>JAIFZK010000023.1:3815000-3852500 GCA_027481765.1 Tenualosa thibaudeaui | reverse complement strand
TTTCACTCCTGAGTCCCCCCTCCGCCCTTTGCTGTATGTGTGTGTGTATATGTGCGCCCGTATGTGTGTGTTTTCAAAATCTTTCTTACCTTTGGATTACAGCAGAAAACTACAAGTGATTCTTGCTCAGCTACTCTCTGTCTCGTTCTGAGTTCTACACACAAAGATGTTTGCTATACAGTTTCACCCCGAACTCCAGACCCCTGTGGTTAAGGGTGTGTGCTTCTGTTGCTTCATAGCCTGTACTATGAATAGCAGCTGCTGGGCTCTTCTGTTATCTTTGACCTCTGTGTTAAAATGTAGTCACTTCTCATACCTATCTCTCCCTCTCGCTCTCTCTCTGACTCTCTCTCACTGTCTTTCTTTCTCATTGGTTGACTCCCCTATAGCCAGGATGGAATTCCTCTGAAGTTCTGATTCATTACTGTAAATCATTAATTAAATCACAAATCAAACCCCAGACATGATACTTATATTATGATGCCTATATTACCAATATCCAACCCAATATTCATTCACAAGGAATGAATGAATGAATAATTGAATGACAGAGCCAAGAACCAGAAAATTCATCAGCCAACTTCATCAGACTTGACATGATGTATGAAAATTAGCATTATAATTATATTCATGTACTTATACCCACTATATTGTGTTTGTATTATAACGCATGGAGGTTGTGTAGTTCAGTTTTTAACCTCAAGAGGGGGCACATAGCCCTGAGCAGTGGCACACCCATTTACCGTGTCCAAGAGAGCTATCAAACCTGTGCACATACAGTTACATTACAACCACTTGAGTACACATGGGAGCCATTGTGTGAATAAATCTCTGACATTGAGTTATAATATGCTTCTGGACAAGGTTAAATGAATGAATGTACTGAATTTCTCTCTGGCTGATAATGTGGTAAATCAGCAACAGGCTCTCAGAAGCCATCAGAATTCTATCATAGCAAGGAACTATGTCACACCAGTCCCCTTATTCATTTCTGGTACCTCCTCGATCTGATTTCAAGATTTTCCCTTTGTTTTCTCTGTGTCTTCATAGTTTTGCCCCTACCACCCTACTAACATGATAGTACGGTATGCTAAGCCATGAAAATGTTTACCAAGTTGTCTGAATACGCTTCAGAAATTCTATTTATATTCCATCCTCTTAGTGCAGTGTATAAATTATTTACTTTACGTTGCTGTCGTTGTTCCATAGGGTGCACTGACTTCTCTGCTTTTGCTGACGTGCTCATTAGAACTAAAGACAATGTGTTTAGCCTACTGCAGTCTTAAGAGTGTATCTGCAACTTTGTTTAGATATAATTTATTTATTCTTACTAGCACCTCTCTCAGTGTGGCATCAATTGACATATCAATAGCCTTTGGTGACAGTTATCATAATGCCATTTTGTATGTGTAAGTAAATTAAATTTCAGAGTGTGAATTGTGAAACTGAAATGTTTATTGATAGGGAAATAGGAAAACTGTTTAATTGGATTTTATTCAGTTTTAGCAGATTTATAGGCTACTCAGTCAGTGTACACACAAGCACCCACACGCTCGTCCACTCACTGCGGGAGAGCATGTGGACCGAAGTGGGGGCGGAGTTTACTTAAAATGAGATAAGACGGTTTTCTTAACCAGTAATGCCTATTCCAGCCCCGAGAAAACCATTCCACTATCTTGCTGCCCCCGGCACTAGCATTCCCTGTCCTCACCACACCCACCCTTAGGGTTGGAATGGCTTGAAAACGTGCCGCCTCCCCTCCCGGACGTCGCCCAGCGGACTTCACCCTGAGAGACGCTTCTCAACGGTTTTGTTATGCGTTGGAATTAAAAACCAGGACAGCTGGTATATGGTGGTGTCCTCAACATGTCTCCGGGCGAAATATTATACAGCATTCTGATCTATCTGGTGAGTTTTTGCGACAGTCGGCCAGGAGTTAATATTTAGTTAATATTTAGCTCTTTGAAAAACACAAGCGCTGTTGTATTTGTCATTAAATTCATTTTGGTAGTCTGAGTTACTGGGAATTACTCTATACAGATGTTACTGTTGTCGTCGTTTGTTTTAGATTTGTAAGCAGTTCGTTTGTTTCGTAAGCAGTATCTTGTTCTTTTGTCCAGTTAAACTGCGTTTCCCTGCAAAGTTTGGACAGAAAGGAAAGTACCTCCAGTTGGAGAGTAGCCATATCTGGCCTGTTGATGTTTCAGATGGACTGGAATGTAACAGTGCATTGTTATAATCCTTTTCTGACGGGCTAAATACTCAACCACTTACGTGCCAAATGGTGATGCTATTCGCTATTCTCTTGTTATGATGAGTAGGCTAACTGGTGATTTGAAGTACTTAAACATACATGTTGACTACTGCTTCACTGTATTTTCAGCATATGTTTAACTGTTACGGTATGAAGGAATTTTCCCAATGAAACCTTGGTGAATGGTCAACTAGTTTGTGTTTAAGTATGTTTGTGTGTGCGTGTGTTGTGTGCTACGCCATATAGAGTGAGATTTTAATGGGGAACAAAACTTGAACCATTTTGACAAAAAGTGGAGATTATTTATTATATTATTTATGTAATATTTCATATCTGTTAGATTCAATCTCCAAATGTCTGGTTGTGTGATGACAGACTTCTATGTTATGTCAGTGGAAGGCTATGGGCAAAACAAATTTTTATTCAAACTGGAAACACAGATGAGGTTAGGTAAAATATCATGCTGAGAAACAAAGCTGGGTTACTAAAGGGCAATGCATTCCATCAGTGGAGATAATTAATTGTATGTAACATGATTACAACAACGCATTTTGCACTCTTGAAGTTATCCAATCCAATCTCTCTGTTCCCCACCCCCATACACACACACACACACTCTTTAACGTATTCACACACATATGCATGCCAGGAAGCAAACATACATGTACACAACTCCTCTGATTCAACCATGTCGGATAGTCCCAGAAGATGTTTTGAATGAATGACAGGTCTCTCTCTCTCTCTCTCTCTCTCTCTCTCTCACACACACACACACACACACACACACACACTCACACACACACACTACCTCATACACATATGGTCTATTATGTGAGTAGTTGAACTCAAACCCAGACACTGATAAAGACACTCACACCCTGTTGAAGAGATTTCAGGGACAAGGAACAATAGATTGCAGTGTTCAGAGTTTCGGTGTATCTCACTGCTAATTGTAAACCTTATCTGTCTGTATTTTTAATGCTTGCTTTAGCTCCAGAGCTAATGCCATAGAAGACATTATAAGACTCTAGAAGGCCATTAGGGGCTCATGGTAGTGTTTGGGTGAGGGTGTAGGAAGTTAAAAAGTTATTCAAAAAGTAAAGTGTAACAAAGTAGAGAGAGTAAAGGGGAAAGTTACTGTAGTAGAAAAGACCCCAGAAACTTTAAATGCACTCACAATAGGTTATTTCATTGTGTGCACACATATTAGTGCATGGGCACATACTGTGCTCTTCAATGGACATTAAAAGCATGCATCAGTGTCCACATTGAGCTGATTTGTATTTATTAACCACCGTCTTCGAATGTGACTGATTTGTTATTTAGATATAGTTTAAGAATCTTACTAAAGAATTTACTAATTGTTGGGAGTGTATGTTTTGTGGGAGTGCTTGTAAGGGACAGGGCAAATGATTGACAACAACGCTGATTGTTGAGAGAAGAGTTTTTTTGAGAGATGACAGGCAGCTCAAGAGAGGCACTGAGGACAAACAATGTACATCTGTTCTGTCTTTCCATGTGTGTGCATATGGAACATGTATCACCTGTGTGCATATGTATGTTTTTAAACCTCAGGAGATGTGCCATATGTGAATGTGGGATTTGGAAAAACTGATAGAGAGAATCAGACATAAAATCTCGCATCAATCTTTTATTATAAGGGCATAGTGATGCTGTAAATGGGCTTAATTGGAGTTGACCACCTGGGTTTAATTGGAGTTGACCAGTTCAATTGCAAGCCTTTTGCATGGGACAAAAGCACCAGCTAGATATCAGTCAATTGATATCAGTGTTATCTTCCTGTTTTATCAGCTGACATTTCTGAGCTAGACAATAGCTCTTCCCTCACAAATGAGAAGAAAGGGCTCCTCTGGTTCAGTGCTTTGAGTTGTAAATGCAGTCTAATTCTCTGGTGCCACGTTAGTGAGTTTTTAAGATTGTTTTGTGACGTGAGTCACATGATATACTATGTTTAGTGCCAGAATAAAGCTCTCATGTTCTTGTCCTGACTTTATGACTTTCTCCCCTTCTCTCTCTCTCTCTCTCTCTCTCTTTTCTCTGTGTCTCAGGTCTTGATTCAGAGTGTGCAAGGGTGTGTTCCCTCCACTATCCAGGCAGAGGTGCCTGTTGAGGTGCAGGCAGGTTATGTTGTCTCTAAAGGTACAACACAAACAGTTTTACCTTTCAAACTCACAGCTCTCAGTAACAGCTGATAACATATGCATAAGTAATGTGTCAAATTTAAATTGTGTGTGTGTGTGTGTTGTGTGTGTGTGTTGGCAGTCAATGTTGGGGACTGTGGTGCAAAAAGGTTTTACTTTTCTGCCTGTGACCCTGACTTTGCTGTCCTACCCGATGGGACTATTGTGACTGTGCGGGTCACCCGGGTCACCTCGGAGGGCAAGTCCTTCTGTGTATGGGCCCAGGACCAGAGGCACCACCGCTGGAAAGTGGATGTCACACTCATACACACTGAGAAGGTACAAGAGCTGGGTTGGGTATGCTAAAGCAGTAGGAGGTGATAGTACTAAATTGTATGTAGCTATTTTATATTTCTTATATGAATGAACAATTGTACAAATATACAGCACATTTAGCATTATTTGTGAATACTGCTAACATCTTAACAATACAATAATGTAAACAATAGATTCAAACTGTGCTAAACTAGAATTGTGGACAAAAAATGTCATCTCAAATGATACTAGTTTTGCTGTGTATATTAAACATGGTGAAGTAATGCGCGAAAGGCTACTTACATTGTCATGTAAGCATGAAGGTTTTGACGACACCTTTCTCTTCTGGACACAGAGATACACAAACCTGTTTAATTATTTATCTAGCAGATAAGGTTTTATCCAGAGAGACTCACAGAGAGACTCACAGAACATAATCAACATCATCACAATGAACATCAAGCTAATTAATGATATAATCAATTACTGAATAAATCTGAAGTTGTAATTAACATTTAATTATTGCATAATGTGATTTCTGAAAATGTAATCAACATTTAATTATTGAATAATGATAGCTGATTAAAAAGCTGTAAAAGAAAAGGAAAAAAAAGAAAAAGGGAAAAGTTGTCTGAAAATAGAATTATGAACTGTGACCTGATTTGTGTATTACATCAGAGCATGCTTTTGCATGTATTTGTGCATCTGCATTTCTCCAATTGTGTGAATGTGCACCACGTGTGTTTTGTTATTGTGTGTAATTTCAAGTACAGGATGTGCGTGTTTGTATATGGACATATATTTATGTCTGTGTGTGTGTGTGTGTGTGTGTAGCCTAATCTGCCTACACAGAAGACTGGTGTTCTACGTCGCTTCAGGAGACGCTGGAGCCCTCCACCTATCTACTTAAAAGAGAATGCCCCTCTTCCATACCCTAAGAACCTGGAAGAGGTAGGACACACTCTACCAGCTTTACCACTAATGTTGATTGGCTTGGATTAAAAGCTGGCCAACTTTGCTTGGGTCAGTTGCTTAGCTCTCCTTACACATCAGTGTGCTTTACGCCAGTCTGTGAACAACGTCCTCCAGAGCACATGTGAATGTGAATGTGCTACACGCCCAGCTGAGTCAGACTCTCTTTCTCTCTCTCTCTCTACCTCTCTCACTCTCTGTCTTTCTCACTTTTTCACTTCTTTGTCAGGAAGACTTGTATTTACATTTTGTATTTTTTGTTCTTAAATAAACACATTTGTAATAGTTCTTGCTACCCGCTGGTCTGTTTTTCTCTCTTTCACCTCCCATTTCTCTCTCTATCAGATCGGATCAGACACCAGTCAGAACCAGACGGTGTACTACATCATCAGTGGGCAGGGGGTGACCACACACCCAGTGGGGGTGTTCTCATGTGATAAATGGACTGGGATGCTGAAGGTCCACCGGCCACTGGACCGTGAGGAATTTCCCATGATTCTAGTGAGTGAGCTTCTGTCTGATCCTGAAACATAATGCTTCTCGTCCCCTGTTGTCTCATTGCTTGTCTGTGCTTTACTTACTGTGAGACTTCTATGCCCAACTAAGACTACAAGTTGCACAGTGTTGTGCTGTGTTTGTGTGTGTGTTTGTGTGTCTACAAACACTGTTTACTGTTTTCTGTTTATCTCTGCTTGGATTTGTTTATTAAATCAGTATCATTTAAGGACTCTTAAGGACTCACACATTCAGTTCTGACAGTTGGTTATCTTGGAATTATCATTTATTAATCATTTTCTTTGTCATATCCATACACAGTTCACAGCTCAGGTCTTCAACAAATTCACCAACAAGGAGACAGATCTCCCTCTGCCTATCACAGTCTTCATTCAGGACGTCAATGATAATGCGCCAGAATTTGTTGGCTCCTTGCAGTACAGTGTGGAAGAACACAGTAAAATTGGTGAGGCCCTATTAAAGTCAATGAATGCCCCCCAAATACATAAATAAATAAATAAAAATACATGCATACTACATGCATAAAGTAATAATAATTAAAAGTTTATAATAGCAGAATACCAGCAAATGCTAATAGGTAAGGGCAAGATAATGGTTTTAGTTTAATTTCCCGCATATGTTTTACCAAATTTTCTTGTTCTTTTTCCTGTGGACAGCACTCTGTGACCTCCAACAACAGAACTTGGTTTATATGCCAGAGTATCCCTTGACATAATTCTGTATTGCATTTGTGTGCGTGTGTTTTAGGTACTGTGGTAGGCCAAATAAATGCCACTGATAAAGATGAGCCCAACACGTCTCATACAAAGATCAGATATATCCTGCTGACTGGCACTGACTTCTTCTCCATACACTCTTTCAATGGACTCATCTCAACCAAATCATCCACACTGGACAGAGAGGTACACACACAAACACACACCCAAAACCCAGGTTACAAAAGGGTAAAGAAATGTATCTGTAGAGCAAAGAATGTTGCTCAAAGAGTGTTCTAGAACCAGCCCTTGGTGTTGGAATGTACAGAAAAGTGTTGCATGGAGAAGAATAATCCTGTGCGGAAAAAAACAATCTTTGTGTGTTTGAATTTAACCTAAATGGCAGTTAACTGATGAATGTGTGTTCTTACTCTTCTTCTCAGACCCAGGAAAAACACCTGGTCACTGTTGAGATCCGAGACATGGGAGGAGCATCGAATGGTCTGTCGAATACTGCGACAGCTACTATCTTGTTGACTGATATCAATGATAACCCTCCCACTTTCTCTGAAAAAAGTGTAAGCCTATCTCTTTAACCTTAACATCAGTCTTGGGTATTAAAGTATTTTTGTGATAAAAAACGTTCACACACACATGTACACACACACACACACACATTCATGTCTTCTGAATTTGCATGTATTTCTGTCACTGACAGATTGTTTTCCAAATTGCACAAACTATGACTAAATAATGTGAGCTTACCAATGAAGGGCAAAAAAAAACCTCAACAACACCGGCATGATACAGTGTCTGAAAAATGTTTTTCATTTGCTACAGAACAAAGAGGAGATATATATATTTTTCATTTATAGGAGTCAGTGTTTGTCTATCAGACTCTAACATTCCTGTGTGCTGTGGGTGTGTTTGACAGTACAAGGCCCGAGTAGAGGAGAACAAATCTAACATGCTGGTTCTGCGGATCCCGGTGGAGGACAAGGACTTGAAGGGAACACCAAACTGGAAGGCTGTGTTCAAGATCGCCAAAGGAAATGAAAAAGGATATTTCAGAGTGGACACAGACCCTAAAACCAATGAGGGACTGCTCTACGTCATCAAGGTGAGAGATCTCTCCCTCAACAAACACACACACAAAGGCACTAACAAAAAAAACCCACCTAACTTGATTTATTATTTATTATTGACTTCTGCAGTCTAACTGTGCCACCTACCTAGTCTATACCTACTACTCATTCTGGATTGCTAATAAGATTTCTCTCAGCACCTGCCTCTGTGTGCATTGACCCCTTGGTGTCTCAGATTTCCTTCTATGAGCCAATCATGAAAACCAAGATCTTCTGATGATTTATTTAAGTATATTAGCCAAACCTGATACTAACATCTGCTGAAACTAGAATTACTGCTCTAATCTATGCCAGTATCCTTTTGGCACTAAAATCGATGAAGTCCTCTGCATCCCATGAAAAGGTGGGCCTCTTGTCCAATTCTTAAATAGATGGCTATTTTACTGTACTTAGCCGTACACTTGGTTCTGCTAACAGATGCCCAGTTCTGTTATTGCTCCAGGACACGCTATTAATAGCTTCTTTCTAATGTCTGATGCACATGTTGAAATGAGCTCAGCTCTCACACACTCTTACAACTCTCTCTCTCTCTCTCTCTCACACACACACACACACACACACACACACACACAGTGATGCACACTGACACACCCTGCTCTCAATGCTGTGTTCAGGATGCCTTCACTTGGCAGGTCATTCATCAAGTTTTCAAGAGTGCAATGAATCATACAATCACCTGGAGCTGTTGGTTGAGCTCCAGGCTGTAAAGAGCTGTATTTATTATTTTGGTTTGCGACACTTAGAGTTAAACATTTACCATGATCTTTATCACTAGTCCTCCATGTTATCTACAGTATTTCCTTCACTCTGACTCATCACTGCACAGACTCGCAGGTTGAAACTCAGCATTGAAATTCAGTATTCAGCATTTAAGATACAATATCTAATTTTGGTTCCTGTCCATTAAGTCCTGAGTTCTCTGGCCAAGTTTTTAAAATCACGTTGATTTCACCAAGTTAAATAAGATCGCTCTTGTTCATTCACCTTTCTTTCTCTCTCTCTCCATCTTTCTTTCTTTCTTTTTTTCACTCAGCCTCTGGATCATGAGGAGGGGGGTCACCTAAAGCTGGAGCTGGTGGCTGAGAATGAGACTCCTCTGGTGGGCAGTGGCACCTGGATGCAGGTTCCTGTGGAACTGACAGTGGGTGACGAGGATGAGGGGCCTGTGTTCTCACCGCCTATCCTCAGACTCAGAGTCCAAGAGAACATCCCCAACGGCACACTCATTGGCACCTACACGGCTGTAGATCCAGAGACAAAGAACAGCAAGGACATCAAGTAATGATGAGAGAGAGAGAGAGAAAGAGAGAGAGAGAAAGAATATGGGTGCATGAGAATGAGAGGGAGGGGGGGAGGGAGTATGTAATGTTGTGAATGTTTTGTCATGATATTGTACTTCTGTAGTGTTGTTGAACTTACATAAGCCCTACGGCTTTTGGCTCAGAAATATCACTTCTTCCAACATGATAAGAAGTGATAAGTCTTCCGAGGTCTCAAGGTGCAGGTCTCTGCGACTATTGTAATTTCACCTTTATGCCTAATTAGATACTATGAAGATACTGACCCTGCTTCTTGGATAAGCGTGGATGAGAACACTGGTGGTCTAAAGACCACAAACACAATTGACAGAGAGTCTCCATTTGTCTCCAATGCCATGTACAACATTACGGTGCGAGCCGTGGACACAAGTGAGTCAAGAATTTTTGTGAACCATTGACAGACCTTTGTCAAACTGTCAAAGACAGAAAGAGGACTGGGTCCTTTCTCTCTAAATTAGGTCTTTGTTTTGGGGTATGTTTTGTAAAAAGTACAAACCTGTTTAAGAGGTGTGGTGTGTTGTGTTTTCTCTGGATTCTGAAAGCATTCCATTCCATAGATTTAAGAACCCCAGCACTGGAGGGTGTTGTGTCATTGTGTGAGGAATGTGAAACTAGTTATTGGCCAAGGTAACAAAAAGGGATGAGAAATCCTGCTGTTTGGGCTAAAGTTGATATTTTTGTAGCTTAAGCTCCACTGGAAAAGTGTTGCATATTGAAGTAATTTTGTGTAGAGACATATATATATATATATATATTTTTGCTGTTCTCAAAAAAAAAGTGGCTAGTTCAGGTTTGTAAGTGTACAGCTCTTGTACAGCTTTTTAAATTATATAATTATATAATTTAAGTTATTTAAGTTAAGTTATAACTTTCATAATTTTTTTGTTTAATACCTAAAAGGGATCCTTGGCTAGTAAGACATGTTGGCCTTATAAGACTGACGTTGGCATCAGCAAATAAATGTGATGCAATGTGACTTTCTTACTTGTTGTCCTTCTGACTTATGTGGCTGAACAGAGGAAATGTTCATTCAGCTGTACTCTCTGACTCAACCAGGTGATGTGACTTTGTACCCAAAAAGCATTTGAGATATAAACACAATAGCAGCTTACAAGCTCTGCAAATTAAATGATTTTAATACAAAAGAAAGCATTTTGAGTGTTTTTAAATCTTGTTAAATATAGCTGAAACCAATGTCAGTCTCATAAGGCCAACCTGTCTTACCAGTTAGGGATACTTTTAATGGCCAGAGGGGGAGTCTTCTCATATTTAGTTTTAGCCTCTTGGTTCTGTGGCTAGTGTTGTTTGTTTGGCATTGACATAATGCCACTTAATGATACCACCAACTTCCATCATTCTGATACATCGAAGAGTAAAGGGATTCCCTCCTCTCTCTCTTCATGTGTTCTCTTCCAGGTAAAAAGCAAGGCATTGGGACAGTGCTGATCATGATTGACGATATGAACGACAACATCCCACTGATCACAAATCCGGACCTGATTATGTGCAAGAACGAAGGGGAGCTAAGACCCATCACGCTTTATGCTCAAGATGCTGATGCCAAACCTTACGGGGCACCCTTCTTCTTTGAACTGGGAGAGGAGGCGAAGGGCAAATGGAAGCTGAAGGATGCCAAAGGTGAACTGTCAAAGTTTTGATTTCAGCCCACTTAACCTTTGTAAAATGAGGAGCTTTGACAAATCAAACATGATTTCTAAAAGTTTTGCGATGATTTTTTGTCTACTTTCACAGATTGTGAGAAGCTTTAAAAATTTTAGTGGCTACAAGAAATAATTTTCTCAGTCTATCTCTGTCTCTCTCTGTCTTTCTCAATACTCTCAGGCACTTCAGTGGTTCTGCAGCAGGCAGTGGTTATGCCTTCTGATGTCTACAGCATCCCTGTTGTGGTCAAGGACCTGCAGGGCATGGGAGGTGTCCAGACAGTCAAAGTGAGAGTGTGCGACTGTGTGACGGACACGCCAGGAGAGGAGGTGTGTGTGCCATTGAAGCGCTCTGCCACCGTGGGGACGTGGGGAGTCCTGACCATGCTCCTGGCCTTACTACTGCTCCTGCTACTAGGTGAGGGAGGCTCATGGGATGGTTGAGAGTAGACTCCTACATACAGACACATGCAAACGCTCTGAGATATGCATGCAAACATATTATATACACACACACACACAACACACACACACACACACATGCATACATACAGACATGCACACATGCACAAAACTCACACATATATACATATACACACACACACACATACACACAGATATACAAATATACCTAGCTGCTTAGACAAAGCTGTGCACATATTATACATAGAGTGTATAATGTACTTTATCACCTGGAGAACTGGAATAGTTTTCTGATTAGGTGACAGGGTGTGTGCTAATTCTGTAAAATTTATACCTATGAAGTAGATGAGGTGAAAAAGTTTAATCACCATTCAGTGCTCTTTTGAATGGTAACTATAACAACCATAGTAAACGGTGGTTGAACTTGCCAGCAGAAATGGAATCACTGGCGTTGTTTGTACATTGTTTGTACATTATTTGTAAGAAAAGAAAGTAGTAAAGCAGCTGAACAGGTTTCTTTAACACGGAACTTTAACTGAAATTTCCATACATTTCTGTAGTATAAATGAACCTCGTCTTGCTCTGTCTGACTGTTGCCTTTTGTAGCCCTACTTTTCGTGTTCATCTGCTCCACTAAGAAAGAGAAGCTCTACATCGATGACGGCAGTGGAGGCATGCTGATCAAATCCAACACGGAGGCCCCAGGGGAGGAAGTGGTAAGAGAGCAGGCAGATATAAAAGCACACACACACACATACTCACACATACACTCAAATATACGCACTCACACAAACAATACATGTGCAAGCACGTGCTCACACACACATGCACACAAACAAACACACACACACACACGCACACACACACACACACACACACACAGATACACACACACATATACACAAAAATAATAAACTTGCACACACACACACTCACACAAATATACGCACTCACACATGATATTTCCCAAACAAATATTTGTCTCCCTTGAATTTCCAACAAGGACTTGTTTAATTCTGTAATGATTGAAAACAAAGACAAGTTTGTCATTTCATGTTTGTCTTATATCTGAGAACTGAGCTGTCCTGTTGTGGTTTACTCCTACAACAGAAGACAGACCCATTTCTCCTGTTGTGCCCGAGTCCTGTGGAAGCCACTGATATCCAGTCAAAGGGGCAGGGTCTGAACGTGGGTGGCGGCTTGGGTGGAGGCATCGGTGGGGGTCTAGACCAAGAGCAAATATACCAGGAGAATGCCTTCCAGACCTCCACCAGGGAGTTTTTGACTACTGATGGGCAGACCAACATCTACACCTCTGGACGCTTTGGCCAGGGTTTCTATGGCGATGCAGGTTTCATGAACTACTCTGAGGTGATAGATACATGGAGGACCAATGAGCTGTACCTGGACAAGGTGTGCAAAGTAGTCATGTGCAGTCTCTCCTAATGATCTTTTACAGTCTCATTAACAGTTTACTTACAAGTTTATTTACAGTTCATTTACATGTGCTAGTACAGGTCTAAACGTTCATTTACACTGCATGACACTGCAGTGGTTTTGGTAAAATTCTAAATAAATGGCCTGTTTTGCTGATATATTTTTTTGTTGATGGGTATCTTTGTTTATGTTCTCTGGCAGAAACTGATATACTTTTGTGAGGAGGTGAATGGACGCTATGCTGACGACCTGCTGAAGGATTATGGGTATGAGGGGGAGGGCTCATCGGTGGGGTCCCTGGACTGCTGTAGCCAGATGGGTGTTGATGAGGACTCTCTGGACTTCTTGGACTCGCTGGGTCCTAAGTTCCGCCTGTTGGCACATGCCTGCACACGCACGGCCGAGGACGAGGAGGAAGAGTGAGCAGAGAGGGAGGTGTTGGAAGAAGAGAAAGAAGGGAATGATGAGAGTGAGAGGGAGGGAACGAGTGAGCGTGTGTTGATGAGAAACAAATGAGGCGTCTGTTTCACAGAACTGCAGAGGTCAGAGAGGAGTGATCTCACCAAAAGGCTTGAGATGCTTTCTAACCAGCATGCTGTCACTGGATTCTACAAGCTGTATCCTTAAACTACATGCTTGTGTCTGTGTCTCTGTGTGTGTGTACATGTGAGTGAGGGCATGCAGTTGTTGTACATTACACTAGTGTTTGCTTTTTCTACGTGAATAATATAATGTGACTCAATGTCTCTATTAGTGCTTTTTTCCAGAGAAGTGAAGGAATAAAACTGGAAATATTTCTCACCCTAAGACTCCACATGATCTTCTGTTCAATGAAAACTGCACTAGCTCAAAGTATACACAAAATGTCAGGCAACTCAGAGTTTATTTGTGAAATACACAGTTTCCATCTGCAATCTGTTCAATATATGTATGGCTGATGTGTCTCCGTGTGTACTGTGTGTGTGTGTGTGTGTGTGTGTGTGTGTGGGTGAGTGGGTGGGTGTAATATGTGCAGATGCATGGATTTGAGTAACACCATGGGTTTGTGCAGTGTGGGAGGTAGGGAGCTTCCTGTTAGCGGCATGTTTTAGGAGTTTAAGTTCAATGCTTCTGTGATATGCCAGAGACTATGACAGTGCACTTAGCTCTCTGTAGTGTTACAGACATGAACTTTGAACTCCACTTTACTCATTCTTATTAGCATGAGCCAGTGAGGGTGGGGAAAGAGTGTTGACTGAAAATTGAACTTAAGTTGCAAAGACTTCAGTTCAATGTGGGAGTGGTGCCATTTGCCTGCATTCACGTGAGCTTTGTCCTAATGCCTTTTTATATAAAATTGTTCACACTGGCAAGACATATATAAAGTAGTTTTTATGCCGGATATCTTAATAATCAATAATAATAGCAGTAAACAGTAAAAGTTTTCCTTCAGAGACTCTAGCTATATTTATTAAGCCTTTTTCACAGCTCTTTCCTCAGTTCTCTGTGAATGTGTGTGTGTGTGTTTGAAAAAGAGGAAGTTTTTTTTTTTTTTTTTTTTTTCCTGGGCAATCGTACAGGAAAGTCCAATGTCCAGTCCTGTCATGACACTCACATTTATATCATGTAATTCAGACTTCTTCTTGAAGCTTTACTCTGTCTGCATCCAAAGCTTTTTTTGTTGTTGTCCCCATTATACTTGGAGCTCTGGTGCAACACTATGACAATTCAGTCCATGCCTGGGGTCTGAGGTAACTCTGCTCTCTAGTGACTATTGAAAGAACAGCACTCAGCACAGCAACAGTGGCCTATACATTACAGCACAGCACTACTTGCATTAGTCCGCTAGCCTAGAAATCTAGACATACCCCAGCGGTAGCAAATAGTTTTGTCTGAATTGAATGATATCAAATCAACTCATGGATAGCTAAAATAAAGCTAAAAAAGACAATATTTAAAACGGCAAGTTGCTCACTATGCCTGAGCCAACATTCATGGCTTGGCTGATTCAGCCCCTTAGATTGAGCTAGTCTATCAGTCATTACCAGTCTATACATTTGGATATTACTATTTTGCTATTATCCCACTGCATTGCCTTTGAAAACAGTACATACATACTTCCAAACGAAACACTCACTACTGTTTATTGGCTCAACAAACACACAGGCACTTTCACAGTTTGTGAGTGGAAGTGTAAATAAGGCAGATTTTGCCACATCCAATAAAGCTATTTACTAAGGAGGAGGATTACTTCACTGGAAACCCTGTTTTGCCTCAAGGTCCTAGGTAAGTGATTTGTTAAACTAGCAGATTCATTATTAATAGCTTTGAACTGATGTTGACCTTTTAGAGGAATCTGCAGAGGTGCTTGAGGAAGTCTGCGTTTCTGTGTCTAATTGTGCATGCTGATTCCTTGGGGCCAAGCTCTGTTTTGGAAAAAACACAAATGGCAATTTGTCTTTAATTTCCTGTAGGACAGCAGAACTCTGAGATCTCCTGAACAATAATGTAACGTGGAGGTCAGATTGAAAGGAAAATTCTCTTGTAATAAATACATAAATAAATAAATCATATTTCCATTTGCATAGTTAAAAGCTTAAATGCTTCTGGATATGTGTATTCTGACACATGTAGAAGACCCCTTAACGGTAGCTATAATAGGTTATTTTCTGTATTTCATACACAAAATTCCTAAATATAAAGGAAGTTATAGATAACATTATATGCTAAATACAAACGGTAGATTAGCAGGATAACGGCCTTCGAGGTGAACAGTTCGATGGAAATGATTACTCGGCCAAAGCAACCCCGCTCCGCGTTTCGCGCATCGCCGAAGTTCTTCGCCTCCACTTCGCCATTATTTCCATAGTACTGGTCACCTCGTCGGCCGTTATCCCTTATGTGTATATCATATATTAACAAGACGAGGACACCAAGTGGCTTGTCTAGCTCTACAGATGATTGCAAAAGGAGCTGCATCCTCACAAGGACTCTCACTCTGTTTCCCTGGAGAGCTCATTAGAACATGCTTAACAGCTCTTACACTTTTAACTATCACCGAGGAGAAGCCGTGCGCCTTGAAAACACTTAAACCTTAAAAGACGGAAAAAGAGTCTTCAGAGAGCCTGTCGTGAGGAGGAGATAGGATTAGCCTATTACGCAGACAGAGTGAGGGAGAGAACACAGCAGGACACTGGAGAGGATACACGCTATTGGACTTGACTTTCATGAGTGCTCTCATTGATAATATTGATATATATGGAGAGGATACAAACCAACTGGAATTGACTTTTATGGGTACTATGTCCAATCAATTCTCTGCACTCAAGCCCTAGTCTTAACTAACAGCAGTGAAGTGTTTATGTGTGTATGCTTGCTTACACAATGTACTGTATCTGTATTATTTATTATATATTGTGCTTGACAAGGTACATATCTGTGGATTCCCCACTCAATTATATATGGGTGTCATGAGTAAGTATTGTTTGCGGATATGGACATGTATGCTGTGCACTGAAGTATAATTGGGCATTGTGTGTGTGTGTGTGTGTGTGTGTGAGAGAGAGAGAGAGAAGGTAGGGCAGCCCCATTGTGTGTAAACATGAGATGAGACAATGTGAGTGATGTATTTTTAATTGTGCAATAATTTTGGATAAAAATAATGAACTCAGAGTGCAGTGACTTTAAAGCTTCAGTGAGCCAAGTGCCTCTGATGTCATTAACCCCACATCTGGCAATGTTCTGACAATGGTCTATGTATTACTGTTTTGGGTTTGGGAATACTGGTTTGGGTTTCCTGAAATTCATATTCTGAATACTAACTACTGTGTTTCCATGAAGAAACTCCTAGAAGAATGTCTCAGAGTGAACAATTTATGAATTGTCAGAAAGTGACAAATTAAATTAAATGTGGTGCTGGACAGGTGTAATGGATGCCAGCTAGCTTAGTTGTGTGAGTATAACATTGGTAAACATGCTAGTGAGTGAAACTGGCACCCTATGGTTTGGACTCCCAGTACGTGATGTTGCTGAGTCGCAGATTCGAGGCTGGACGTATGCAGGGCTGGACAGTGCAGGAAGACACAGGTTACACAGGCACTGATGTTTTAAAGGTTTTACAGTTTTTGCCATTTTCACACTTGTCTCAATCACAATGTCTACTTCTCTACACTTTCCTACACTTTCACAACAACCATAGACTATGGGAGACAAACCATATGCTCTTTTGCATTGTTTTAAGACTAAATGCATTCAGCCACCACTTCTTTTGAAATTCATGGATAGTTCTTCTAGTCGACGTTCACCAACAAAATTATGTAAAACTACTGCAGGTTTTGCAGATTTTTAGATGTAGATGTATAGAAATCAAAATAGTTAACTGTGAAGTCAAAAACTAAAAGAAATAAATAAAAAGAAATATATTCAGTCAATCTACATTCAACTCTCTTTACATATTTGCCCTGTTACTGTATTGTAAACCTATTTGCATATATTAGTTTTTGTAGTGGGACATTATATGAGAACCCCAAGTGATGTAATACCTATGTAATGACCACTGATCTATTTTGCAGTGCAACATGCAGGAACAGAAGACAAGGTAACATGGTACACTAGCATGCACATTGTATTTTCTGTGTATACTAGTGTTTCTGTTCCAAAAAAATACTACAATACAGAATAAATGACAAAATGCAGTACATCCACTGAAATGACATACTGCTGTACTCCTAAACTACAACATTGTACCATTGCTAGTTTTTTTTACATACCACGAAATTTTAACATTTTCCTACTGTAATGGTTTTACATAACAGAGCCATCAACATAGTAAACCACATGATAAAGTGAGCTAACAATTCAAACACACAAATTCTATTGATACAAAGTACAAAGCAAAATTTAGGAAACAGCCATTGTTCTATTGTGATTTTTCATCTGCACATTCCTTCAGTTTACATAGATACAGAAAAAAATTATACAAAAATATATTTATACAAAAATATTTATTCAATCAATGTGACATTTTTAACGTTTACTATAGTATATTTTGTAACTATTTTACTATAGTATATTTTAACTGTACATAACATATATAACAAAGTTGATCTATGTATGAGATATGCTATATTTTATGTGTTTCAATTCCAGTTGTTTCTGTTTTTGTGCTGATTGCCATTGAAATGTTGCTGAATGACAGAATGTGCTATAGTTACAGCAGCATTAGTATTTTGGGGGCGAAGTATGAAGAGTTTTGGTGGCTGTAGTGCATTTTGCAGTAAATGTTAACTTGCTCAAATCTGTGTTGGTAAAGCACATTGTAAAAAGAGTTTAGAAAAGGTGAACATTGTATTGAGACAACTGTGTAAATCTTTGGCAAAAACTTTGCAAGAAACTATGCAATGAATTGGAATCTGCAGTTTGAATTTAGAATTTTGAATTTGGTTTATTTGCTGATCTCTCCAAACTCAGCATGATTTGCAGTCCTCTACTGCACCCCCTACTGTACCCCCTACAGTACTGAGTACATACTGAAGGTTAAACTGATTGATGTGGTTTGATACAGTTTGATACAGACACTGTTCATTATAGGGTCACATTTAACACACTGTAGAAAGAGTTTCTGATGAATACGTGTATGTGTGTGTGTGTGTTCAGAGCCCATGTTTTCAGTGAATCCAGTGAATCCTCACTCCTGCAGCTCTGTACTTCAGTATCAGGGAACCCCCCCCCCCCTTCCCATACACTGTGGATCTGTAAAGTCTCAAACTCAGAGGTCAGCAAAGGAAGCATGGCTTTACTGAAGGCTATCAACATTTCCTGATTTCTAGTTCCCAGAGAATGTGAGAACATGTAAGAAAAAAATACAATAATCCCATGGCAAGCAAAAACAAACAAAACAAAACAAAAAAACAGCCCCCCACCTCACAGGTTCTTCACATTTTCTGCACCAACAGATGGTCTTTTTACAGCTGTGTGTCAATATTATTGGTTCCTAAGAAACACATGAACTTAGTCAATGACAGAATGCAAAAAAAAAAGTAGCTCCATAACTCAAAAACCGTAACTCCATAAGCTATAAAAATGTAGCCAGAGGGGAAAGTACACAGAGGGTGATGGTATGTGTCCAATAATCACCTCTACGCCTTGGAGAGGTTTTATCTTGCAGTGGATTTTATTGGGAATCCTTTTTCCACATGTCATAGGTGTCAGCTGGTAATGATAATGCTTCTCTCATATGTCATCACTCTTTAGTCCATACTGTTCAGTCATTCCTCTCCTTTTTCAATCTCTCTCCCACCATCATATGTCTGTTTTCTATCTAGACTATGTTTCCTGTTCCCCTCTCTCCTTTTGTCTTTCGTTTGCTGTCATCCACCCATCAAAGTTTACTTCCCCACCTTGTCTACTGATTTGTGCATTCTTCTTCTGTTCAGTCTCTGCTTTGTCTCCATTGATCTTGCCGTCATCCTCTCTGTTTGAATGAGTCAAACAGAGAGGATGAATCTCTTCATTCTCTTCATTCCTCTTCCTTGCCCATGAGACGTTTTCATTCTTCTTCTACACCTCCATCATTCTCTTATTTTCTCTATTTCTCTGCTCATCTCTTCCCCATTCTTGGTTGGGGCGGTTAAGTGCATTTCCTTATAATGGGATTGCCGAAAAGGACAATGAGATTGCTTACTTTCAGGGAATGACTATCTGAATTGTTGTTCCCTATTCAAAACACGTTTCTTTGAGGAATTTCTTTGAGTTCAGAGTCAGTGACTATTTCAGATCATGGAGATTACAATAAGTACCAGTACCATTGTTTCTTGCCTCCCCACTTCTTCTCTCTTTCAGTCTCTAGTTGTTTTCTTCTCTCTGCTCATTTTGAGGTGACAGTTGTGGTTTGGATTGATTTTTGCCTATTATGGCTCTCCTGCTGAAGAGTGCTTCAGCTGATTGGCTCAGTCATGACAAGTTGCTTTACCACTTGGCCCTCTGCTCAACAGTGGAGGCTCGGGTTGCCTAGGCGCCTCACACAGACACATGATATAGTGTGCTGTAATAGTAGATCCCTGTTGTTTTCATACTGTGTGTGTGTGTGTGTGTGTGTGTGTGTGTGTGTGTATAGGTGTGTTTGTGTGTGGATCTTATAATGCAATTTCATACCCTGCTATACCATCATACTATTACCCATCTCACTGAGGACAGCAGTGGCAATCAATAAGAGCATATAGGTAGGATGTTAATCAACACAGGGCAGATGGATAGGAGGAGAGAGTACAGTGCTTAAACACACAAGGTCAGGAATGTTTGTATCTCTCTGGCAGCTCAAGGCTGGATTTGGAGAGCCAAGCAGGTGTGCTAATCCTGGCTATTCCAGTGGATGATGAGGACCAGAGGGTGGAAGCCCAACTGGAATGTGTTTTTTTTTTACCATGCCGTCAAGAAACGAAAATAGACATTTTTAGGTTGGAAACAGAGTCTGATTCCAGTGAGGTTTGGCTGTATGCTTCATATCTCATGTTCTAATCTTCTCTTATACTTCACTCTTGTGTATAGGATCAATAAAATATCTTTTTATCTCTCCCATACTTACCTATCCGCACATCAGTGCAATGCAATAGGAAGTTAGGTGAAAATACAATTCTCTATGTCTCCAAAGAATATGTCATTATTTCTATGTTGGGCCACAGAATGGAAAAGTAGAATCAGTGGAACCATTCACTGTAGTTATCTGAGTTTTGACAAAGGAGGTATTATGCTCTCATTTATTCTTTTTTCTCTATCTTCACCTCCTCCTGCCTCCCGAATTTCCAACCAGAGTCTGAAAATTAGGCTCCCTTGCTGGGCTGCACCAGTCTGGGCCCTGAAACCTGTGTTATTACTCTTGTCAATTAGATACACACAAATGCTGGACAATATTAAGTAACAAGATTGTGTAACAAAACATGTGTGTGTGTGTGTGTGTGTGTGTGTGTGTGTGTGTGTGTGTGTGTGTGTATGTGTGTCTATGACAGTTAAGGCATCCATCATCTTCTTATATCTCTTTCTCTCTCTTCACCATCAACATCAGGACCCTCATCCCTCATCCATGATTATCCTCTGCTATTAACACAATACGAAACAGTGACTCTTGTAACCATCCACTCACTGTTCAGGCAACACATCAGTTAATTTGCTTTTTCTTGTGTGTACCTGCACATACTGTACATGCTAAACTGAATTTCGTTATTCTGCATTCATACATGTGTAATGTCAATAAAGCTGAATCTAATCTAATCTAATCTGATGACCCATTTAACCATTGATAACTATTGTGCTGGTAAATTAACCTAAAAATTTTGCATGGTGTGCCTTTAAGTGAAGGGTATTTAGATGCTGTCATTAACCTCCAAGATGTTTAGCTAATTGTTGGTCTCTCTGTCAACAAGATTGCAATAACTTCCAGACTTCCTGACTCTAACTGACATCTCACTGGCAGGTAAACTCTCTACTAAAAAAAAAGCAAAGAAACAAGCATGGACAGACGGCATGAATAAGACCATTACTAGCAGTTTTCACACTGGAACCCGCTACATTCCCGGGGGCGAAATTGCGAGTTCGTCTTAGGCCGAGCAGTGTGAAAGCAAGGCATATTCTGCTCCTATGTTGTCTGAAAGCAGAGTTACCGAGTTGGGAGAAGAGTTCTCCTCAGAAAGTGCACGCTTTGCTATGTTGTAGCAATATACATCCCTTCCACCACTATGCATAGGCCAACCAGCTTCAATACATTTACAAATGGTTACATCCCACCCCTTAGAACAAACCATTTGCAAGGATATCCGGATCTCAGACTTACCTTTCTATAGTCAGTCAATCAAAAAACATCCATCCTTGAAAGCACAAACAATAGCATCCAGTCTGACAGCCTGGTGGATTTTTATCACATCACTAACTCACCCCAAACACCATCGAAACTCACCCCTATCTGGAACAATCCTGATTTCACTGTCAACAAAAAAATACTCAGCTTCCTCACATGGATAGGCAAGGGCATCAGTCAACTTCACCACATCATTCATGACAACAAACTGGTCTCATTTGCTTATTTGGTCCAGAAGCATGGCATCGAGAGTAAACACTTCTTAGAATACCTACAGATTAAATCAACTATCCAAGCAAACATCCAGACGACTAATATAGACATCCCCCCACTAATCTTGGAATTGATTAACACACCCTACCCCCTAAAAAATTATCTCCAAAATATACAAAATTATATCACATATTATATCGGACTTGCCTATTACTCTGGACCCAAATACAACAAATACAGTACAAGGTACTCCATAGATTTCCCTTCACCGCACAGAAACTATCTAAAGTGGGTTTTGGCTCTGATATGTGTTCCTACTGCATACAGAACAACCCAGACACATTACGCTTTCTGGCATTGCACTCTGATTAATCGGTTTTGCTAAACGTCACAGAATCACTCACTACCCCTATGCATATTAGGAGATACATCTGCAACCAATCTAAACACCACAAAAAATAAAATCCTGCTAGTAGCACTAACTATCGCCAAGAAAACAATCCTCATGAACTGGAAATCAAGGAACACAGTATACATTACCCATTGGAAAAACCTGTTAACAGATTATATATCATTGGACAACCCATCCACTAACAACTTAAACAACACTCCCCTGGGACAGGTTGGACTGGTGTTGGTTGGTGGTGCTGTGAAGATTGTATTCGTGGTTTCGGGGTCCCCTCAACACCCCACCTCCTACCCCCACCCCAACTTCCATTGCCCTGGCCGACATGAATTCAGCATGGCATATTTTCACTCACACACACGTGTGCACGCTGTCACAAACACCCATACACTGTCCCACCACCCCTAACTCAACTCCCAAACTCCTCCCCCCCCCCCCACTTTCCACACAAACACATTTGTCTTCCCCACCCTTCCCACCCCCTCCAACCCAAACATACTGTATGGCCCTCCCGTTTATGCCTCTCTGTTAATTAATTCTGTCACCATATCTGCTGTACTGTCTAGCCTTTGTAACTGTTGTTAGTGTTTAGTTAGTGTTTCTGTTTTGTGTCTTGTACATGTGTCTTTTTGTTGCACTTTGTAACTGTAACTCTCTTCTTGTTGGCAAAAAACGTAAGCAATATACATCCCTGCAAAACATTAGTGTTGTAATATTTAACATAGTTTAGGTCCTTTAACTCTATTATTCTGTTCTGATGAAATGGACAATCCCTGCTGTCATCAAGAAACATTTTCAGCCACTTTGAAGCATCTGAACTCTTTTACACTTTTACTTTTACACTTTATTTGAACGAATCTCCGCAGTCTTTTTCTGCATTTGCAATTATTTGACCAGAGATTTTTTCAGATGAACGTTCCTGCTGCCCGTTCCCTGTGGGACTCATTACAGAGCGAGATTATCATCTTCAAATATTCACGAAACACACTCAAACACTGCTCAATTTTCCTTAAAGAGTCTGCAGAGAGTGCTCTTCAAAAGGAAAGGGAAAATATCTCTAAATATCTCTCTCAAAAAAGTAAAAAAAATTCTACATGACCGGTTCAGACAGAGAGACAGCAAGAAAGAGAGAGACAGAGGGAGGGAGAGAGAGAGAGAGAGTCAAGAAAGGACCACCCACAAAAATACAGAGCTGGTGAGTCCAAGAAGAGATGCTGTGGAGAGACCACTGTCAGGAGCTTTGTTCTGTGCATCGATTTTCCACACACAAGAACATTATGACCCTTTGTTGAAGCTCACACATTCCAATCCAGGGCTATATGCTGTACTTTAACCTATGCAGAAGGTAATGCTAATGTCACCAGATATGTAACTGCTTGGCTCCATGTAAAAATCCCCAAACACAAACACACCCACACACTCAGACATTAATGCACAAATACTGTTATCGCCACAGAACAGATGCTTTGCTTTGCTTTGCTCTCCAACCCTGACCCCATCTCTGACACCTAACCACCTCTCGCTTGCCAAGAGAAATTGTAAGATCAGGCTTATGCTTCAGTAGCTGAGCACTTATCCACCTAAACTTAAGGAAACCCTGATTAGATAACACTCTCACACACAACCCCACAGCAAGAAACACACACACACACACACACACACACACACACACACACACACACACACACACACACACAATCATGTACTTGATGAGTTTCTTGGCTTCTTCCAGAAGTATCTTACTCTCTATTGATTCAGTCTTATTAAACCTGTTCATTACCAAACGTTATTGCCTCAGAAATAGTGTGTGTGTATGTGTGTGTGTGTGTGTGTGTTCATGCATGCATATATTTGTGCCTGGGGATGGCAATCTGCAACTTAATGTTGTCTTTATTGCTAAACTGAAATTAGTCTTGGTGAGTTTGCATTTGTGTGTGTGTGTGTGCTTGTGTGCGTGTTTGTTCATATCGATGACATGCTGTGTGCTGATGGCTGAACATCTTGACAGACATTCATTTTCATCAGGTCCATTCTCAGCTGAGTGATTTTATCACTGTGTGAGGTCTTAAAAATCTGTTAGGAATAAGCAGACAACTGTAAAAAATCAGTGCTGCAATTACAAGCCTGGTGCACACAAACACACACACACACACACACACACACACACACACACACATACACACACACACAGACACACAGACACACACACACACACACACACACTCAGAGGCCAGGGGAGAAAGATGACATGCTGCTGTTCATTAAATGTCACTAATTATATTTTTTAATAAGTAATTTCTATTCACTATTTTTACGCCAGTCTGTTAGTCTGAGTGTGAGCGCTTCTTCAAAATCTTCAAGAATCTCTCTGTCTTTTCTGTCATGCATGTACATCTCGAATCAGCATTTTTAGATATATCTGAAATTTGAGTCTGCAGATAGCCCTACTACAGTTGATCGGCGGGACTAGAAAATACAAATCTCCTACCTGTGCAGCTCAAAAAGCACCACTAGATGGCAACATTTCACCTACAGGGCATGATCTAGGGTTTCTTCCTCTAAGGCAACGTGTGTGTGCCTGTGCGCACATGTGTCTATAAAATATCTATCTATATTTTTCTGTTTCTGTGCATCTCTCTCCCTCTCTCTCTCTTTCTCTCTCTGTGTGTGTGTGTGCACATGCATGTTTATTTTAGCATGTAAAAGTACAGTTTCTCACTTCCCTCACCCGGCAATATGTGAAGATATTCTGTATCTGGTTGTGTTACTCTAAAGCATCTGTGGGTCTCTCTTTCTCACTCTGTGCACTGCTGAAACAGTTTGTTCTTTAAGGAGGAAGCCATATTTCCTCTATCTTGTGATCTCATTGTCCAAGCTGTGGTGTCTGCTCTTTGTGTGGCTTTTCTTTCCAGTCAGTGGTGAACTCTCACAGTGGTCAAGTAGGCTTACACATCCACAGTCACTTTTCAGGGTCACTTATCACAACAGGCTGCCAAGACTGCTGCCACTGTGCTTAGAGAAGCATGGAATATTGGACTGTTGCAGACTGTCCATATACTGGTTGGATGTTTTGGTGGATAAGTATTTTAGTTTTATGCATTTTACGCCTACACATACACACACACACACTTACATTCAGAACATAAAAGGAAGAGTGGCTTTGACAGTGTAAACATATCACACGCCCCTGAAATGACACTAATCTTGAGCTGCCATTCCACTTAATTATGCACACATTAATCTATTATAAAATAAACAAACATACACATACATGCATGACACATACAAATAAACACACACACACTCAGACACACGTGAAAAGTGCCCTTCAAAAAAGACAGTCAAACAACCTCCTCTCAGACAGCTCCATCAGTCAAACATGCATTCTGCATTCTCCATGCCTTTCATACCTCTCCATATCATTATCATTCCTTCTCTTTTATTTCATTCATTCATCTTTCCTCTAATTGGCACTGCACTTATTTAAGGGATGAAACCAAATACAGACGTATTACTCGGGAGAGCACATACTACAGTACTGATATATCCTCTTCTTGAATTTGCTTGTTATTATTTGGGGAAGACAACTTGAATGGTCACAAGATTTAAAAGCCTGCTCTTAACATGAATACAACTCGTTTTTGACAGCAATATAAAATAAAGATGGACAGCAGAATTTATACATAGAAAATAGAATTACATTTTTACAAATAGTTGGTGACATGCACACAAGCATTCTTAGATTATTTTATATAGAAGTATCCCCTTTTGCCCCCTGTGGGTGGTCATTCATCCTCTGAGCTTGGGCCCTCTACTAGTTCTGTGTAATATCTTCTGTATAAAGGTCTCAGATGTTCTTGCAAGCATCTTGCATCCTGCTGTTATGTGTTGGACTGTCTCAGGGGGCTTCTTACATAGCCTGAACCTTGGATCTTGCGTTGTATGGTAGATCCAAGCCCCTACTGATCTTGACTCAGTGCCTTATCTTGCGCTGCCTTGACCAGAGTCTATGTGCTGTCTGTCAGTCCAGCTATTTGGAGCCATTGGTAGGATTTCTCAATGTCAGCCACCTCCTCCATCTGCCGGTGATACATGCTGTGCAGGGGCTTGTATTTCCATGATGATCCTCACACTCCTCCTTTCCAGGTTTCTACTGCCTGAGGTATTTACTGAGTGTCCCATTGCTTGGGGCTATCTGCTTGATGTATTGGTAGATCTTAGTTTCTCATCCTGGTTAGTGGTTCTAACACTCACTAGACCTCTGCCCCCCATCAGACCTCTTAGTGTATAGCCTTTGGAAGCTGGACGCATTGTGAGTTTTCTTGTTTTGGTGTCAGTTGCATCTATCTTCTTCTTTGGCCATGGTATTATACCTACAGGGTATCTGATGACAGGTAGCTATATCAGTACACAGACAGGGCTATATCTTCTGTTTCCCATTCAACAGGCTTTTCAGTACGTGTCTCACCCTCTGCAGCTACTTAAGCTACTTAGCACCTTTCCCTGCTGCCTCCTCTTGGTTCCTAGTGGCCTTCAGTGTTCCAAGGTATTTGTAGCTGTCCTCCACATCTGCTTTTTTGTCCTCTGGTAGTGTTATTCCCTCTGTTCTGACCACCTTCCCTCTCTTTGTTAACATCCTGGCACAATTGACTAGCACAGATGGCCTGGTGGTGTGGATCAGTCAATGTCTCATTTGCTCTTGACTTGATGGCATCCATGTAGAGAAGGTGCAGTTTGATGCCATCCGTGAGGTCATCCATGTAGAGGAGGTGCAGTTTGATGCCATCCATGAGGTCATCCATGTAGAGGAGGTGTAGCTTGATGCCATCCATGAGGTCATCCATGTAGAGGAGGTGGCTGACCGGCCATCTCAGATGCATTCCGTTTTGCATGCTCACTCTGAAACGTGTGATCTGCAGTGTATGCCAGCACGACTGGTTAGCCACTGGTTAGTGAAACATTCTTTCACATTCTGGAAGTCTGCCTTCGAGAATACAATATATGAGTTTATGGGCTAGCTCTATCCCCATTCTGTTTCACAAAATGCAGGGAGGCAGTGATATCCCCCCTCCAGAGGCGGGGCATCTGCATCTTGATGTACCTGGATGACTGGGCTATCCTGGGGCCAGACCCCCATCAATACATTAATGTCAGTTAAGTGCGTGGTTGACCTCACCTCACCTCTTGCTAAACCCAGTATGCATGCAGTTTGCTCCAGGAGACACCAGGGTCGTTCTACATCCTAACCGTTGACCACCTCATTCAGATCACAGGTCATCGATCTGCCCGCCTTAGACTCTCCAGTGCCTCGCCCACCTGTCTGATGTGGGGACAATGTGCGCGTCTAGGGCTCTCCACGCCCCGCTCATATGCTGCCAAGCCCAGCCCCACTTATCATTTCTGGCTTGATGTGGTGTGGCCCAGGGTGACCCCTTGGCCCATACAGTACATGTGATGCCAGTGTGGGCAATTTCCCCAGAGCTTGGTAGTGCGGCGTGCACCTATGGCTCAGCCCGGCCAGCTATGTGAGTGTCTGTATTGATGTTATGGGCTGGTGAAGTCACTGTCCCCCTTATGGAGTTGTTTACATTTACATGTATGTATTTAGCAGACACTTTTATCCAAAGTGACCTACACAAAGAGGATTAACATTCAAGCTACAACACAATTAAAACCTTCTAAGTAACTTAGTAACTACTAAGTGTGTAACCTGCAAACAGGAAATTGGCAGGAGATGAAAATGCAGTAGAGGGAGTGTGGGGTTGCATTGTAAGTGCATTCCAGGTAGATACTGGGAAGAGATACTCCCGGAAGAGCTGGGTTCTTAAGAAATTCTTGAAGACGGAGAGGGAACCAGGGCTCTGATAGCACTTGGAAGGTCATTCCACCAGTATGGAACAACAGATGAGAATAGTCTGGATTGACCTGTGCAAGGTGTTGGCCGTGCTAGACGACGTTCATTGGAGAAACGGAGTGGCCAGAGGTGACAGAGCTTGAAGAGGGTATTAAGGTAGATGGGAGCAGATCTATCAGTCACCCTGTAGGCTAACATTAGTGCTTTGAATTTAATGTGAGCGGCTAAGGCTAGCCAGTGGAGCTCAGTGAACAGAGGTGTGACATGCTCTTTTTGGCTGGTTGAAAACCAGATGTGCAGCTTCTGGATCATCTCTAGCAGTCACACATCACAGGCTGGAAGACCTGTTAGGAAGACATTGCAATATTCAAAGTGAGAGATAACCAATGTCTGTACCAGGAGCTGGGTTGCACGTTGGGTTAGGTATGGTCTGATCTTCCTTATGTTGAATGTAGAAAAGCAGCAAGATCGAGCTTCAGAGGCAATGTGATCAGCAAACGTCTGCTGATCATCAATCATGATGCCTAGGTTTCTTGCAACCTTGGTGGGAGCAACAAACAGGGAGTCTATTGTAATGCTGATGTTATGATGTGTGGTTTGCTTGAGGACCAGCAGCTTAGTTTTGGAGAGGTTTAATTGGAAGTGATGTTCTTTCATCCATGCAGATATGTCTGAAGGACAGTCAGAGATTTATGCTGACACTGTGGAGTCACCAGGAGAAAAGGATAGGTAGATCTGCATAGCAGTGATAGGAGAAGCCATGCGAGTGGATGATTAGACCCAATGAGGTGGTATACATGGCAAAAAGAAGAGGGACCAGCACTGAGCCTTGGGCACCCCTGTGGTGAAGTGGCGTAGCGCAGATGTTTGCCCTAGCCATGACATATTGAACAATCGGGAGTGCACTTTGCCTTTGATGCTCTTTTTTGGCAGTTTTTTCCAGTAGGATATGATGGTTGACAGTATCAAATTCTGCTGGTAGGACAAGCAGGATGAGTACTGAGCGCTGATCTGCCGCTCTGGCTTCTTTTAAGGCTTCTGTCACAGAAACAAGCACCATCTATATGGAGTGACCACTTTTGAAACCAGATTTGTTGGAATAAAAAAGGTTGTGCTGAGAGAGAAATTCTGTAACCTGTTAGAAGACGGTTTGATCAATAGTTTTAGAGAGGAAAAGTAGTAAAAGCAGAGAGACAGGCCAGTACTTGAGTGGGAGCAAGGGAAGGTTTTTTGAACAGCGGTGTTACCTGAGCTTGTTTGAAGGTGGGAAATGGAGCCATAGATCATGAACCATTGACCACATGTGTGGTTGCTGTCACAATGGTAGGAGCTATAACCTGTAGAAGAGTGGTCAGACTAAGTAGGACGGCTGCCTGGAAGAAGCTTAGACACCTCGTCCTCTGAGAGAGAAGTGAATGAACAGCAGTAGATTTAGAGAGGCTCAGAGGTAGAAGCTGTGAGACAGGGGTGAGAAGGGTGAGACAGGATTTGTGTAGGTAGGTCAGTGAACCAGTTACTAATTGCTGCAACGCTGTTGGTAGTCAGCTGTGAGGTTGGTTTTCAGTGGGTGAAGGTGGAGGGTTCCCAATAGGTGGCATCAAAGTGCTTTGACTGAAAGAGAACAGGAGAACACGAGACGCCACCTGTCTCGCCCCCCTCCGCTTTTGTGCCCTAAGTGTGAAAGAGGAAGATGGCGCGCTTACCAGGCGCCTACATTTTATAGCCTGCACACACCTGGTGTCTGACTATGCCAGACATAGTGCTAGAGGTTTCAGTGATAATGGTATCTCCAAGGTTATATTCCAATAAGTGGGTCTTGTGTTCTCCTTAAGTTCTGGTTGTTCCAGTAGGCCATTTCTGCAAAGTGCCAAATCAGCTTGATTGCATGAAATGGTAGCTAGCAGATAGAACTGTGTAATCAATATTATTTGCCTCCAGGCAGCTAAAAGACAGCTGATAGCCAGCTTGCCACCGTGATAGCCACCTGGAAGCTGTGGCCTAGTGGTTAGGGCTTCAGGTTTCAAACCAAAGATTGCCAGTTCAATTCCTGAACAGTAGGAAAAATGTAACTGAGGGAAGTGGTTGAGCACTACTCTCTCATGCCCACATCCACAGCTGAGGTGCCCTCAAGCATGGTACCTATCCCTGCAGGCAGCTCACTGCTTAGTGTGTGTTTTACTTCACTGTGTACTGTGTATGTGTAGCAAAGTTAAGACTGGAATAAATGCAGAGACTGAATTTCTAGAATTTTTCATGACCAAAGAAAAAAAAACCCTGCAAGATATCTTGTGTGAGAGTGTTCATGTCCACACAGGATGCAGCAGACAGGAGTGCCTCAGACCTCATCATCTCGAAAAGGGAAGGAGGGTGTGCTAACAAGAAGGTGTTTATCAATTGCACTGGTTAATGTAGTTCTTTCACACAAAAAATAAAAGTTGTTCTTTCGCACAAAAATAAAATAAGTATGCTTAAGTGTCTTGTGCTTTTGGCTTTTTATTTTTCTATTATAGTTTTTTTTTTCATCACATATAGCTTAGTCTAAAACACAATCCAAGCAGTTGCAGTCTTTACCCTATCTATCTATCTATCTATCTATCTATCTATCTATCTATCTATCTATCTATCTATCCTGAATCTTCTCTCTCTCCTACTTACTTGCTCTTTCAAACACACATGCACACACACACACAGACACAAACACAAACACACACTCACACATGCTTTTTTCTTGATGAGAGTGCCTTTCACTCATAAGTAAGCAGGGCCATCACAAACGCACCCAAGCTTTTGCAGTAAAAGGAAAATAGAGCACACAAACACGTACAGACATGCATTCACACTCAAAGAGCTTCAGATATGTCACTGGTGCAAATAAAACTGGACTTTTAAAATCATCCTTGAACCTCAAGTTGGAGTACAGAAATGCTACCCAGGGTACTGTCACACTGTTTCTATTCTCCATAAAGGCAGCAGGTACAGCACAACTCCTCATCTCAAACACCCACATGGGTTACAAGTGGCACTTTAGAAGCAACTGTGATCTATAACTCTCAGAGCAATAGATCTGGGGCCAGCTTTCTCCAGGACTTTAACTTTACATTAAAATTATTTTAAATGGCACTAAATCTTTGGGCTGCTTAAAACAGGTTTCAGTGTGTGGCCAACAGGAACTTCTTCTCTGATGTGGTGTGTGAAGATGGAGAGAGGAGTGTCTGGAGGGATTGGTGGAGTCTTTAAAATAAGTCCTTGGAGTGTGGATGACCTTGTTGCTTTTGCTGATGGTGTATAAGAAACCCATATCACTGCTCACCGGAGTGGGACGCTGAGAATTCATCAAGCATATCTTTTACAAAACGGCAACACATTACTACCTAAACATCATAAACTTAAGACAAAATTATTGCTAAATTATGTTATTCTTTGGCATGACTGTGTTCATTATCAGTCATCATGAGAATTTGGATATCAAACAGTCTACATCAAATAATTAGATGCTGTCACACCATCAGATATTTTGAAAGTCACATGTCACAAGTCACAACATGTTTTATGTAGTGACATGTTCATAACATGTTTACATCAGTCTTATTACAGAGTTCAATTACGGTATTAACATCAGATCCTAATCATATTACCACATGCTTATCCAATAAACTTTTCCTAGACTAAATCTCTCACTTGTCTTCACAGACATCTACAAAGTCATCAAATATGCCATCTTGACTCTATTATAAATAGAGTCTATTTAGTGGAAGAAAGATCCTCAGGGTATTTCTGAAACTACTTTGGGCCCAAAGTGGTTTGGGAAGGTCTGTGATTCCACTGACAGATGATGGAAATTTCCTCTTCCCCGACCCTGCGGTCCCAGTGGCCAGGTTTGCTGATATGGAGAGATGCTTTTGTTGATGAGGTGAATGCCTCCCCAGCTAACAGCACCACAATCAAATTATCCTCACAGCTGAGCCAATATCCATTCAAGAGCCTGATATCATTACATCTCTCAGAAACGTTTGCTCAATTAGGAGGATGAAGATGATTTCCAACAGTGGCAGCTTGCAGCAGCAACCTCTCACACCTGATTATGATTTTATCTCTGTGAATAAGGAGGTCTGAGGCAGATTTTTTTTTCTTGTGTTACAATGATAGGTGAATTTTTCCTGGGCAGATGGTCCAAAAATTAAATAACCTATGTGAGAACACTAGTTTGTGTACATCAAAGAACCTGTCTTCTGGGATTGTTTTTGTGAGTCTTAAATGGTCACTTCAATTCCACCTTCAGTTAACATCAATTCCAGCTTGCACTTATTTTGGATCAACATGGTCCCGGATTTCTCCAACATGTTTTTTTTTTCTCAGAACTGCAGTGATTTATATTCCCTATTCTTCAACAAAAAAATAATTACTGGCAAACACTCTACATTCACAGGTCTCACACTCAGACGTGTGTATGCAGTGATATCTGTGCTAACATAATGCATAAGAGCTGCAATCCACAGTATTCATGACACATGCCTGTTTAAAAGGCTTTTGATTTCTTCAGAAATGCCTTTGTTAGCCTCTTCAAGAGGGTAATTATAAACGTTTGCACTTCCATGCCATCTGTTCTTTCCACCTCCTATAAATATGCGCTTGTGTATGTCTCTGTCCTTGAGCATAAAAAGGGACTGTGTCAAGTTTGGTCCAATGACATTTCCAAAATTACCAAACCACACCCATTCTTCGAGGTTCAGCTTTCCCCCCAAACCACCCATCCATCCCTAACGCTCAGCTGAGCCTGATGATGCCCAACCAAAGATACTTGTCCCAGGTTCTGCAGCTTTGGATAAGCATGGGAGGTTCACCCACTAAGCCCCCATCAGCTAGTTGCTACGGCTGCAGCTTCTGCAGAATGTTGATAGGTCAGTCCCATGAAATGTTATTTTTTTAGTGTAATGGGACCAACCACTGGAAATTCATGACATTTTTACTCTGAAGCAGGGATGAACTGGGACTAAAGAAAGGTAACATAGGCCCTCAAGGCCACCTATAGATGAATATGCAGACCTTATCGATCATGATGCTGTCTAACAATAGCCTGCTATCTTATTTGACAAAAAATATCATCATAGATTTCCAGTGTATTCAGACTTACACAACAGAATTGGAATGACCTAATGTTTGGTCCAGTTGATGCACAGTAGCTACATATCTACATATCTTACAGATCTTAGAGATGCCAATTTTTGGGCTGAGTTTTGCACAGAACATGCATGCCCAAAAATGAATGAATTACATAGGTGAGACTAGATTATTTCATAAGCTTCACCACTGTTAGAGAGCATACATCATATGAAATCAAATAGCTAAATAGGGGTGGAGTAGCTCTGAGGCTCATAGAGGTACAGGAGTACAACTTGTACCCCAACAAATTAAGCCCTCTGTATGCTTTTGCAGAGCATTTATCAGTCTGGCTCCGTCTTTTACACTCAAACATTTCTATGAAAAAAAGAATTCTAGTAACACCTGTATGACTGTGCTGCACAGCACAGGTCATAATAACACGCAATAACGCCTAATTTCGCACTTGTTTTGTGGCAGTCACATGGGTCTCTGTAGTATAGCTACCATAACTTAAATTTACTCTGAGTGACCTTGTGTTTTCGTTAATACACAAAAACTTTGTCAATATAAACAGCCTACATTAAAGGAAGCATTGAGGAAAAGCTATGTGAGGAAGAGGGCTGGTGGCCGTTACTGAAAATAAAATTGAGAACAGACAGTTTGTTGAGAATAGACAAAATATAGTAACTGATATGCATATTCATGGACTTAAGTGATGAACAGTTTTGGAGAACTGGACAAACTGGCCTATAAGCAAGCCTGGCCATTGGATTGGACATCCTGAACTTGCCAGTCCGCCTCTGCTCTGAAGAATTGAATGTTTCCTGTGATGTAAGCAATAAAGAAGTGCCCTTTGACATCTTATTTGTAACTATTTTGTACATGGCCTTTCAGCTTCAAAGTGCTATGCAATTATTTTAACTTGCTTTTGTCCATTAGCAATTATGGCAAAAACATCTCAGCTCCATTGTGCATAATAACACAATAGAACTCTGTGGCTGTGATGCCTATGCTGTCATCTTGTCATTTTTTAGGGAAAATGTGTGGGTGGAAGTCTTGAGCATACATTTTTAAAACTTTTTTTTTCACCAGCACCAAACTTTGTTGTACTAGAGCAAAATTTGATAGTATTTCCATCAACTTCTATAACTTTTTGAAAGATAACAACATGACCCCTCCGCATACCCAAAACACACACACACAAACACACACGCACATATTCCTACTCCTTTTCTTCATTCAAGTACTTCAAGTGCATACATTCCCTGTTTCACAACTGACTCTACACAAAAACACATAAAATCCCTACTCTCTAAGACCATTCTGTATTATGTTCTACAGACACACAAAATATTCACACACAAAAAAAACTCTCTTGGAATGCAACACTAAGGTAGTGATGACACAAGACTGCAGCTGCGTGGATTAGGACCTCTGGTCCAGTGAGAGGGTAATACAGTGAGAGACAGAGAGAGAGAGAGAGAAAGAGAGAGAGAGGGAGGGAGAGAGAAAGAATCCAGGGAAAGGTTCTGGTCATATGAGAAGTCAGGCTAGCAGTCTTCAGAGGAGATCATCACCTTGATAGAAGGCCGACTACACTGGACCCAGGCCCCCTTGCTCCTCCGTGTTTCTTCTCTGCCTTCTGGCTCTGTCCATCTCTGATGCTGCCTTTCTTTCTCTTCTTTCTTTCTCTAGCTCTCTTGCTCTCTCTTTCATTCAGTCTGTACGTTGTGCCATGAGAAACAATGTTTCTGTCACTCAAACAGTAGGAATGAGCTCCCTGGCGTTTTATCATACACAGACAGACACACACACACACACTCACACACACACACACACACACACACACACACACACACACACACACACACATTCGAACAAGAAGCACCATGGGACTTGCTTTTACTTTTTTAAGTCGCACTCACAGAGAATATAAACTACACTTCATCATCCAGCATTCAGCTGTGCATTCCACCATATTTCCACTCTCTTCTCTTCTTTTCTCACTCTCTCTCTCTCTCTCTCTCTCTCATGCCATCACTCCTCCTTCCTTCTCTCCATCACTCTCCCATCTTCTACTCTCATCTCTATTTCGATCTTGCTCTAAATTTTTAAAAGCTTATGTTTTATGCACAAAGTCCTTTATCGTAGTACAGCATCTAGTTATGTTGACCAAATAAAAATGAAGCATATATGTATATTTTTTCTCACAATACATCTTTATCCAGTGCACTCTTTATAATCTCTTCATTCTCTCTCTCTCTCTCTCTCTCTTTCTCTCTCACTCTTTTTCTCTCTCTTCTTCCCTCTTTACTCTTCTGGAACATTTAGAATTTATGTCAGAGAGTCTAAGGGAGCCTGAAGCAGACTGAATCTGGGAGTCTGTGAAGTGAATGTCTGTGTGAATGTATGCGTGTGTGTGTAGTACATTGTGAATGCATGGTGTCTGGTAAGACCACTTTTGTGCTGTCTTTCTTTTCTTTCATTCTGACATCATATTAAGGAGACTCAACATCACTTTTTTTCTCTGTGTCTCACAAACACGCATGCATGCATGCACGCACACACACATATATCTGGACTTGGAAGGTTAGCAAAGTCCAGATATTTGGGGATTTCTCTCTGCCTTTCTCTCTCTCTCTCTATCTCTCTCTCTCTCTCACACACACAAAAACACACACACACAGATTCAGACTGCGCTCTTCCCTGTTCCATTCACTACTGCAATATATAGAACACATTTTTAAGCAAGGTCTATGCCCCTTTCCCCATTTTAGTTCAGTCCCTGTGCATCGAGCAAGAGCCAACAATTAGATTAGTACCTTTAACTAACACATTCCAAATATATAAACATCTATTCACATTTCTCACGCATCTTGTATGTGTGTGTGCGTGCGTGTGCTTAAGTATGTGTGTAGCGTGTGTAGTTGCACCTCTCTTGACCAGATGGATCTCAGTATATGCCTAAACCTCACACATTTCACTTGAGTAAAAGTGTCCCTGTAGAGGAGTGCCAGGCAAGCTGTCTTCCCTACAGTTCAGGATCAGTTTAGCATGAAAAAAATGTAATGGAATCCAGGCTCTCATTCAAGATGTGCGCCACACATGAATGATCGCTTCAAGGGATTGGCAGGACAGCCATGCAGGAGGGTTCGTTTGGAGTTCACATGGCATTCAGCAGTGTCAGAAACATGTTCAGTTAGAGTGTCAGATAGCTGGAAGAAATGCCTCTCTCAACCAACCTCCCACATATGCACACACACACACATGCATTATACTCTTTGCCCCCTAGGGTAAGACTTTTTTTGTTGCCGTCACATCAGATGGTTTATGAAGTTAGTGTACACTCACTGAGGCTCATACTATTTTTGAGATGGTTTATGAAGTTAGTGTACACTCACTGAGGCTCATACTATTTTTGAGATGGTTTATGAAGTTAGTGTACACTTACTGAGGCTCATACTATTTTTGAGATGGTTTATGAAGTTAGTGTACACTCACTGAGGCACATACTATTTTTGTCGCTAAGAAAGTTTGTGGTTTCTGATGTGTTACATTATGTACATGTGTATGTTGGAGCTATGTGTGATACGTGCCATGGATTCATACTCCACACTCCAAACAAAAGGGGGCAGTATTATTAGCATACTCATACATCAATCAATCAATTTTACATTAAGTCATCAACATAATATAGGTGGCTTGCTGAAGTCAAAACACTGAACTGCTCACAGCTCCACGAAAAACTTTGGCTCCCTTCATCAGAAAGGGACCTCATAGCAGTAATGTTAGTCACAACTAAACATTTTTCATTGTTTACTACCATCTGCAATGTTTTCCATTCATGGCACCTAAATAGATCATTGGTTGCCTACAATTAGATGCAGGTTTGTTGCTGGGTTGGTTTCTCTGTGCTGTGGTCCCTGGGTGTCAGTCAGCTGCCACAAGATTTTGACTTGCTTTTACAGAAAGCTTGAAGGTCTTTCCTGGTCATTGTGTCTGTTGATTGCAATGCATAAATGTAAATGCATCAATGATTGTGTCTGTTGAGTTGTAGGCAGCACTCCAGCATGTTTGGATTCGCTCGCCTGTGCACGGGATCCCTGTGTGTCCGTAAAGGACTGCTGACAGCTATGCTTTGTTGGTCATCATCCCTCTGTCTTGAGGAATTTGAGGTGTGAAATTGAAATATTTTCTGTATATTGCATATCTGTATATTGCA
>JAIFZK010000023.1:3740000-3810000 GCA_027481765.1 Tenualosa thibaudeaui | reverse complement strand
GCTCAGATGTGCTTGCTGACCAAAGAGACAACGGTGCAAAGGAGGGGGTGAGAGGGAGAGATAGTTGTAGAGGGAGAGAAAAAGAAAGGGAAAGAAAAGAAATGTGTGTGTGTGAGAGAGAGAGAGAGAGAGAGAAAGAGAGAGGCACAAATAGCTAGAGAGAGTTACAGAGAAAAAGCAAGAGGAAGGTGGGAAGTGAGAGGGAATGAGGGTGTGAGGAGCTGTATTGTATTTCTCCTTTGTTATCTTAACAACAGGGTGCACACTCACACACAAACACATGCAAGGCGCACACACATACAAACACGCGCAGGGCGCACACACACACACATACACACATTTCTTGAACAAAGGAATATGCATGGAAGAGAAAGGGACAGAGGAGAATCAAAGAACGTACAAACTGTAACTAGGCAACCTTTATTATGGCCCCGCAGAGAATCTCAGACAGGCGCTGATTTTCATGCGCTAACACGGTCCAAAGGTGTTTGTCTGAAGAACTGGATGCTAGAAAAACAAAACAAGCTTTTCTACCTGGTGGATGCAAATAGCTTGATTAGATAAATATCTCTTTAAAAAATAAGAGTATGTCTTCATATTCTTTTTTAATTTAAGCACTTCATTATGGATTAGAGAAGACTAGAGACGACCCATGTCAGAATGACTGATCAGGCAACTTTAATACCAAACCTAATTAATCTGTTAAATATTCAGATAACCTTAATGAAATCACTTACTCTTTAAAATGACTTACTACACTGACTGAGCAGAGATAGATAATAAGAATGGGAGAGAGAGCGAGAGAGGCAGATATGATGAGGGTTTCTGAAAAGGGATTAGTTGAGCATCATCAGTATTAGAAGCATGGAGTCTGCTCTCTTGATTAGCCAGGAATTCTGACAATCAGACAAAGACGTTTCACACCCACTGCGTCTTGCACTAAGACAAGAGATCAGATTAGTCACTCTTTAAAATCTCTGACACTGTCTTTTAGGCTACACACATGACCCCACATCTAATAGTTGGTCATAAACATCTTACTACTGAGCTGGCACACATACACACTGTCAGAGTCAAGTGGATGGTCCATGCCACCAAAGCCCAGCTCCATTGTCAACGCAAGACCCTCCTCATGCAGGGGAACAGATTGGGGGGAACAGGGGAACAGTAGACCTCACAGCACAAAGCTGTGAGGTCTACTGGAGCCAGTTGGCTGAGAAAATCTCCTCGACAATCTGAGCAAACAGGGATTTTGATTGGCTCCTGATGAGGCGTTCCTGCTCGTAAAACTCTGATTGGTTGAGATATGCCTATAGACTGGCTAGGGCACACCTGTTGAGAGACTTTGACCAGTCCACTTTAGAAGTCCCATTGTGAATAAGCAAAAAACATGTTTTTGATGAAAAGGTTAAGGAATCCAGTTGGGCTTTTAAGCCATGTGAGTTGTACAAAGAACTACAGCAGTCTTTCCAACCCCATATTTTTCTTTTTTGTCAAGCTCCTGTCTTCTATTTCACCCACTCAATGCTATGCTTTCCCCTCGTATCTTTGTCAGTGGACACTGACTCCCAACCTAGATACTTCACAGCCGTATGCACATACACACTCACAGAAAGACAGTGAAAGAGAGAGAGAAAGATGTGTAATAAAACTTTCATTAAAAGTAGTAACAGCAGGAGAGGAGTGAACAAACTATGACAGAGACAGTCACCAAAGGGAATGACAGACGAAGAGTACAAACCATGAAAGAATAAGAGAACAAAAAATCCACTTCTCCTCTCTCTTCTTTCTCTTTCCCCTTCACTTCTGTATAGTTCTGCTGATTTTCTACAGATGACAAATGGACCAAACTCAAATTCTTGAGTTCCTCCCCCACAATTTTTATTTTGATGGTCCATGGTTAAATAATTAAGCATGGTTTGATGCAATATTTCTTTAGCACAACAATTCTAATTTTATGCTTCTCAATCACCGCATCAAATAACAGCAGATTCCACTCTGAATCACCATCCAGTCCTTGTGTGTGTGTGTGTGTGTGTGTCTGTGCATTGCACTCTTCCACATGAATCTGAAACTTAAATCATTGTGGCTGAACAAACTGATGATTCTCTCTATGTTAGGTTGCATGTTGTGCCTCTAGTCTGTTAATTATCATACAAATGACATTTATGTAAATTTTAAGCAGTCACACAACATCAATGTCATGTTAAAAACGTTTTCATATTTGAAATTAGGTATGCGAACACAAGGGGAGATGCCGACTGCATGAAATATTAAGTATGAAAAGTGAGCTTTCTGCTTACTTATTGTTTTCTTTCTAACTTTCTATTGTGGAAAATATAAAATGTTATTTACATCTGTGTATGTGCGCGTGTGTGTGTGTGTGTGGTGTGTCTGAGTGTGTGTGTGTGTGTGTGTGTGTGTGTGAGAGAGAGAGAGGGAGAATTCCCTGTGGATTTACAGTGATAAATGTAGCATAGTGAGATTGCAGATTATTAGATGAGAGATTCAGGATTTCACTTCAAACATTTATCTCTGAAAATGAAAGATATATTTGATTTTTTCCTTTTTTTGAGATTTTATTCCAAAGATTACCAAAGGGAAATGTGGGTATAATGAGCCACATTCAACTCACAGGGAAGGAAAAAACTTTGCTCGCTTTGTTTTATGGCTTGAAAGTATTATCTTAAATATCCCAGTTTTAGAGTTGTAGTCTTTTTTCAAACTGTCACTTGGGGAGTGATGTCATTTGGTCTCTCTCTCCCTGTATGTGTTTGTGTGCGGTTGTGTGTGTGTGTGTATTTGATGTCTATGACTTCAACACAGCATGACTTTTGGAGTGCATCTTAAAAGTGAGGGCACCATCCATTTCTTCTCAATTCAAACAGAGATCCCCCAACACACACACACACACACACACACACACACACACACACACACACACACACACACACACACACAATACAGGACCCAGCATCCAAACTGGAGCTGCATGGAAACACAAGTGTGTTGTAGGCCAGAGGGGTGTGTTTCTTTCAAAGGCTTTTTCTAGAGCAAAGCACTTGATCTTTTTCAGGGGGAGGAGGAGGGGGACTATGCTGTATGTGTGCTTGCCTGTCTGACTGTGTGTATGTGTGTGTGTATTTGTCTGCCTGCCTCTGAGTGTGTGTGTGTGTGTGTGTGTGTGTGCATTTATGAGTGAGTGTGTGTATTGCCACTGCATATATATACATTTGGGAGATAGGCTAGGAGGCCTGGCTGTGCTAGCTGGTCTTTATGCTAATCAGATGTAATTGCACAGTGCGTTCAGTCTGTCCTCTTTAATTCGGCAGGAATTTGCATGATTATACCACACACTCAAATATGCTAATCTCCTCATTTCTCTTTCCCTTCTGTGGCGACCCTCTTCCCTTATCCTCCTTTTGGTACTGGCTCATTCACACACACACACAGACACACACACACACCCATACACACACACACACACACACACACACACACACACACAGATGCACAATCACACATGCATAAGCACACACACGGACACACAAACACATACACACACATACTACATGCAGTTCGTTCAGTTATTTGCTATATGTGTGTGTGTGTGTGTGTGTGTGTGTGTGTGTGTGAAGCAATTTGCACCCTAATGGCTTTCTGCTTTCCATGCTTGTATGTTATTATTGCTAGGAACGTCTCCTCTTTTCTCATGCCTGATCATTTTTGATACTGCAGATGAACGGAGACAAAATCATTCAACAGTTGGAAAAATAGGAACAGAGTTTTATTTGCAATGATGCGCTTTAAGTTAGGGACAGCATGTTTCACATACATATCCACCAGAGACTCTATCTAGCCAAGGAAATAGCCTGACTTTAAGTACATAAGGACGGAAGATGGTGTTGGTTGGACTGCACTGAATCATGCTTTGATTAGTGCCATCCTGATACACTAGAGCAGATACACCGACCCAGGGGATGACCCCAAACAGTGCAGAGAGTGAAATGCAGCCAAAAACATATATTCTACCTTATCTTTAACGACGGGAACACAACAGGACATATCAAGGCAGTTGAGGCAGGCCTTGCTGAAACATAAAGGGATGAACTGCTATGAAAATATTGACATACTGTATATTTTGATTCCAGTACTCTGCCCTCTATGCAAGTGCTGTATGTGGGCACGTGTTGATCTGTTGATATCCTCCTCCATGTTTTTGTTGACTTGTGGCTGCCTTGCCTCTTTCCTTTTACGTCAGTTTCCTTGCCTCCCTCCACAGGAGTGACCTCCTCCTCAAAAAGGCCTGTGTGCTGAATACATGGGCATGATGAAAGAACAGCAATGGAAAAAGAAAAACATCCACTCACTGCCAGACAAAGGCAATAGCCCAAATGCTTTAACTGAATAGCCCTGCAATAATAAAGCTTTTTTTGTGATTCTCACAGACTTCTCTTGTTTTCTGTTTTGAGACCCTATTCAACAGCCTTCATCATCTGCAGAGATGGTAGACGTTTGGATATTATTACTTTTCTCTTCTAATCTTTAAAAAGACTTTTGTGCAGCAGGAAAATAAAGACTCAACCAAGGCTCTGTTGAGCTTAAGGCAAAGTTTCTACCAGTGTGGGCATTCAGCTACCAGTTAGGTCAACAGTTACAAGTGGGAGAACAGGAGAACAACTATTAGTCATATGTGATCTCTGTCTGAATCTGTCTGAGTCTCAAGGCTTTAATCCTGACCTCGCTAGCACCAATTTTCCTAACTCTTAGGTGGGCATCACTTTGACCAGTGGCAGAGTAGCTTTTGGCTCTGAACCCCATGTTACAAGTCTGTGTTGCTTTGGATAAAAGCATCTGCTAAATACCAGTCAACTTTACTTTTAGAGTGGTTAGCATGGCAGCGTTGTGCCAGCCACAAAGGAGCTGAGCACTGAACTTGGTCAAACTTATAGAACATAATGGCAGGCTAATCAATGTCGGTTTTTCATGTATTCTTGCAAGATAAAAAGAAACTGGGTCTTTTGTGCGTGTGTGTGTGTGTGTGTGTGTGTGTGTGTGTCTGTGTAAGTGAGAGAGACAGAGAGAAGAGAACAAGCACAGTGAAAGCTGGCCAGTGGCCTTGGCTTCTGTTTTTTTCTTTGTCTCTCCTCTCCCTGAATATCAGACCGTGTGTGTGTTAGGTAGTGTGTACACTGTGTTCAGGAGTCAGGGTCAAAAAACAAGGAGAGTTAAATCACTTTATGTTAACTCTTATCACAGACTACACACACAAGTCTACACACATGTGCGATTATGTGTGTGTGTAGACTTGTGTGTATACAAGCTTGTCTGACTTTCTGTCTGTCTTTGAATTGAAATGCCTAAGTCTATGAGTTTTGCCAGAAAGATCTCCCCCGGCACATAAATTATGCCTTTGAATTTCCGGCATCTGTGGTGGCGAAGGCCATCTGAAATTTACATATTCATGAGCCAAGTGAATAATTAATGCGGAAATTAAAGACAAGAAAACAACCTGGCCACTCTGATGAACCCTGATTTAGACTGGAAGACACACACCTGATTACAGGAAATTGCTGCACAGTTCACTTACTGAACTAGACTATAATTCACATACTACTAAAGTTATATAGTGTGTGTGTGTGTGTGTGTGTGTGTGTGTGTGTGTGTGTGTGTGTGATTGTGCGCATGCACGCAACACATATAATGAATAAATAAAAATTAGATGATTAAGGAAGGACAACTATAATGATAATAAATACGAGTCAAACAAGCTCTCGGACACTCATTTGTGATGTAGTGCCACCTACAGAGAAATAATAATAACACAATTGGAATAATTATGTGTTTTCAACTCTTCCCCCCATGTAAACACTTTCTATCAATAATTCCTGTGACACAAAAACACTGGCTTACTTGAAAATTGCTGGGCATGTATGTAGTCCCATAGCATGTACGTTATTTTGGCCCCTGAGAGACACCCCTTCCTGCTGGGCCCCTCAGGAAGGTGGTTCAAAGCACAGCTTTCATGAAATTACTCTTTCACCATTGTGTTCAAGACTGCAAAATATTTTCACAGAAATTCACATTGATCCCCCTCTAAATGCCCAGTTCAGTTACTGTAATGGGGTTGTCCAGAGTCAGTCCCTGCCCCTGTTTTCCAAGGTTGCTGAGAGTTCTCGGGAGGAATAAGAAAGAAAATTTGGAACAATACAGACCAAATTTCGAACTGGCAGCTACTGCTAACTGAACGGGGCACAGGAAAAACAAAACTGAAACAGAGTTTTCTTGCCCTTATCAGTTAGTGCTGGCCTTCCATGTTGATGTTTGGACTACATTATATCAATTTATTCCGTTTGTTTTGTTCTGCACTCAGCAACCTTGAACAACAGGGCTATGGGTTGATTAACTGTCTCTCAATCTGTTTCCTACTTACACTGCTGTTTCCTATTCTTTGATCTGCAGACCAATCCACATGGATTGGAGAGAATATACAACATTGTTGCTATTTCTTAAAAAAATTGGCGACTGCAGGGGGACCTCCGGAAGTAAAAGATTGCAGCCTTGCCTGGTATGCCTTTGAAGCCCTAGTGATGTTCACCTCTCATGATACCCACTTGGCTTTAGGCCACCATCTTGATGAAAATGTAACACACACAGACACACACACACACGCATGCACTAACAAAAACAGACAGACACACACAAATCCATTGTAGATATGCATCACCGCTGGAAGGTCATCTGAAAGAGGGTAACACAAAGTTTTTGCAATTTAACTTGATAACCATATCAGCCATGTTGACAAAATGTTTCTGAATAGGTGCAAGTGAAGTGCCTCAAACAAGCCCCAGACCATTTGTGGTGTAGTGCCACCTACTGATAAATATACCATCAGATAAGAAAAATGCAAAAATTGGCTGCGTTTTTTGTCAGCAAATTTCTGTCAACAATTTACGAGAAAACCTGGTGGGCATGTAGCCCCTCACTGAATGATATGATTATCTACATTGACCAAAGATAAGGAAGTATCTCCAAATGTTAATAACTGTACTGGTACTTCTTTCTGTTTGGCTGTCATTCTTTATTGTTTTTAAATTAAGTTAAGAAATTATTCCAAACACTGTTGTTCTTATGTCATCACCACTATAGGACTTAGTGCAAATGATGTCATTCTTAAGTAGTGTGATAGTTAAAAATTAAACTTAAAAGTTTTAACTGTTATAACTGTCATTATAGTTAACATTCCTGAGCTCTTTGCAGAAAAAAAATAATTAATTACTATTTCATGACCAAAACTGCCTTTTTATGTTTGCAGTCTTTATCAAATACACACATCAATGGAAATAAACCATCAAATCAGTCCAAAACTAAAGCAAAACAGTTTATTTTTAGATGTCCAGTTGCCATAGCAATCTACCTGCTGGTGCAGTGGTGACTCAGCCCAAAGCACAAAGAAAGCGGGACCAGCAAATACAGGAAGAGACTCATTCAGTGCAACCTGAGTAAAGCATACAGCCATCCTAGGCAAACCTGCCAACTGATGTGACAAGCCATGTTGCCACAGCAATGTGGGCATTGTAGGAAGAAAGAGGCTCCCTCTCTGAGAGCAGGTTACATAGGAAGCAGTGGTAAATATAAGTAGAAGAGAGATCAAGAGGGATACACAAGAACAGGACACACAGTCCCTTTGACAATGTAGCATGAGAACTGTTATTGCAGTGTGCCTGTGCTCTGTTTTCATTTTAATTAGAAGTGTAATGTAATTCTGTAAGTTGCTTTTAAAAAGCATCTGCAATTGTGCATTGTGGTTGTGAGTTCCGATTTGTTTCTTACATTGGCTATTGATGCAAGTAAATCACTCTACTCAGGCTACTCAAGTCTACTCAAGCTGGAGTTTTAGGCCCAGTCCCATCTCCCCTTAAAGGTCCCATATTTTAAAAAATATAACTTTATTGTATTTCTGCACATCCATTTGGGTCTATGGTGTTGCTAGACAGACTCTAAGTTTGGAAAAAACAACAACAACAAAAAACTATTTAGTGCATTAGTGTTAATTTACTGATGTCAGAAATCGTGTGCTTAAGCCAGCCATTCAGATTTTTACCCAGCATCTACGTCACTGCTACGTCACATCTAATCGGATCTTTGGCTTGGTTTAGAGCTAAAGGCTAAAACTAAGGCACTGTTCAAATAAGACAACTATAACAGACCAAATCAAATTTTATGAGCGTATTTATTTTTTTTAACAGTAATATCCACCACTATCACTTGATTTAACTAGCAAAGATTGCTAACTGTTGTCAGAGATTTGCTCAAGTTCAGGATAGATTTGTGTACCTGTGGCAACTGTGGCTATTTTCTCTCATTGGCTAACTGAGAATTTCCACATGCATATTAATGAGACTGGAATAGGAATGACAAACAACCTGTTCTGAAATGGAGGGAAGAGAATGCAGGTGATGATGCCTACTCTGAGAGGTATTTTCAGCATAAGTTAGTCAAAGCATCAGAGACGTGTAGATCTATGTTAACCTGTTGAAGAAATAGTATTATGTGGGACCTTTAACACTAGAACTTGGTTGTGAGTGCCCTCCAAAGGGAGACATTTAACAATGAAATGAGAAGTGTTAGGGGTAGAAATATCTACTTATGAAATGGGACACCACAATTTGAATGCAAATTCACGTAACGTCTACGTAACCTATTTAAACAGCAATGACGATGTTGGCTACCAGTTGTTTTCTCTCTGTTTGAAAATGCCGGCTCATCTCTACAGGCCAACATTCAGGTTTCTGTGCATTCCTATAAATGCAATTTGCCCAAAATGATGTTGAAATGACGTGTCAACAGTAGTAAGCAGGAAAGTAAAATAAAATATGCCCTTCGAGGTATAATGACCACTCCACTATGTGCTGTGGCCTCATTACCACCTCAATTGTGCATTATTTTCTGATATAGAAATACTGTGTCATTCATTATCCTCTACATATAACATTAATGTACAAGTTGTTTTAGAAACGAGACAGTGTTCTCTTTGACAGTTTGTTTCTGCAAGGACCATGAAAGCTATGCTCCACGACCCAGCATTCGTTTTAGGTATACATTTCACACTAGAATAAGAAGACACCAGCTTACCAGTCTGAGAGGCTGAGAGTTGTGTCCAAACAGAATCACAGACATACACATTTCTTCATCAACAAAACGTATGTTCCCATTCAGCCTTTCATTCTTTAACATCCCAAAATTACCAAATAACCAAAACATTTTTGACAAAAAAAATCACTAAAACCTTTCCACTATCCCCTCATCTCTCTCTCTCTTCGAGACAGACAGGGAGCTGTGTCCATCAGTCCTTTCCACCCCTGTACTGACCATACCTGACACACAAAGCCTGAGTGAGCCCTTTACAAAACTGCTGTCAGCAGGACTCCCTCTACCTGACACTCTTCATGTCTCTCCTGTCTGACCCTTTTTCTGATGGGTTATCAGGCCTTTCAAACACAAAAAAGATCACAGAGGAAGAAAAAGAGGGGGAAATCAGTGGACGTGTGTGTGCCTTGCTTCTTCCACAGTGGCTCAATCACCCGCAGGATGAGTAGGGTAAAGTGGAACACCTGTTTTGGCTTCTACCTGTGATATTTCCAGTTATACGTTGCCGGTGCTGACCGCTGATACTTCCAGGCAGAGAGAGAGAGAGAAAGAGAGAGAGGGAGAGGGAGAGTAAAAAAAAGCTTTCACATGTTTGTGAGTGGGTTGGTTCTTTGACAACCATCTCTACTTGCCCTTTTTGCCTTTGCACCTTCTGTCATGAGTGCAAGTGCCTTTGAGTGTAACTCTGTGTCTTGAGCCCTGCTTAATGCCTCATGATTTAACAGGATTTGCGTGTGGGCTCTAATTAAAAGAGGTGTTTGTGTGTGTGTGTGTGTGTGTGTGTGTGTGTGAGAGAGAGAGAGAGAGTGTGTGTGTGTGTGTGTGTGTATGTATGAACATAGTGTGTATACAAGTGTGTGCATAATATGATGTATGTGTGCATGTGTGTCAATGTGTGTGTGTGTGTATATGCTCCAGTGCATGTGAGAGAGAGTGTGTGTGTGTGTGTGTGTGTGTATGTCGATTTGGGAGAGGTGATGACATAGATTGCAGCGAGACTAGCTTAGGAGTGTGCTTTTTAATTAGGCCCCACTGAAAAGAGCGTCCTCATTTAAGATTAATTAAAACGCCACTCTTCCCTTCATCACAGAGGACAAGCAATTAATGCAGGAGTTAACCATCTTTGCTGCTACTGCAGGTTTTAGGTCTGCAGATGAGCAATCAGTCATCACATCACACTCACACATCCAAACCAGTGTGCACGCAAACACATGAGCACACGCACACACACACACACTTTCACTCTATCTCTATCATACACATACACACATTTACACACACTTAACATTTCCCATTCAGCATACATTGGATTACAGCTAGGAACCATTAAAGACAGTTATGAGGAGGGTATGGGGAGCTTCTGGAGGTAGACAAAAGAGCAGGTGCGTGAGGTTCAGGAGGTCATGTGTGTAGATAAGGCGATGGTCTCTGGAATAGGTGGAGATACAGTCAGTTGGTGCTGTGTGTAGAGATTTCCATAAAAACCAGCCAGAGGGAGGTGATGATCAAAAGGCAGCGTGAGGATGGAGCAGCCACATAAAGTTAGAGTAGAGTGGATTCCAATAGGAGGATGCACAGGAGCTGGAGCTCATTTACATTTGACATGATTTACATGTATTCCTCTTAAGGATTTACATCTATCTACATTTAGACACTTTCACTCAACATTGTGTTCAGATGAGTAGATGTGAGGATCTGAATGTGTATGACAGAGAGGTGTGTGAATATGAGGTCTTACAGCTGACAGGGATGTGTGGAGCCGACCTAAAGGCGCTGGTGTGTGTTTGTGTGATGAGGGGGCCCAGAGTATGAGATCGAATGAGAGTGTGTGAGGAGGCCGATAGAGACAGGAAGGAGGAGGAAGGAGGAGATTTAATGGACTGCATCAGAAGACAGCAGACATGAAAAATGATGTAAGAAGTTAGAGATTTGTGTGTATGTGTGTGTGTGTGTGTGTGTGTGTGTGTGTGTGTGTGTGTGTGTGTGTGTGTGTGTGTAAGAGAGAGAGAGAGTGTAAGAGGGGAAGAGGGAGAGAATGTGTGTGTAAGTGAAGGAGAAAAAGTGTCTGTATGTGTGAAAGAGGGAGATAGTGGGTGTGTGTCAGTATGTGTGTGTGTGGTTGTGTGTGTGAGTGTGTGAATGTGTGTGTGTGTGTTTGTGCACATACACTCTCACTGTCTGATACTTTGAGCCTGGGGTGGATGAAGATCAAGAGCAAAATCATTCCAAATTTTTACAGAGAAAGAGGCCAATGTCCTTGGGAGGAATACAAATGTGTGTGTGTGTGTGTGTGTGTGTGTGTGTGTGTGTGTGTGTATTTCTTTTCTCTCCCTGTGTGTGTGTGTCTGTGTCTGTGTCTCTCTCTCTGTGTATTTTTGTTCTATGTGAGTTTAGTTCCCATGCAGGTCAGGTCTCCGGTGAGGTTTAAACTAGGTCTCAGGTGGCAGACTTGGACAAGCTGGATCTCCAAGGAGCTTGCTCTTTCCCAATCAGCTAAGATGCTCAAACTCGCTGCAAATGAACTGGCAACTTCTGTGACACCATCTCCAGCTCTCTCTAAAACACCATAATGAAAAAGTTTAGTTAAAAGCCTGCTGGGAAATTGGTATCAGTGCTTGAGAAGTGGAATTAAAGCATAATTAATGTGCTGTAATTATTCATAACTTGTGCTGGAGTGTGATGAAGCCAAAAAGCTGGTGTGTGTGTGTGTGCGTATGTGTGATTGTGTGTGTGTGGTGTGTGTGTGTGTGTGTGTGTGTGTGTGTGTGTGCGTATGTGTGATTGTGTGTGTGTGGTGTGTGTGTGTGTGTGTGTGTGCGTGTTTGCATTTTCAACATTATTATTTTATATCATATTCATGCTAGAAAGGAGTTTGGTCTCAGAGGGGATAAAATCAGCTCCTGCTGGTTTGGCCCAATCCAAAGCTCCTCGCACTGCCGTGGTTCTCCGAAGATCAAACCGCCCCCGTCTCTGACTGGGACCAGACTGTTGTCCTGCTGTCTCCACTCTTTGTGAACACTAGATATCCTTTGAGACTGTTTCTGTCTAGCCTCTCTTTCTGTCCTCTCTTTCTCCCTTGATCTCTATCCTCCTGTCTCTCCTTTCTCTCTTTTTTTCTCACTTCTCCAGTTGTTTACATGTCTCTGTCTCATTTAAATGATGCTATCTTACTGGAATAAAAATGCTCTGATGACTTCAGCCTTTCCTATCCCTTTCCCTTTTACTCCTCCCTCCACTAAACCCTTTTATCCTTTCTTTTTTGGAATTTGCATGACTGAATCTTTCATAAAAATACAAATTTTACATGTTTTTTTTGCTACAGGTGTATAGCCTAATTTCCTTTCTGTATCAATCTCCAACACTCTCACAAGCATGTATGCTGTAGAGCAGTGCTTCTTCTGATAGGTTTTTCTTAACTAATTACATGGTCACCATGGCATGTCAGTGAATGATGCAGCTGAAATAACTGAAATGTTGGTTTTAGGTTTGGTTTTAGAAACAGAAGGTTAAGAAATATCTTTTTTTTTCATGTGTGTGTGTGTGTGTTTGTGTACATGTCTGTCTGTCTATGGATGTTTGTGTTTATAGCTTCACTGTGCATCTGAAACATCTCTCCACAGATAATAACTAGTTCTTTTCTGCCTACTTTGCTAATACTAAAATGTTTTTAAAGCCTTCAAAAGCAGAAAGGGCCGTTGGGTATTTTCAAGGTCTCATCTCCTTCAGTGAGGGTTCTTGAGCGCATGTGAACATACAAAGGTGCTTTGAAAAGACAAAAGGAGAGAAAAAACTCGAAGGTGTCCTTCTTAAAGGGCCCGCTAGAATGCGCGTGCACACACACACACAGACACACACACACACACACTCACTCCTGCAATTATCCCAATTATGAAAGCAATTGCAGATGCATTGCCATGTACACTACTGTGCCTTTCTCTGAATTATTTCAGAGAGTTCTGTCAACATTTTCTCAGCGCTTCAGGCAAGCATGGGTTGCCTGAACAACACACACACACACATATTATTTCTTTTAATGAAAAAGTATGTCATCCTGTCAGTATTTTATAGTATTTTATAAAATCTACTTCAATTTTTTTCTGTTGTGTTTTTTGTCTTTGATGAAGAACAAAACCATATGTGAACTCACAGACTTTTCTGCCACATTCTACAAAACAAGTGGCCAGCCTCACACACAAATATGCAACACACACACACACACACACCAACACGCACACTCATAAACTCCCCCTCATTTCCACACACTCTCTCTGCATCTCACACAAACCTTTTTCTCTCATTCGTACATGCACACAGAACTGTCTTTCCCTTCTGCAAGGGCTAATCTCAAAGTGTGTCAGATGGATCGCTTTTTGCCCCAGAGTGCTGTGGGCAGTTGTCCAGGGTGCTGAAATAGGACTGGATGCTGTTCAGCCTGCCGTCATGCCGAGCTGAGAGAAGCTGACCATGCTGTCTAAATGCAGTTTGAACCCTTGCAAACAGGTCTTCTACACAGCAGCTATCTTAGTAACACCTACAGAGAGGTTTTTCACCATTCAATACCAGGCTCCTACTAATTTGGTAAGGGGTGGCTTATTGTTATTGTTCTTATCTGGTTTTAAAGCCAGTGAGCTTTCTAATCTAAAATTAGCTGTAGACCAACAAAATAATTAATGCATTTCTTGTTGACTTTTGCTCCAATAAAGACCCCAAACATTCTTTTGAGGTTGTCTTTCCTCTCACACATGACATCTTTGATGTGACAATTTCTATGGTATTCGCTCACAGTAAATCAAAGATTGTTCACAGGGGGAAAGTATCAGTTATGCCTTTACAGGCAAGGTGTTTTTAATAAAGGCAAGGACTTTTAGTCACAAAAATGCCATACTAAGCCCAACAGTCTTTCCCATTCCTTTCTGTGGTCTGTTTGTCAGGCTTTGCCACTATGTATGCCACTGAAGGTCTCAAAAAGGAACCATTTAATGAAACTAGCTTTGGTATTGAGAAGATAATGAAGCGGAAAGAGCGGAAGAGGTTGCGAAATGACAGAGCTACTGACTATTTTTCTTTATAGTGCCATATGAAAATACCCCGTTGGTAGAGAACATTCAGCTGTGTGTATGATGTGTAGAGCTACTTTAAACTGCTATGCAAATTTTATTCACTGTTATACATTTTTTTCAGAATTCACTGTAAGAATTCATACATATAGTTTATATATATATATATATATAACACTAATGCCTGTAATCTGTTGTAGTATTTAAGTCATCTCCACAACATTTTTGGTGATGAACAGTACTGCCTGTGTGCAGTGGCTCTGCAAGCTTTGGAGTAGAAACTGTCAAAGGCAGGAGGCTATGAGCAAGAGAGATCAGAGAGGACACTCATCTGCCAGGCTGAAGCATCAACCAAGTGTGTGTGTATGTGGTGTGTGTGTGTGTGTGTGTGTGTGCATACACTGTTTTTGAGCATATTTCAGGCGATGTCTACCCTGGTCACTACAGACCCAAGCATTAATGTATTAATTTGTATATCACGGCATCACATGACTTACACAGCGGCACGGCATCACGTGATTGACACAGCAGCTTTGAGCCCTGTTTGAGTGTACCGGATTTGTTACTTTTCAATGAATGACCACTTAAGTATACATGCCACACTGGTATAGTAATGTTAAAGTCTTCAGCACCTTTGCATTTGATATATCACCTCCTGTGAGCACAGCCATTTTGCATGTTTTACACTGTGTTTAAACAGGTTACAAAGCTTATGTGAATAAATCAACAGACACAAATGGTTTGAGCTCTGTAAAAGAGGTGATTTTGCCATTCTTAGTTAGGCTGGCGAAGTGAACAGACCAGATGTATGGTGTTAGGCCTCAGTCTCAGTGTGGTGAGATTATACAATGTTGGTAGTTGCTATTTTTTTTTATTCATCATTGAAGCTCTTCTTGTTTCTTTGACCCCCCTTTTTTGACCAGTTCAATTCTTATTTATTATTTTCACTGTAAAAGTTGCATTGGGTGCAACATTGGATTGCTTTAAATGTCAGAGCAATTACCAAATTAGTCACTGCTTGATAATAATTTTGTTCATTCCAGTTTCAATGTTTTCATATTAGTAGCCTCCGGAGCACTGTTGTGTTCTTGTGGTTTCAATACTCAATTATCCTGTGCCTCATGTATTGTTCATTATTTTCCTTAAAAAGGCCCAGAATAATACTATGTTGCTGGAAAAGGACTGCAGGTGTTCGAACTCCAAACAACTACACTTCTACCCCCCTCAGTGCCCTTTGTTTGTTGATGCAAACTAATGCCACATGTTTCGTATTGTCTGCAAAGGGATGCACAAAGGGGGTCATTTTGTTTTGGGGTAATTGCACATTATGGATGTGAGAGAGTATGTAAAGTATAGTATAGTAAAGTATCAAATTATTAAATTATTAAATATTTATGTTACCTCCACACAGTGTATAGAAAACCCTTTAAATTTTACACATTTATTTTATGGATAAGACCAAAAGTTGCTTTTCAAAGAAGTTCCCTTTTAGTTTATGGCACATAACACAGCTCACTTTCTTAGGCAGCCAAATTCTGAGACATATCAAGGATAAGACTCAAATATAAAACATGATCAAAACTCAAACAAGGTCTACACCACCACCTGTACTGTAGTATCACTGAAAGGACCAGAAATCAAAAGATCTAATTGGATCTTTGTGTAACAGATGTCAGCTAACCTAGCTATGTGTGTAGAATGTTAGTATACCTCCCTCCCACTCAAGAGCATCCTAGTCAGTGTAATGAGAGCCTGCACTTTTCGGTCGACTGGGTAGGGCTCACAATTCCTGATCCAAGGTTGTGGCTGTGAAGTTGTGTGTTCGGGCCCCAGGCTGGACTGCGCGGGATGACCATGGTGACATTTGGAGACCACCCAAGGAGAGTGTGATTGAGTATCCTCTAGGATGCAGCCCTCAGGAGTTGATCATAGAATGTCTGTGCCATTGGGATCCTTCAAATAGAGTGTGATCATAGTGCAGGAAGAGATAGATGAGCAGGTAGAGAAGCAGGAGGCTCTGGGCAAGTTACTCCACTCAGTTGGCATCTTGGTAATGCCTTTGGGCAGTTATTTCAGGCTAACAAGATCTGGGGGGTGGGGGGGTAGAAAGACTGAAATGCTCTAAGCCACCATCCCACACACACACACACACACACACACACACACACACACCACACACCGCCACCACTTTGTGTGGGATGTGTCGACAGGTCATTCAATTTGTAGTCTGCTCAAATGTTTGTCCACTCTGAAAGCCACAGGGAAAAGGGGAGGGTTTGTTTTACCCATACACCGTCTCTCTTTCTCTCTCTCTTTCTGCACCTCCTACTCCTCCTCCCCCGAACCCCCCCCCAACACTCATCCTCTCTCTTCATCTCTCTCATGGGCATTCTGTACTCTGTGAGTGTATGGATGTCTGATCTATATTTCATCAGGTCTGAAGGCCTGAGTCAATCCCTTTAACTCCAGCTCCCTCATCCAGACACACAGGCAGGGCTCTGCACGGTGTGGGAGAGGGAGAGGAGAGTGAGGGATGCTTAGAGCAGAGAGCCTTTTTTCCATCAGGGGGGCACAGAGAGAGAGAGAGGGGGCACAGTGTGAGAGAGAGAAAGAGAGTAACAGAGGGAGAGAGAGAGGCGTGCAGACGCAAGGCAAGCAACACCCGCCAAGTGGATTAATTAATTACTCTCTCCCGAATAATTCTGCACAATATGCTTTGGAATGCTGCTCGTAATGGCACATTAATCAGAGACATTTTTGCTTGTGTGTGTTTGTGTGTGTGTTTGTGTGTGTGTGTGTGTGTGTGCGTGTGTTTGTGTGTGTGTGTGTGTGTGTGTGTGTGTGTTCGCGTGTGTGTCCAAGTAGTTGTTTAGGGAGCAGAACAACTAATGAGATTGAGCAGTAAATTGTTCTACATCACTGAGTTCACACACACACACACACACACACTGACACACACACACACACACACTCCCAAACTTCAGACATGCACTCACTGTTTTAATTACTGTCACCTTGTGCACTTTTTAATTTCCTGACTGCCTTTCATCTAAATAGGCCCCTGTTACCAGAGCATACCATCACAATCATCTCTCCTTCAAAATATAATAGTGTTGAGAATGCAGTTTGCATCTGTGGGAATGCCCAAAGCCTCACTGAATGAGGCGGATTTGGGTAAAACTCTGCAGGTGCATCCATATGTATATATCCACAAAACCATCAGCCATCTCTCTTCTCAACTCACATCCAGATTTTTCACAAGTCTTTCCCAAATTTGACATGTTAATTCGTTCACCTGCAGTTGGTATACTTTCATTGCAGGGCAGGATTTCCAGTTCACAACCATCTTTGCATCTCTGCCATCTATCACATTTGCAGCAAAAGGCAAAAAATATCCCTCAAAAAGCAAGAAGCTATACTGCCACTATAAAGACAAAATACAGCAGACCACAGCCAAACGACACTTTTTCCGACACCCCCATCCCCCCATCTCCTAGTGACCAGTCCTTTACATGGTGTATATTGGCAAACACAAAAAATAACTCAAAATGCGCAATCGTTGTGCTCACAGCAGTTGCAAAAGAAATGAACTGCTACAACAACTACAAACATCCATCAAGCAATCCATCATGTTTCTGAGCTTCTTGTTTTGGACTCACCTAAACAAGTCTCTATACTCTTCTCTGTATCTCGATCTGTATGCATGGCATGGCTATATGCTCCCATATGTTGGACTCATCTATCTGGTATGTATATACTGTACATAATTAGGAGATTAAATCAGAGCTGTGGTCAAGAGTATATAATTACAGCAGCAAAGATGTAATTATGTATGATGTAAGCCAAATTGCACTCATGTCTGTCTCCGTTCATCTATAAGCAACTTTAAGCATATGTTGCCATGTTGGGGTGTACACTTTTAGGGTGCTAAAATGTGATTTAAATTCCAAGTTTGGGATTACACACCTACAATGAATACACACAGCACAGAGACTACAGAAACTGTCTGAAGTGATTTGAGGGAAGTTGTCTTTTGGGCACTGCAAACCAAAAAATATTGGTTTTCTGAGATGAAATCTGAAACTTAAGAAAAAAAAAAGAAGGTTCAGTCCCCAGTCATTACTCAAAACCCACAAAGTACAGAAACACACACACACACGCACACACACACACACACACACACACACACACACACACACACACACACACTCACTGACACATAGAGCACTTAGCATCTCCATTTTATTTGTCTTTGTATCTCTTTCTACATCTTTTTGCCTCCCTGCTGTTTGTCTTTCCTTAATGGATTCCTGCCTCCTGGGCCTCCTTACCTTTTGACACCCTCACAATTTTGCAAAATAACAATTCCAAACAATAGGCTAATTAGTGGAATATCTTTGGATGTGCATATTACACTGTAATCCTTTCAACCTAAGAGCCCGTGTCAACCATATGTCCTGCAGGTTGTGTTTCAAATGGATTCCCTTAATTGACTGCAGTTCATTTTAAATGTGCTGCTCTTTCCTTTGGAGATACAGTTACTGTAAAATACAGCGTAATATGCTTTATATTACCAGCACTGGAACTGTATGTTTCAGATATCAGTTGAGACATGCTATCAAGGTGTCTGCATTTTGCAAATGACCATGTGTGATCTAGAGTGTGTGGCTCTGTGTGTGCTTCTGTGTGTGTGAGTGTGTGTGTGTGTGTGCATGTATGTGTGTGGTACATGTGCATGTGTGTGTGCGTGCACGTACCTGCGTGCACGTGTGTCTATCTTGATTGAATGTAGTGAGCCAATGCATTCCTTTGCGCATAGGATATGTGCCATCCTCCATCTTTGGCTCCATCATAGAGAGAGGTGTCATTTACCGTTTCTCTGGGTACTCATCACTGTCAACGAGTCACCTAGTGGGTGCTAGGAAAATTGACTTCCGTCTAAAATGGTAATGACTTGTTTGATCTTTCCACATTATCTAAAGAGTGGAATTGAAAGTTTCTGTGTTCGTGTTTGCATGTGTGTGTGTGTTTTGCATGAGTGAATGGGAGCATAAATGTATGTCTGTATGTGTAAAACAATCGAGCAACAAGCAGCCCTCAGTCTTCATTTGGTGTGCCCAATGTGAGGTTGAAGTGATGTTTCCATCCCTCCATTCTCAGTGAACCCATCCACCTCTTTATCTATTCTCTTTCCCCATCTCCCTCGCTCTGTCTCTCCCTCAGAGTCCTTCATTTTTTAGACATCTATTCAAAACTGAGCTAGCGAGTGAATTTAATATGAATTATAATCATTCTAAAAAAAATGAGACAAGAAAGGCATGGGTGGCTCTCTATTTTCATATCCACTCTGAACTAATGATCTACTTCACTTTGCGTCCAGTCCACTAACATGTTTACACATATAGAGAGTTTTTTTTATTATTATTATTTTTAATATTTTGATGTTTGCAGTCACTTTGCCATTAAAAAGGTCCATTTACCAACATATCTCCATGTGCCATTAACCAATTTAACAGGCCCCTTTGGCCAACACAACAACACTGTGCCGCTGTTTTTTTATAGGTTTCTGTTTTGTTTTTTGGGTGAGAAAGAGAGAGAAGGAGCGAGACAAGGAGAGGACATTAGTGTGTGATGATGGGTTACCGGTGAATCAGGCATGTGTGGGAGTGTTTGTGTGAGAGAGGAGGTGTGCGCACGGGACGTGTGTCCTTAACACGACATTTGCAGCATCTGTGAAAAGAAAAACTTTCTCCTTTGCTCCCATTCTCTTCTTGTCCGTGGGTGTGTTGTTTTTTTTGTGTGTGTGTGTTTTGTGTGTGTGTGTGTGTGTGTGTTGGCCAATTATACGCACAGGCACAGCTCAGAGCCAAGCACACAGAAACTTTTGTTCAACAGACAAAACAGCACTTGTAAGCAAATGTTTTCCTGTTATCTTCTTTTCATCTCTCTGTGTCTTTCCATCCCTTGTCTGTTTGATTCTTTCCTCTTTGCCTCCCTAAAGTAACTGGGGCCAAGCCTACAGCTCATCATACAGAGCCCCCATGATGCAGTGCTGTGAGATGTATGTGAGGTGTTGATGTGACTGCTTTGTTTCATCACTGGGTATGATGGAGAGTAGGAGGGGAGCACAGACAGATATCTCCGTCCTGCCTGTCATGGCAAATGTGTATGGTGCCAAATGATAGCTGTCATAACTGTCATACAATACACCAATACACACACACACACATACACACTTGGCTGCCTACACATACACATATAAGTTTTATGGCTAATATAGTAAATCATGAACCAGAATCACTGCCATGTACAAGATGTATTGGACATATGTTAATGCCATATGATAGCCCACATTTAAAATGCAATAAACCAGGGGTTGGCAACCCTTGGCATGCGGGTGCCAGGGGTTGCCGGGTGTATAGGGCACATCTTCTGTAGTGTTGCAGACAGCAATGCACCCCACTGGCTTTAAACATTTTTCCATGAGACGAGTCCAAGCACAGCAGCCAAAGATTGTTCATCAGGTTGCACAGCAGTTGCCCCGACGGATTGGGCATTCGGGCATATCCCTCTCAGGTATTAGGGATAGAGGTGGTGTGTGCTTGTTTGTCAAAACTGTGCAGAGAACATAGAATGTGGCACATTGCACATACTCTTGCTAAGCGTAGACATAACAAATGAAATTATAAGCTAAATGAATTAAATATTGAGCTAAAGCATTGTAAAATATAACCTTATATCCAACTGAACATGACTGCATTGATTTATTTCTTTGTAGATGATGGTGTTAGCCCTTACCCTTCATACATCAGCAACTGAAACTGAAACTTCCCTGGAGACTTGTGTGAATGTGTGAATCTATTTGTAAATCCATGTATGGACCAAGATGTATATGTCAATGCTGAACATTATGTGTGCAGTTGAAACGCAGAGTTTTCATGTGTGGAACAGAAGAATGTTCATGTATGAGACAGGGGTCTGCAGACAAGGAGAAGAGAGAAAAGAAAAGATCAGACGCAAGATGAAAAGCGCATAAAAGATTGATAGAGAAAAGTAGAAATTAGAGGGAAGGTGGGAATGGAGAGCAGAGAAGGAGAAAGAGGGAGGAAGACAGTGAGAGGAGCACATGAAAAGAGAGGAGAAAAGAGTGGAGATAAGAAGAGAAGGAGTCCAGAGACAGACAGAGAGAAGTAAAGGATGAAGAAGTAGAATTCTGCAAGGAAGGTCACAGTGTGATTTTATCAGAGAGCTGCACTGTGACCGAGCACTTTGTTCAGGTTTAATCCATTTTTCACAGATAGACACACACACACACACACACACACACACACACACACACACACACACACACACACAATGGCACACACACCCACTCTCTCCCACTTTTTCCCTCTCACACACACACGTGCACACACACATATGTGTGTGTATACAAACACACACTCATCCACACACTCTCAGAAGTAGAACTGCTGTGATAGAGATGTATAACCCTGAGGAGGATCTGAGCTTTGCACCATTCTTCAACTCAGCTTATTTACAGCATAAATTAATTACAAATATCACCCCAGTTCCAGAATTTACTATAAAATATTTAAACTCGAACCACTCTCTTTTTCTGTGTTTTTGAATGTGTTTGTACATTTGTGTGTGTGTGTGTGTGTGTGTGTGTGTGTGTGTGTGCGTGTGTGCGTGTGTCGACATAGGAGTGACATGAGCCCATAACTCATAAGCTATATAACTCTCCATCATAAATCATGGACATTAATGACACTTCATTAATGTTTGTGACTGTTGTCATGAAGTGTCATCCAGTTTTTGTAATGTCTGTAGCCCAAACCTGTGTCAACCTTACACTACAAAACCTGAATGGCACTTAATGACAACAGTCATGAACATTAGAAAAAGTGTCGTTAATGTTCATGACACGTCATGTCATATTTATGACAGGCCAAATATAAAGAACCAGCGATGATCATTTTCAAGAATTATGAGAGATGACTGACAAGGCAATGAATGGAATTTCATCTTTCAGTTTTCTTCTCAGTTTGCAGCGGGGGCAATGTTGGCATCTTGCAAGAGCTGTAAACTCATGAAGAGGCCGTAGGGGGAACCAAGAGAACCTTCATTCACCCATTAAAGAGTCCTTACTGTGATCACTGAAGTAACTACGAAGCTAGCATATTAGTCTAAAACAGCATAACAGCATGAAATCTCGCTTGAAATGACTGTTATTAGTTTTTTTGTTGTTCATGTTTACTCATAAGGTTGCTTATGTAAAAGTTGTTTTTTTTTTTCATTCTCCATGTTCTCATTCTTCCATTTTTCTCTCTTAATCCTCTTTTCTTTCCCCAACTTCCTCTTTCATCTGTGAGTTACTCATGAGCCTTTAGCCTTTATCTCTCCTTTTCTGAGGTTCCCTCATTTGAAAAGACTGAGACAATGGGAGGAATGGAGCCTCAGCACAGGGGCAGCTCTCTCACTCTCTCTCCCATGTGCGCACACACACACACACACACACACACACAGATTTCTCTGACTCACATTCAAACATTACAAAGAGACGTGGGGTTGCAGCCTTACTGGAGAAAAAGAATAAGTAGTGTGTGTGTTTGTGTGTGTGTGTGTGTGCATGTGTGTGTCTGCACCTGTGTGTGCTTGTATGCAGGTAGAAGTGAGATTATGCAGACGTGCATGTAGCTAATCTGTATAGGACTCAATTCTGAGCAAGTCAGAGCCATATTGATAGCCTACAGACATGAGAGTCGGCCAAGATGTCAAAGGCCCTGGGTGCCACCGCCTCTAATTGCTCCCATTTGAAGTCCTAACACACCGTGCTTGCAGAAGGTCAGGCCAGGCTGGCACAAGCCCAGCAAAACAAATTCACAAATGATCCTCGTGCACTCATTTCAAGTCATGATGAGCCTGCAACAAGGTCAATGGGTCCGGCACGGTGTATTCTGATTAGCTTTTGCCAGAAGGTAAACAACAAAGTTGGCCTTCTCCTGGGATGGATAATATAGTTGGTCTTGCTCCACTATTCAAATTTAAGCCCATGCCTACTAATGTGAGTATTGGTTTCAATTTCTGTGTGCGTTTTGGGTTAAGGTTAGGCTAGGGATGCCTTAATTAGCTATGATGGCTGAGAGAGCTCTTTGAAAAGTCAGTAGGGGTAGCCTTAATCCTTGAGTGAGACACTGAGTCAAGGCCTGCTTGTTTTGGTTAGTTGCTCACGCAGATCAAATGCATCCAGTCTCTCACCCTCTGTGCTTTGTTTCACAGACACACACACACACATATTCCATTTTATTTTTAGTGTACAGTCGAGTGGCCTGCATTTGTGAAACAAAGAGGTGTTAGACAGGCTTATACTTGCTTCAGTGCAACACCTGGCATTTATCAGTGTGAAGGCAAGTGGTGGCTGTGCTCAAATCTTATTTCAAGTGATTTTTTTCAAGTTATATTACAGTAAGACAAGACATGCTGGACTTAGAATACTACAGTACTTACTACAGTCTGTTGGACCAAAGACATTCCTTGTACATTTGTAGCCTCAGAAATGTCGCTTGATATGTTGTCACACAATCACTTTTATTATTTTCTTTTCTTGGACAAAAATGCCGTTTTGAATTTTGAAAATACAAACATCATGGCATAAATAATCGTTTATTTTTTTGGGGGTATGTTTCCAACCAATTTTCCATGGACACCTATTTATGACTTTTCTTTTCAGGGTCAAAGGGCAGATGCTGTTTTGAAATGAATGCGTGTGGAGGTAGGTAAGCACATGATATGTTCTATCTGTGAAATTTCTTTGCTAATTCACTGACTGCCATAACTAACTGGTCCAGCAGGTCTGGGTTGAAACATTACAGTGGCTACCCCAGATTAGATAATGTTCTCTTCTTGGGCATTTTGTGGACATCCACATGTCATAAAATCTTCTACAGGAGTAAGAGAATAGACAGGAGAATAGACAGGTGTGATATTCACATTATGCTTGTTTTCAGCTGCCGCTTGTTCCAACACTGATTCTGTCTCATTCATTCAACACTCATTCCTATGCCAGAAATGGGAGTGAAACACATTTCATGAATCACACTTGGGCTCTACAGTAAGAAATATGCAGAATGGTGAATAATTTGGCCTCCTTCTCTCTCCTGTGTTCAGGTCTTAATAGGATTTTTGGGTTCAGTTCTTGGTGTTGAGAAATACATAATCTCTCTCTCTCTCTCTCTCATGTGTTCAGGTCTTATTAGGATTTCTGGGTTCAGTTCTTGGTGATAAACATATCAGCACCCACCTGTTTCATTTACGTCCTTGTTCATGTATTAATACTATTGTGTGTGTAAAAAAACTTTTTTCTCTCTTTCTGGCTCTCTCTCTCTTCTCTCTGTGTATGTATGTGTGCAGGAAGATGTGTTCCCACCATGTTTAGTCCCATTAGACACTCACTTTGTGGGAAAGGTGAGAAAGGAAGAGAGAAATGCAGAGAGAGACAGAGAGAGAGAGAGAGAGAGAGAGAGAGAGAGAGAGAGAGAGAGAGAGAGCAATAGTGAGGAAGAAGGTGAAAAAGATGTTAAGATTCTGGTAGGAGGAGAGGAGTGAAAGAGCTCATCATTTGAGAAATATTCAGACTGATGGAAGAGTTATTTTTTGCTCAGAGCTTTGGCATTCCTCTGCGATCCTCGCAGGATCTTGGAGTGTGAAGGCTGCAGCTCTTGTCAGGGGGCGGTGCAGAAAAGTGTGTGTGTGCGTGTGATGACTTTTGGATGCTGAAGTGTGTTTGTGTGAAGGTCTGCATAGATGTCTGTGTTTATCTATGACTGTAAGAATCCATTTAAATGTATTGTGCATGATATGTGTAAACATGGATATTTGTGTTTGTAAGATATTCATAGGTGTGGCAAACATAAATGTCTAGTGTGGTTATGATGACTGGTAACTTGCTGTGTCTGTGAATTTATCATACATAGACTTGTCCTTTTTGTGTGTTTAGTGTGTGCATCTATGAATATTTGTGTGTGTGTGCGTGTGTGTGTTTGTGTGTGTGTGTATGTGTGTCTGTGTCTGCGAGTGAAAGATAATTCCTCTTCATAGACTCCACTGAAATGCACACCTAAAGGAGTATCTCGTTCACCAAGATGCAAATGCACACCTGACATTTGGATCCAAATGCCACACACTTGATCTTCAGAGCCAAAATAACCAGCTGTCATCATTGCAGTGTGAAGATGATGATGTTGGTATTGGGGAGTCTCTCGCTCTCTCTCTTGCCCTGTGTGTGTTTGTGTGTGTGTGTGTGTGTGCAAGTGGTACTGGATTTGGGTCGGCTTACAACTCCTGCGTCCTCTCCAAGGCAGGCCATATGGATTGGCTTTCAACTGCTGTGTGTGTTTGCACATGTGTGTGAGTGTATGTTTGTGAGCTGAATATCTGTGAGCTTTAAATCATCACGATTTTTACCAGTATTTTTGGAGAGACAGATGTTCTCTCATCCTCTGTTTCGCACTGGCATATTTTTCTTTTTTCCACCTCTCTTTCTCTACATTCACAGCTCTCTCTCTCTCTCTCTTTCACACACACACACACACACACGCTCGCGTGCGCATACACACACACATACACACCACCAGTCTCTTTCTTTCCCTTTCTCGGTCCACTTCTATCCCCAGCTGAGAGTATTTTACAAATACATTATAATTCTTAAAACTGCTTGGGATTAATATGAACAGAAGTGTATAAATTAAGTACTGTACCACTTAGAAGTGCTAATGGGAAGTGTGTGTGTGTGTGTGTGTGTGTGTGTGTGTGTGTGTGTGTGTGCCCATGTAGGGCTGTCGATGTTAACACGTTAATATTGCATTAGCGCAACCTCATTTTATCGCGATTAAATAAAATGTTGCCATTAACGCAGGGTATTTAAACAACAGTCAACTGGGTTTATCTTGGTAAGGAACAAAGCAGATTTTGACTGGTGACTAGCATGCAAAATAAAGCAAGTTATAACATTAACTGTGTGATAAATGGACTTCTCAAATGAACCTGTAACATGGCTAGCCAAGTTATGTAGCTTACATATGCAATGCAGTGTGAGTTTGCTTTCACTTTTCCGGGTGAAATGCAGAGTCCCATAGCTGATGGCCAATGAGTTAGCCTAGCGATAGCCGACTGCGTCACTTGACTGAACTGTCAAACTTCTTCCTCTTTGCTCTTCAAGGAGCAAGTGTAGCTTTCAGCCATTACAGTTAAGGAAAATATATAGTCTGTTATTTCTCCAAATCGTGTGGAGAGTTTTCCTCCATTTGAGTCCAAGGTTAGAGCAGGTGAGTGGAGAGCACCTGAAAGAAGCCTTTACTGAAATAGAACTCTCTTATGTGTGTGTGTGTGTGTGTGTGTGTGTTTGTGCATGTGGACGCCCTCACAGAAAGACAAGCTCTCTGTCAGATTAATCTGTGATGTAGTCAGATAACACATATCTCAAATACAACCACACACACACACACACACACACACACACACACACACACACACACACACAGACAACATGTCAGCAATATGATATGCTTTTGATTAAGGATTTCTTCCTCTAGTAGAAAATGAGCTGTCAGCTTCAGGAAAGACAAGAAGAGAGAGGAGATGTAGAGGGGAAAGAGAGACTGAGAGAGATGAGCACAGATGTGTGAAAAAAAAACTTTATACGGTTTCTTATTCACCTTTCTTCTCACGCTCACAAATAAACATAGAGAGAGAAGAGTTTAGGAATACACACAAATACATACACTCTCTTTCTCTCTCTCTCTCTCTCACACACACACATACACAGATGTGCTAGCTTAGATATACATGCCCACACAATGATGCAAGCAAGAAGAAAGACAGAACCCACACAGTCTCTTTCCCTTCTTTTTCAAACACACTCACACACACACACACACACACACACACTTGCTCACTCAACCATTAAAATGCTATACAGTGTGCTATCACCTACACAAGCTCACACCCACAGAATGGTCTCCTCAACCTGTGGGAAACTTTCTTTTACCCTTTTAAACTGTCTAACTAATTAGCAACAGGTACGGATCAATGCAGTTTAACTGTGATATCCACAAGGAAGCCCACTTAAGGAGAACTTCTCTTACTCCATTGAAATCATTTACACATTTAAAGTTCAAGTTAATCAGCAGAGGCCAATGGTCAATAGATCTGATACCAGCGACATTTACACACACCACTTGTTCATTCAGTTATTGACCAAATCTGATTCAAAATACCTCACATATCCACTGCACCCGATCAGATTAGAATGAATTGGATTGAGAGACCTGGTGTACACCTTTGAATAATTCTGATTGCCATATAAACATGCAATAGGATTGATGGAAGAGATTTCATGTCTGCGCGTGTGTAAAGTTAAATGTAGTGACATAGCTACTCAGGTGTAAACACACAAGTTGCTTGGAAGTAACACCACCACCAGATAATGATTAAAATGACCACAAGATGATCTTCCTTTCACTTATCTTACCATACAAACCTAGCTAGCATGCTATAGAGAGTAACCCATATACAGTACAGCCATATGCCAAGACAGTGGAAGTGAATGTGGTGACAATGAAAGCTGCTGTCTCCTAATATTAATGGAACCTGATTCAGACCTGTATAGAACAAGTTTATTTATTAATTGTTTTAATGAACTTGTTTTAATCCTCAACTGGCAGCAGGCTACGAACAAGCTGCTAAAGCTAACTGAATGGGGCCTGTCGTCACTTCGAACACGGCTATGGGTTGATTTGTCCCTGACCATCCCTTTATCAAGTGTGTGTGTGTGTGTGTGTGTGAGAAAGAGAGAGAGTGCTGGAGGTTATTGACCTTGAGAGGAATCCAGGTGCTGGACTTCTGAGTTTTATCCATTAAAAATGCATTAGGACATAATTACTACACACATTCCAATTCATACACAGTTCAGCACACTATAGCAGTAATGCGCGCGCGCGCACACACACACACACACACACACATAATGAGTATTGAGGAGCTGATATGCTCTCTATGTTAAATAGAGAGCAAGAGAGAGAGCGAGTGAGAGTTGGAGAGGAGGTTTGAATAGGAGAAAGCAAACCGAAAGCTACCCAGTGTTTTCACCTGGCTACATCTTTTGGCAATTAGTGCCCAATCAATACCATGGGTATTCTGGTAGATCGAAGCTCCTTAATGAGTGTTAGCTGTTTACGGGCATTCTGTGTATCACAAACACAAACGCAAACACACTCTCCCACACACGCACACACACACACACACACACAAACACTTGCACATGCACAAACCTCCAGCCATTCCTGCATTCCTGTTCCTATCCTTGAACCTTTCTCCTCAAGTAATACATCATTAGCATGCATTACTACCTCTGTCATCTATCAGAGGTAGATGACAGAGTATGAGCTAGTGTATGTCTACATTATGGGACATTCATTTTTTCAGATTCTCTCTCTCTCTCTCTCTCTCTCTCACACACACACACACACACACACACACACACACACATACGTTCTGCTATTATTTATGGCTTGATTGAGCTGTTCCCATACTTATCATTAGAAATAGCCCCCAGAAAGTCCAGTCAGGAAGTGAAAAAGAACGTTGTTTCCTGACCACACCCACATTCTCTTCGGAGCCCCTCTCCACTGCACATGTGCAGAGATGTGAGAAAATGGTATCTGGCACTCTAAAGCCTCCTTGATTGATAGATAGAGAAGCAAGAGTGAGCGAGCTGTCAGTGGGCATGTCCGTCCCTCTTGAGCGCGCTCACTTCACAAGAGCGGCGGGATTTGATCCAGTGTCAGAACATCACACACACACATGCGTGGACACACACACACACACACACACAAACACACACACACACTCTAAAAAGCAGGTGAAATGTCCATGGGAGACAATACGTCTTTGTCCTCAGTCTCCTTGAGAATGTAGTAAATATAAATGTATATATGTATATATATATATATATAATGAAAACATGGATAATGTGTGTGAGAGAGATAAAGAGAGTGTGTGAAGATTGAGTGCTGTAATTTTGAGGGCATTTATTTTCTGGCATGATAAAGCAAAGATGCATGAACCCCTCTTCTAAAAGTAAGAATGAGAAAAATGTCTCTCTGTGTGTGAATTTGTGTGTGTATATGTACGCAAGTGTGTGTGTGTGTGTGTGTGTGTGTGTGTGTGTGTGTGTGTGTGTGTGTGTGTGTGTGTGACAGAGAGAGAGAAAAAGAGAGAGAGACCATGGGACAAATAAGGGCTAAGACTAATGGTCGACTGTCACTGGATTGTTTATATGAAAATTCATCATTGTTACCCCACATTATTTTATATTGTATTGAACTTTATTGAATACACAAAGGTTTAAGGATCCAGAGTGTGAAGTTTACCAAAGAAACCATTGTTTATTTTCACAGGTTGCCATTGTAAAATGTTCACCTGGATTCCTTCTCATATTCTCTGCTTTGGGTTGAAGGAGGTAATCTGGATGAATGGTAGGATGCTTGACTACAACACCTCTTTCACTTTGTGGAAAGGGTTTGAACAGTCTCGATAGGCATTATGTTTCCTGGTTTGTTTATTGCCTTCAATTTCTGTTCACTGTTTGGATGTGAAGAAATCTAGTTGAGGAAACACAAAGTGAAAGCAGAACCAATAGGTTTAAAGTTCCAACAAAGTGCCCACCCACTGCAAAGTAAATGTATGCCTATCGAGATTGTTCAGTCTGTTAGCACAAAGTGAGGCCAAGTCAAAGAGTCTTGTCCACCAGGCTAGTCATTTGTTATATGATGTCATTGAACATTCTATAAGTAAAAGAGTGCAAACTGTGTGGGCTAGGTATGAGATGTCATGGGAAGATGATTTGGGTCATCACCAGATTGTGCTGAAAGCCTACAGCGCAAGATTATGAGAATTTATTACATGCAGCAAGAACATGCAGCTAATAGCATCTAATAGTTTTGCTTACAGAGGACAAAAACTTAGGCTATTTAAGTGCTATTTCACTAACCACAATGCCAATGTGCACGTTTATATCAGTGTGACTCTTTGTAAACTACTTGGCAGCAGCTCACTATAAACCAACCTCTTACAACAAGCAGTGGTTCTGCGTTCTTTTGTCATAATGGACCTCAACAAATCTCCTAAATTTGGAGAGTGATTGCATGAATGAGGCCACTGATCTAGACAGACACAAGTGAACTAGAGTTCTTGCTTGTGGATCAATTTCAGACAGGTATATGTTGTATTGAGACTCCATCTTGAAAAGAGCACCCAAATAGATTCACTATAACTGTTCTTTTTCAGCATTGTGGATTTTTACTTCACAAAAATGACAGTGATAAAACTCTTCTCTTCCAGAAAATCTCATTATTCATTAATTATCTCATTCATCATTCAGTTCCTGTAAATGACAACAGGGCAGGAATTTTAAACACTCATAAGATCATCAATTGCTAATTTTAGTGTTTTCAGTGTATTTTTTGTCATCTGACCAGAGGTGCTGAAGTGCTCTCATCAGCCCTTTCACGGCTATGTACACATAATATGTTTTATATGACTTTCGCTTGATGTATTCTCAGAATAAAACTGAATTTAAGTCCTGTCATTTGACTGCATGCAAGTGTTTGTGTGTATGTGTGTGTGTGTGTGTGTGTGTGTGAGTGTGAATGAAAGAGACAGAGAGAGTATTAAAATGAACAGCACTTAGTGAAACTGTGGGATATACAATCAATTCTTAACATCCTAAAACCAAGAAAATCACCATGGAAACAAGTTAACAATCAAGGTCGCAGGGCAAGGATAATTACACCTATTGACTGCCTCTCTTCCTCTCACCTTTTCAATCACTCACTCACTCGTCTTTCCCTCTCTCTTTCACTCAATCGTCTTCCCTCTTTCTGGCTCTCCTTCCTCCCGTCACTCATTTTTCCCTCTCTATCTCATTCATTTTTCCCTCTCTCTCTCACTCATCTTTCCCTCTCTCTGTCCCTTTCTCCCTTATCACTCACTCTCTCTTTCTCTCCTTTCTCTCCTTGTTTTCTCTCTGTCTCTCACACACACACACACACACAGAAAGTGAAGAAGTTATTGAAAGTGGGTTAAAATGTCTTGGGCTGTGACTATATAAAGACAACATATGTCCAACAACACATCTATTATTTAGTAAGCATAGTATACAAATACACTGGAACATAACTGGAAGACTGCAGGGGCCCTCAATCTTCTGCCAATAGAATTCAGTCTCTCTCACTCCTCGCATGCGTGTATGTGTGTGTGTATGTGTGCGTGTATGTGTGTGTGTATGTGTGTGTGTATGTGTGTGTTTGTGAGTGAGCACATGCCCGTTTCAGACAGACTGACATGGATTAGTGAGAGTCTGAAAGCTCAGCCTCAGCAGGCAGTGAGTAATGTGAGCAACACAAACATATAGGTTACCCACTCTCTCTCTCACACACACACACACACACACACACACACACACACACACCTCCCAGCCCAACAACACAAAATCAGCTCGACTTAACTCTCTCCAGTCACAATGATGGAGTTGCTCAGGACTTTTGGCCAAAAATTATTTATTAGTTCTGAAATATTCAGCAAATTCTCCACTAACCATTTGTCACCTTAAAAATGCCACCCTCCCAGTGCTCACAGCTAAAAGGCTAGTGCACTTTCTAGAGTTGTGCTCACTCACAAACACACACACACACACCAACCAACCAACAATGTAATTCTCTTTCTCTCTCTCTGCCTCACATACACACACACACACACACACACATTGTTCTGCAGCATTGCAAACTGACTTGAACTTGCTCTGCATTCTGAATCTTTTCTCTCTGCCTTTTTTTTTTTACCTAAAATGCATTTTTCTCTTATGTTTCCCACTGTATTTTATCTATTCCCATGTTTCTGTTTATCTTCTCCTGTTCTTTTAGCTTTGCTCCATACATTATTTTAAGTGCTCAGCCCTCGCTTTGTCTTCTACCCTGCAGCCCTATAGTCACCTGCATTTCCTGCTTTGAGCTGTGCTCTTCCCATTGTGTTTTTATTTCTCTTTTATGCATGCCCCTCTGAATGCTCCATGATCCATGATCAGTTCTATCCCCATTATGCTTTTGTCTGCCATGTTGGTGGGAAGGTTGAGTGAGCAGTTTGAAGGTGGAACTGGAGCTACATTCATTTGCATCTGTAAAGCATACAACATTTCTCAGCATTACAGTCTGTTACCTGCTTACTTTTGGGGTGTCAGGTGCTTTTGTTATTATGCATTTACCTGGACAAATTTGACTATAGCTGAAGAGATGAGTCTTAAGGTCTGCATATGACCATTAACAGTCGCTTTTCAGAAAGGCTCACATTAGTAAAGCAGCAACAATCACATTTTTGACTATATAATCAATCTTGAAATTGTTTTGTAGAAGCATATTATATTAGAACCATCTAAATACATCTCAGGTAAAGTGTGCCTAAAGTGTTTGAGTGTGCTTTAAACTGTGTGAAGCACTCAAGGTCTCCCCAGTCAGCTCTGCCTGCAAGCTCATTACCAGATGGAGAGGCACTGTGCATCCATCGTGTTCCAATTCTCCCTGCAAGAAAAGCCATAAGAGTCCATTAAATTAAGTCAGAAGTCTGGCTGAATGACATTGTGAAAACAAAGCATGAGGCTGTACAGAAATGCAACAGACCAACATGGCCTATGCAGAAATTGGATGAGTCATCATCTGAAATGGTTTGGTTGTTGTTGATGATGATGAGCACCGGAGGAGAGTGATGTGTCACTGCATTCGGCTGTGGTCCATGGTGTCCATGGTGTCTGTGGCATTTTACCTGAAAGGCTTGATTTCTTTTAGTTACTGTGCTAGTACACAGGCATTCCAGGAAACTTGTGTGATTCTTTTGGCTGAATTACCATGAGACAGTTTGGTCACTTTGCAAAAGTGTAGAGGTCAAAACAAAAATTCACAACATGCATATTGCACTCAGTGAAGATTACATTTTACATTTGAGTTGAATGTGCAGAGTACAGTCATGATAATATCCCAGTTTACCCTACCCAGGTTAGCACCAGCTAGTGCTTTCGCTCAACATCACATATTGCTACAGCACAGTCCGAGATCTCTCCATTAGCTTAGGTTTCCACTGACAAATTTTTGGCCGGGCAATCAGTGAACTCAGAGCCCTGGTATACCAAGTATTTTTAAAGTTTACAGACAGCATCTGCCCCTGAGGATTCCAGATGCTTTGCAGAAAGTGAAACAATGTAGAAAGAAAAAATGTGTGAATTGAAAAATAGTGAAGTGCACTAACATGGACTTCTGTTTTTATCCGCAATTGTATTTTATCTCAGGTGTGTTCATGATTTAAAATCCACCAAGCCCAAACCATATGCTGGAGTCATCAACTCCCTTACTCTAAATGTTAATCACAATCATTCTTGTTTGTTGCTATATGTTGCAGTGTAAATCACAAGTTGACAATTTGACAGTAGTTACATAAGAACCTACATGTCCCTCCTCTGTCCACACATGGTGTCCAGCTCTGTTATTAACTGCTATTACATTCTTTCTGTCCCCTAGTGTCCTGACTTTTAATAAATGCTTAAAATCCATTGCCAGGATTTTCCCTCGGTTTCCACATCCTTTCCTCTCATTTCACAAGATTGCATTTTTAGTTTTAATGGCCTCCGTCTGTGTGGGGGAAGTGAGTGTGCATGGCTGAGGAGCCCATTTCACAAGGATTGGGGGGGGGGGGGTGTTACTGGATGAGCTGGCTATCCTTCTAAGCAGCTCCTCTGGTCTGATGCGTGGGAGCCAAGTGAGCAGCCTTCACACCGTAGGCCTCATTAACACAGCCAGAGGAAGGAACCGAGGGGGGAGGACACGGGATATTAAGCAAATGCCATTAAAGCCTGTTAGCGCTCAGAAGCTTTTAAGCAGGGTGTAAATATAGGAGGAAACAGGGAAAGAGACAGTGTATAGCCCTTACCAGAGACAACATTCCTCTTACTTTCAAGGTGTGGAACATCATGTCAATTGGTTGAGACTATGTTCTGTGTCTGCATCAATGTTCTATGTTCTCCCCTTTGTATCTATTGAAACAGATTAACATGCATGGGTTGTGGTCATATGCATGCCATGTATTGACAATCCTACAGCGTTGTTAAATGTTTTGAAATCCGAATATTAAAAATTTAACAGCTGCTGCTCAAAACAGATGGCATCCCAAAACAGCAATTAAATTACCTTGAAAAGCTAGGTTTTATGTATTAAGTATGTATATATTAACAGCAACAGATTGAGTCCTCTGGAGGGCAAGAAACACATGTTGCCACAAGCAGATTCATTGCCTTAGGTTAGACTCCATTGTTAAAACTGTAAAAAAAAACTAGATATAGTTTACCAATTTTTAACAATGTTGTGATTTTATCTGTGCTCAATCAATCAATCAATCAGTAAATTAGTTGAAGCATTGCTCTGCAAAGTATTGTAAATTTCATCAAAACAAATACTCACAATAATAATAATTGCTATTAATACACAGTAACAAATGTCAAACCATTTAGTAATAACTGCTGTCTAATGGACAAGTTCAATTTGGGACAATTTTACATTGTCATCCCATTAATTGTAATGAACAGGGTTTGAATCACTCACACTTTCCCTTTCAGCAGGATTCATAAAGAATTATAAACAGATTTACAAAAGTTTATAAAGTATACACAATGCATTAATGTGGCTAATGTAAATCTATTGCTATGTCAATACTAATTCTATGTACAGCAGTACAGATTTTTCTTGCTGTGATGCACTTTACAGCCATATCAAGAGGTGTATAAGAACAGAGGAGTAAAATTACAGGGGAAAATCTGTGTGTCACTGTGCATCACATTTTTGCAACATTTTGATGGTGATGGCTGAGAATTCCCAACTAAAGACAGACAAATACACAATTTACCATGAAGTATTAGGTAATCAAATAGCCACCCATACTCTGAAGATAACTCAGGCTCGTAACTTGTGACTCGTAAAAGGTGAGGTCTACAAAATGGGAATGGCATCTAATGGAACTGGACTCAGGACATTGAAAATTGGACAGTCCTCTTTAGGTTGTGTGCTATTCAAACACATTGAAAAGTCTAACATTTCACATAATATTTAGCTCTGTGAACAGAAATGCTTTGAACAAATGTGTCAATAGTATTTTTTTGTTTTGTGCATGCATTTTGTGGTCAACATCATTTGGTAGCATCTGTAAGAGTAGCCTTATTTTGCATGTGGATCATGCAACATGATTAGCTATCTCGTGTGCTACATCTGGAGTGTTATTGGTGGTGAATTCAGAAGGTGACAGAGGTATAGTAAGTAGTATAGGTAAGTATAGGTAAGTATATGTATAGGCCTAAAGGCAATTTCAGAAATATAGGAGATGTGTTATGTGGTTATGTATGGAATACAGCACGTGTAGCCTTCAGTAAAGTCGTATTCAGATATTATTCACCTTATGCTCTGATTTGTTCTTCTGAACAAAAAAATTATCTACCTCTAGCATAGAAATCCAGATGTACCCTAACAGTAGCAAATAGTTTTGCTCAGCAGGTACAGTACATCTAGCATGCGAATCCAGACCATAAGGCCTTAGTAGGCTCAGAAGGGCAGATTAACAGGCAAGTTATTCCCAGCAATCATCCAGTATAAAACCACAACAAAATAAAGGAAAACTTTTACAGCTTGACATTTCTGACTATATTGCCATCAGACACCAATGTGCATATTGAAGCAGTACCATTAAGGTTTTTGGTGCCTTTTGGGTAGCTTGTCCAGTTGTTGTACACCAAAATACCATAGTGTTTTTTATCATCTCATTAAAAATACTAACCTCTAGTCATAGCTTGTGGTGAAGCTGAACTGAAAAAAACCTTTTTACCTTGGTGTCCAAGGATATAACACCTTCCTCACACCTAATAAAACTCCTCTTGGTGTCTCTTCTAAATCCTAAAACAGGCAATGCCCTTTGCAAAAGAAAAAAAAAATCTCACCAAAATTGTGTTAAAATCATTCATCCGCACTTGGCCTGAGGGAGAAGCAGGCTTCTAGAATGTTCAACAGAAATGGAATTCACTGAGGTTGTCTCGGGCAGACTTTTAAAGAGCAGTGGATGGTAGCCATAGCAACCTCAGCTTTGTAGGCTTTCTTGACCATCCACACTCTTTCCACCTGCAGAGATGTGAAAGAAATATCTGTGCACTCACTCCTCATTCGCTTCCCCTCTCACCCACTCACTCGTTTTCTATCCTCTGTTATTGACTGTAGAGCCCCCACAAGTATGTATCTCGCTTTCTCTCTCTCTGCCTCTTGAGATCCACAGATGTACTAGAGAGGAAAGAAAGAAAAGTTTTCCACAGACCAACCCACCAGTGTGAACTCAAGTGGTATCTGATCCTCAGTTGATCCTTTAATTAGCCAAAAACAGAGTGATTGTTGAAAGAGGTTACATATTAGAACAAAGCCTGTGCCCTCAAGACAGGAACAACTTTGATTGGGACATATTGGTCCAATGATAATTCTTATGTGAGACATTAAATAATGAGGTATGACGTATGACTCCCTTATGGAGCAATTTGGCAGGTTTTGGGGGTGGCAATCGTAGTGTGCGAGAGAGAGGGAGAAAAAGAGAAAATGTGTTTGTGTGTATTTGTGTGTATTGTTGTATTTGTGTATTGTGATATGTTTGTGTGTATTGTGATATGTCACACATGCAGGTACAGAGATGGGGCCGGATTCCCAAACATTTTCTTAAGTTAAAACGTAGGTAAATTCTTAAGAACAAAAATTGTAAATTCTTTAGAATTATCTTATGTGCAATTCCCAAGTGTGGTTAATGACTGAGTTATATATGCCTTTGAATAATGTCAATGAAAAAATTATCATTAACCCTAGCGGTAGCAAATAGTTTAGGATCAATCACAACGCTCTGTCTTTGTGGAGATTGTCTGGTGGGCTTAGCACGATGACGACAGGGCTATGATGGTGCAAAGCAACTAAGATGGCTGTGGCCAAGCAATCGGCTTTGGCATCTTGGCACTTTGGAAGAGTTAGACTTGGACTTTTCCTGGAAGTTGAGCAGAACAAGGTAAGTTACTAATTTCAAAGAATTACGTTTTGCTGATGGTGCTCTGATTGGTCATAGGACTATCCTCTTGCTTGCAGAGGTAGTTTGAAAGACAAGCGCTGATTCCGCCCCTAGGATTGAGCCCGGTTTATCGGTCACAGCCGGTCCCTACATCTTGATGTTATAGTTTGGCTTGCTTGGCTAGTGGATAATAATAGTAGCCCTACATGTTTTAGTAATTCTTAAAAAAAGGACCACACTGAGATGGCGGTGTGGAACATGAATGGTTTGAATTAACTACATTGGGTGGATGAGGGAGAACCCCTCTCATCCAACATCCAAGGTTCAGTCTTGAGTTACAAGATGTGCTAAGGGTGACCTGACAAATTATTGAGGGCTATAGTCCCAGGACCAGTGTAGTACTGAATAGTTTATGGTGTGATTTACTAACTGTTCATTATGTATTTATAAAACGCATTTGTCTTAAACAGGCCATTCAAGTAAAGTTGTGCTTTGTTTTATAAATCAAACGGTATATCACTAAGTAGACACACTTGCTCAAAGAGAAAGGGAAAATGAAGAATGAGACCGAGCTAACCTAAGGTTATTAAGGACAAAGTGAAGTGAAAGAAAGGAGGAGTTTCAGGCCTGCCAACAGAGAAAAAAGGAAAGAAAAAATGAAATCGCTCTTTTCATCCATTTAATGGCATTTATTATTGAAGCCAGGAGACCTGAAGTGTCTGGGGCGAATGCAGCAGATTAATATCACTGGAGGCCTTGCTAGACAGAACTTTAATGCTACATGCATTTTACATTAGTGCCCGTGATGTTCTCATGTCCAGCAGCCAGATGTGCTTACACAGTTTGACAGCTTCACAGCTGAATGTGCCCACCTCTTCTGAAAGACATTGCAGCACGGGTCAAACATGCCCGTCTATGCTAATAACAGGAGGCAATGAGATCCACATCAAGGATGGCATCTTGAGAGAAATCAACCCAGATCTGAATTGTTGTGGTTGGCTGTATGAGAGCTAGACCAAGCCATGCTGCAGCTAACAGAATATAACAGGTAGTTTCAATTGCTGGCTCAAGTGCAGTCTCAACAGGAGCACACTAATGACTTTACTTGTAACTAATACTAATAATTAGTACACAGATACTAATCTCATGCACAAATTTACCCTCACCTTTCCTCTACTTCTCAACAGTAAACGATGCTGAGCTTCAGCTACCCAAACATGGATTAATTACTCATATGTGAACTCTTGCCAAGTACTACAGTAGCAAAATACTGTACAGTCAATCACAAAATAATATCTACAGTTAAAACACAATCTAAACAGAATGGAAAAATTATGCTCACCTCTCAGGGGAATTCATCAGCTATGGATGTCTCAGTTGAAATAAATTATACATTATTCTAAAACATTTTCTTCATTTAGCACATGTTTTAACACTAGACCATGGTATTGTCACATCAGTAAGTGCTGAAACCCTGAAGTGAAGGCCACAGCCTGAATGAGCCTTTTTTATTTAATCTTAACAGTATGTAGACTTCCGAGGATTCTTTGACTCTGTCCATATCCTTGTGTAGAATGTTTTGCTTGTTCATCCATAAGCATTAAAGACTATGAAGGCTCCAAACACGTTCCTAACAATTCAACATGGGTCACACTGATTAAAAATCACATGTGTATAGTATCTTTACTTCAGTTCACAATACGTGCACACACTGAACTCTGCACATACAGTATAACACAGATCAAATTAGAATGTAATCAGCAACAGAAAATATTACAAATAATATGTGGGTTAGAACATAACACAACCACTTTAAATGTATGTTATTAGCACCTGCATTTCCAGTACTTCAGCAGGATACATTACTGTACATTACCTCTTATCATATGTTTTTAAACAACCCTTAGTGCCATATAGACATCAACAGATACACCATGAGTGCTGAAACACTGTAGCTTTACAGTGATTTTGTGCTATTTTGTGATATTCTTCATGATATGAGCATATGAGGACCACATAGAAAAAAAACAATTAGGAGGTTTCATTGTTCATCACTGTTAAATTCATTTTTTTTCAGTGACCACCCAGTGACCACTCACAAACACAATGACCGGTACACAGGAGATTTTGTAGTCCTACCTCAGTCCACTCCAGGCGTCCACTGGCTCGAAAGCAGTGCCAGAGGAGCACTAAGGGGTCAGGTGGCGATGAGCAGAGGACAATGCTAGGGGTTGGTTAGCATGGCCTCACAGACCCAGTGCTCTAGCCTGAAGGTAAGTGCTTATTCCCCCCACCAACACACTCACACACAAACCTGCACACACACAGAGGGATAAACAGACAGAAACACACTGTCTCTCCCACACATGAATACATTCTTTCCCTTTCACTCAGACATACACACACTACACACTCTCCTAAGCACACACACATACAGACTCACACACACTGACAAAGGAGGTGAGCAAGTATGTAAGGAGTGTAGTGCAGTGTGAGGTGCAGGTGGACCTGTATATAAGCAGAAATCCAATAGTGGTTCCAAAACTTTTACATGCTCTGTACCCCCTTAGACATTCTATGTCCTATCAAGTACCCCTCCACCACAGACAGCTTGCAATAACAATTAATATCTCTACATTATTACTGCTGCATAAACAAAATGTGAACTCATATCTCTCACTCTCTCTCACACACACACACGCACGCACGCACACACACACACACACACACATACACACACTCCTATACACTCAGAATAACTAAGCATAAAGGGAAAATATTAAAACATGCAAATGGATTTTGTGGAATGAATAACAAAAATATATTGAAATTTACTGTACGTGGAATGTATGTGTGGGTTTGGGTGTGTGCTTGGTTTCGAAGCTGTGTCGTGACTGTCTGAATAACAAATCTTATGACATTTTTGTGTCTTTCTGTTGCCTTTCTTTCCCTGTTTTGTGCCAGTCATTTTTCTGATAATTGGTGTAATGTTTATATCCTAACAAGCTGCCTAATTAGAACATTCACTAATGAGTTGGAGACCTAACGAGGGGTTTGGAAGACAACTGAGAATCATTGGACAGAGGTCTGAGAAATAACAACTAACAGACACACACACACACACACACATAATCCATGTTGAATGAGAAAGACAGATGATCCGGCCATCCAAAAATACGAACAATTCCCTGCAACTCTCCTATGAACACACAAACACACACACACCCTCTACATATACATAGTGCAGAGTGACAAGTTTGTCTCCACCTACTCAGTTACATGCTCACATAATGACTATATGCATACACAAACACATTCTTTTGGCATCTTTGGTTTAAGTAAAGCAGATTACAGACATTGAGTGGCATGGATGTGTCTTGTGAATGTGCATAGAACAATTCTACATGATAATATATATATCATATGTGATGCTATGTGACTATGTGGTATTGGGTTTCTACTGGCTTGTGCTTCTGTGCATTATAATACGTTTTTAAGTATAACAAATTCATGGTTGTGTGTGTTGGGTCTGTCTATAGGTGTGAATGATTTTTTGTTTGTATACTGTGTGTGTGTGTTTGTCTGGTGTGTGTGTCTGGTGTGTTTCTGTTTGGTGTAGTCTTGGTAATCCCGCAGGGGGTTCTGTGATAAGGACTAGGAGTTTTTAATCCTGCATTTATCTTGCTGTCGGACAGATAATCTGTCATTGCTATGTCCCCATAATCTGTTTTTGCCAGAAGAGAATAATCTATCATCTGCATCTAAACACACACATACACATAGAAAGGAATAATCTATCATCTATGTGTTTATCACGACTATACATCACAGGCGATAGAGCAAGAGAAACTCCCCATTGCACAGATGAGCTGAGCATGTTTATATGCATGTATTATTTAGACAGCGATGATGAAATTAATAACATCAACCAAACAGAGACTCTGCTGTTTACTGTCTGAAATCCAGAGGGGTTGTTATTGATGGGTAGCCTTGTCCAACAGACAGTCACACACAGAGACATGCATGGGCACACACACACACACATGAAATCACACACACACACACACACACACACACACACACACACACACACATGAAATCACACACACACACACACACACACAATCACATATACAGCTATGGATTAATTTTGATGTTTCATCACCCACACACAGATACACACAGAGTGTTACAGATGAGTTTATTGAACTGAGGAAGGGTTGGGCAGAAGAGTGTTATTAAGTGCATCTGTTTCTCTCTCTCTCTCTCTCTCTCTCTCTCTCTCACTCTAAAACTCTTTCTATACTCCTCCATCCATGTCTCAGCTGTTGTCCTTTTCTACCACCATTGCCCCTATAGCTCATCGTTTACATTCACATCAAGTCTGCTAAATGAGCACACAATTCAGTAGTTAAGATGTATTGTAAACTGTAAAGGAATAACCTACAAGTCTGCCAAGACTGCCAACAACTGACTAATTGTTTTCTTGCAAAAATGACTCATTCCATGCATCAAATTGTATAATACATATTGCTACACTCCTGCAGAGGCAAACAGAATATTAGATTTTTGTAATTTGATAGTTAACAGGATATTTAATTGAATAAAAATAATAGTAAAAATGGCTATACAGAGGTAGTACTTTTGATTCAGGTTTCTGTTTTGTCTGTGCTATAGTCACACAGATATTTCTGTCATTCAGGGAGGAGGATTCATTTCCTACATTGCAATCAAAGTGGGGGGTTGCATCTTTTTTGTGCTAAGTGAAGTTTTTCAGTTAAGTGGTGTATTATCTGCATTTTGAGCTGCACAGCTCTGAACTAGCAGAGAGCAAGGGGATAACTGGAGGGCAAAATGGAGGGATGCTCACAGCGTGAGAAGAGCTGTGCCCAGAACTAGAACTTCTCCGTCTTCTCACAGACACTGTCAGAGATGGCTGTCCTGAAGAGCTTTAATAGAACAAGGAATGAACTCAGTCTCTTCATAATATCAGCATACAAAAAATAATAAAAAATAAATTTAAAAATAAATTAATGGATTAATGGAAAAAATAGATGGATTAATAAATAAATCTCTTTCACCAGAATCAGTGGTCAATGTCAGTCATTCCCTTTCTTTTCAGTCCTTGTTTCAGTTAAAAAAAGTCTCCTTTTCATTCGGGAATTAGTAAGCACAAGAAGGTGGTGTGCAATGAGAACATACTACGCATATACTAGGCCTATTTACTTAATGAAAAAGCTTCGGGCCAATTATGACTCATTCATATCTGTGAAAGGTTAGAATATTGGAAAGCTTTCTTGTTTTGAAAGCTCAGGCAATAGAGGCAAGATTGCAGCTATGCTGCTGCTGAAAAAGCATGGATATTTAGTGCGTAACTGCACAACCTAATGTTGTCTTTCTAACAATCACTAAGCTTATTGGTGAGGTAGGTTTGGGGTGAAAAGCCCCTACAGTCCATCCTGGGGTTTTGGGCAGAGTGATGACGGATCACAAGTGCAACCCTCCAGCAGGAGTTTGAAACACATTAAACACCTTCACTTTTACATTATGAGTGAACTGTGTTGAATTTCATATTTTATACTGTTTAAAAATGCTTTTGTTGAGGACGTGTATTCATGTCAGTGTCATGGGGTTTCATAGTTTTCTTAGCGCTACTGAGGGCTTTACAGGTGCATTGGCTTGCACAGGTAGAGGTTTGTTGTAGGCTACCTTAGAAATCACAAATGAGCTACATGTCAAGGGATATTAGCAATATGGCAAACAAAACTCATAGTCTAATGTTGTTGTATATAGCTAGCACATGTAACATTAGCATTGTTAACAACACAGCATCTAACGCCACCACCATCTGCAGCAGACAAAAGAATCTTGGTAACACTTTATTTGAAGGTGTCTACATTAGAGTGATATAATGATTGTCATGAGCATGACACAACATATATCATTAACATGAATAACGCTTTTTTTGTCAATGTTTATAACTGTTGTCAATAAGTGTCATTTAGTTTTTTCAATGTAAAGTTTACACTGTTGTAAATAGTGTGGCAGACATTCCAAAAACTGAATTACATTTGAATCTGAATTTACATTGACTTACTAGCACTCATAAATGTTAATAAAGTGTCATTGATGTCCATGATGCATGTCATGTCATGTTAATGACAGGCTCATGTCACTCTTATGTAGACAAATAAAGTATTACCAAAATCTGACAACAGAAACAATTATTCTCCTTCAATAATATTTAGAAAAGATGGTCTATTCATAGAAACAAAATCCAAAACTACACGTGCCTAATAGTGTCCGAATAAGTCCTAATTAGGTCTGTTTGATTGAGAATAACTGTTCCTGTTGTACTGCCACCTTATAAGCCCCTTACCGAGCAAAGCATATTAAAATCATACTTCATATACAACAACTAGCTTACTTACTATGAATAAGCAGTAATTAGGAGTTTATATCGGAAACAATCTAGTTAATGGTCTAGTATGGGTAGAATAAGCTCATGCTGTGTGAGGTATTAATAAGTGATTTGCAATGACTAACAAATGACTAGTATGTTATTAATATGCATGGTAATAAGCTGCTAATTAATGATGAATATGTGTACTCTAATCTAAAGTGTTACTGTCTTTATAAAATACCTGACCCTAGAGGCCACACATCAATATTTACCTAGTTAATCTGACCGAAGCTATGGGCCTAGGCTTTCTATGTGTCTAAGTAACGGCCTATGGGGTACGTCTGCTGAGTATGTATGGCAGGGGATTCTTTGCTTGGAAAACATTGATGACTCCGATGTATGCTGTACAAATTCAGTAATAGGCCAACAGCCTATCTGGTAGCGGTTTTAGGCTGCTATTTTTTTCTGCCAAAAAGGTGCTACTCAAAAGAAATCTTCAAGGCGGGTATGACATCTCAAAATTACGCCATTGAGGAAAGCGATGAATGATGAATGATGAATGATGTGTGTAATTGGTAATTCACAAATGCTGAATCACGCTTCACAAACAGAATTTTCAGTTCAAGAAGTAGAAAGTGATATATTTACAGATACACTTTTGCAAAGACCAACATACAAGTTAGAAGTCAGAAATTTGCATTTGTGGATGTCAAAACTAGGGATGCACCAATCTGATATTTGTATTGGGTATCGATCGATATCCAAAACCAATGTATTGGAATCAGTATCAGAGCTAAAAAAAATCGGATTGGTGCATCCCTAGTCAAAACCAATGAATATTTATAGATCCTCCTCTGACCATTTTAACCCCATTTAACATGTGACTCTCTCAGCAACCCTGTCCTGCAATTGGCTAACAAGATATCTATATTGTGTGTCAGTACACATACAGCACAGCTTTGCTTCTCTTCTCCCTCCTCCCCTGTTCACGCCTCTATCCTTCACCTGATTGAACTAGGGTTTAATGTATGTACTGTCATGATTTATTGCCCCCACCAATGGGAGAAAGGAAGCAGGCTGAATGGGTTGGCCTAAGGGTGCCTCATATGTTGACCCACACAAAGTCCCGTGTGTGTGCGGGCAGGAGTAGCTGACAAGTGTAGATTGCTATAGGTGTCCTTGGCAGTCCCGCCCCCTAGCCTCAAATGCACTTGAAAATGTGTGTCAAAGAAGAAGAGAATCAAGTGTGTTATAATTCTTGTTTTTTTCCCTATTCAGTTTGCTTGTATTTACAGAGTTGGCGAAAACATTTCTCACACTGTTGAGGGGTAATATCAGATGATATCAGTTTTTCTTTTATATCTGCATCATGACAGTAAATGTGTATAAACAACCCATTTGTCAGCCAAGGAGGTTTTATCAGTCTGGATCTGCAAGGAGATTGCCATCACCAAGCCTGCACTTATGTCACAATGTGCACCTGGCTTGTATCTCTGACAATGATTTCATGCTCTGACAAACTCCTCATTCTAATTAGACTGAGAATAGAGGCACTGTAATTAATGGTTGTATTTTGCCAGATTCTTTTGATCCAAACGTTCTTGTCTCGCCCATTTCATGAGACTCATTGCTGATAATAATCTCTTTGATGTGCCCATTTATGACAGTATAATATACTGTAGTTAACAGTTTGTGTAATATCAAATTCATTAATATATTCTAACTAAATTATTTACAATTCTTTCTTATTTATTTTGCAATTCTCTTTCCTTTGTATTTTTTGTTCATTGGGCTAATGTGGAACTGAAAATTTTATCATATCATAATAAAGGCCCTTTGGAGGAAAAAAAAAAACATCCTAAAAAGCATCCTCAACCTCAACCAGTCTGAAAGCTGAATTTTGTCCTGAGAAATATTGCAAGTCAAGGGTTTACACAGAGCAAATTCAAAGCAGTTCTTGGCTGTTTTCTTGCACCTCTGTACAATTTATCTGAATAACAGACTTCTGAAAATGTTTACACGAAATATGATTTTTTTCCTTCATATATTCCGTCTTGCTGTTCCAAGTGTTCTTTTTGTATCAAAGAGAAATAAGAATTTCTCTGAACTACAAATGGCCGGCTTCTAAATTAATCTGTGTGTGTGTGTGTGTGTGTGTGTGTGAGAGTGTGTGAGAGAGAGACAGACAGAGAGAGAGAGAGAAAGAGAGGGAGAAAATGAGAAAGAGAGGCCTGAGGAAACAATTAAGGGAGCAGCCGACGCAAGTTAAACAGACAGTGATCACATTAACCCAGGAACCCTTTCCTCATTTTTTCCATGTGATCTCACACTCTCAACAACCCCCCACCACACATACACACACACACTTTTCCCCTCTCTCTATCTGTCTCTGTCTCACACACACACACCCACACACACACATATTTAGGTCATGGTATCCGCCTGCACTTAGCGGTTTTGAACGGTTACTTAGTGCTTAAGGGACAGTATAAATGCTATTACAGGAATACTGGAAATAAATTATTCTTGCATGTGCGTGGGCACACACACACACACACACACATTTGGAGGAAAAGAGAGGAGCAGGAAGAGAGGAGGTGTCATCTGCTTGTGCAGATCATGCAGCTGTGCTTTACTTTTTGGTCCTATCCTCTTTCCTGACCCCCCCCCCCCCCACCACCACCACCACTACCACCATCATCACCATCACCACCACCACACACACACACACACACACACACAGCTCATGGTGCATATTTGCTTGACAGACTGTAAAACGCAAATGTGGGTGCATTCTGAAGATGAGCAGCAGGATTTTAAGCCTCTGCTGCACTAATCATTAGCCATCCCTTGTGCAGATGAACACACACACACACTCACATAGCCTGATGCATCAGCCACTTTCACATCATTTCACTTCCTGCAAAACGCCTGAACCCTAGCAATTGGCATGTGTTCACTCCTTGGTAGGCAGATACTTTCTGCTTCAACCAGTTGCTACTGTTTGGTCATGAAGTATGTTATGCACTGAAATGCATCATTTAAATTCAACGCTATCACTTACAGTCCTCCCTCTTCTCACTGATTGGCCCATCCCAGCTCAGAGAAGAACCGTATATGTGAATGTGTGCATGTGTTGGAGAGAGAGAGAGGGTGAGACAGAGAAAGTGATGGTGTACAGATGGGAGCACATTAAAATAATTGTCTGCCTTATTTTCCTAAAATGGGGAGCCCAGTGTGGGCCGTGATTGAAAAATCTGCTGGAAAGACACTCACTGGAAAATGAGAAAACAAACTAGAGATTTCCCCAACTTTTGGAGGCCCCCATGACTGATGTTGTTTGCACCCTACAGGGAGCACTTTATTGCCTGCTGAGGCTTGGAGAGAATAGAGAGCTCTTCCAGTAATCCAAATCTGGGGAGTCCAGCGCTGCAAAATGGGCTTAAGATATTCACCTGCAAACTTGAGTGGAAGCCTCAGTGTTTTAGAATGGCCTTTGGTGTTACTATTTTTCAACTGATCAAATGCATATAAAGTATAAGTAGATATATGTATACTTTTTATATTCATAATGTTATGCATACACCTACGAAATACTGTGGTTGAGATGTACATGAATGTATAAACATTATTTACCCTTATGGAAACCAGAAGTATGGTCCTTGGCTTCCAGTGACTGCCATTGCCTCAGAATCATTAAAATAGCCCAACAGACCCATCACTAAAGGAAGTGCAATGCAAAGGGTGAGTGATCTGAGCTCAGAAGCCACAGTGCTGCTTGGCTGAGCCCAGCCCAGAGTGTCAGCAGCCCACAGAGCCCACGCTGAGCTCCTCGCTGCTCTTAGTGCAGGCAGCAATGGAAGAGTAGAGGCATTTTCTTTTATGGAGAGAGAACAGAATGCAAATGGGTGAGATACATTTGACGAAAATAGGCACTGACATCCATGAATTAACAATTTCCTCACATGTTATTTTCACACATACGCATGCACACACACACATACCCTTATTGGGCTAGTTGCTCAATACACGTCTAGCCAAAAAATAACACGTGACACTACAATGACCCTCATGATTTAAATTTGGAGCTTTATTGCTATTCCATTATTATCTCATTGCATTGTATCCACTCTATGTATGTGTGTGTGTGTGTGTGTTTGATTGTTTACCATTTATTAGTTCATTGTTATGGCATCATTGTTGTGCTATTAGCAAGCCTGCTGAATGAATAAAAGAAAGAGAAATGGTGTGTGTGTGTGTGGGGTGGGGGCGGGGGGTTGGGGGGGGCGTTTAAGGGGTCTTATTCTCCTGGGCATGTAAAAGTTGTAGACTCAGCCTGCTCTGTCAGATCCATCAGCGAGGTAATCAAATAGCAGCAAGCAGTCCCATCTAAGCAACAGCACACAACGGTCCCACAAAGCGGAAATGTCACTGCTACACCCGTGCCCCCCCTTGTGCTCTTTCTCTCCACCTCTCCATCTTTGTCCACCTCTCTCTAGCTATTCTCTGCCTTCCGTTGTATTCATCCATCTTCCTGCCCCTATTCTCTCCCTCCTCTTCCTCCTCTCCCTCTCTCTTTCTTTCTCTCTGTTTCTGTTCATTATAAGCTACCTGCTACAATGCAGTAATTCCCTCTCTCCATTAGTCACCTTGGATGGAGAGAATGACACGAGAGGAAAAAGAGGATGAATAGAGAGAGAAAAGTGGAACTCTAGATGTTCTTTTTTTACATGTTCTCCTCATTTTGCCTCCTTTTGTTGTTGTTTTTCTTCAGCACTGATCAAAGGGTCAGACGCAGTCAGAGCCGTGCAGGTTAGGCAGTGTTGCTTGCTGAGGCGTGGAGGTCACACACACACAACTATGCCAGGTTGCTCCTTTTTCTCCTCATTTCAGTGCCCCTCAAACATACACATACACACACTCACAAATTCACTCTCCATGATTCTTTGGAACAGTTTTTGTACTGAATTGTTCAAATGATCCTTTTGACCCCATTCCCCAACCTTGTTAGCCCATCAACTTAACCTGTAATGTATACATTCCCTCTTGTTTAGCCCTAGCTGTGCCTCACAGAATGCTAGCCCTAAACACACACACACACACACACACACACACTCTTAACCATACATGTACAAAAACACAGGGAACTGGCAAATGGCCAACAAACAATATATTGAAGGGTTGAGAAGTACTGACAAGTTCAAATAAAGTATTGTGAATTTAGTTTTTTTACTCAATCAGCAAATGTAAGTCTGTGTGTGCGTGTGTGTGTGTGTGTGCGCGTGTGTGTGTGCGCATGTGTGTGCGTGTGTCTGTGTGTGTGTGTATCTGTGTACCCTCAGGGACACAATCATTTCTCTGGAAATGAAAAAAGGAAGAAAATAAATAAATAAATAAATAAAAGTCTGAATGTGTTTTATTGCCCCCGCCCCCATCGCCTCCAGCTGCACTTGAAGCTCTAATGCATTTCCATTTACCACACACACACACAGAGACATTGGCAGACGTCGACACATGCATATGCACACCCATATATATAGTACTGGCATTAGCACAGTCTACTGCATGCACTCACATACATACACTCAAAATCAGACACACACACATAGACACACACATATTGAAACAGCTCCCCCTGTTCGCATTAGCTTCACATAAATCCTTCACATCCTTTGTCTCCCTGTGCTATTATTCCACTGTATGCAGGTTTGTATGTGTGAGTATATATGTGTATGTGTGTCTCTTTGAACCTGTTTTGTGTGTTACTGTGTTACTGAGTCATGTTTTTATCCATTAGATCAGAGACATTGTATCAAACAGGACCTGCAAAAGGAGGAGCACTATCATGTCTATGCATGTGTGTGTTTGTCTATGTGTGTGTGCATAGATGTGTGAGCATGTGTGTTTGTGTGCATGTGCATGAGTGTGAGTGTGTGTCTCTGTGTGTGCGTATATGTGCATGTGCGTGAGCGTGTGTCTCTGTGTGTGTGTGTATGTGTGTGTGTGTGTGTTATACATAAGTGTGTTAGTATGTGTGTGTGTCCGTGTAGGTATGTCCATTTGTCTCTACCCCTCTGTGTGTGTGCACTCATGTGTCTGAGCACACTGGCGTATGTGAAGGCTTCCTGAGTGTTCTCATACATATGTATCCAAGCTCATTAGCGAGAGCCTGTGAGGTCTGTATCAGCATCTGCTCTTCTGAATGCTAACAGCTCCTTAACCTGGCGACTGCCGCAGGCCAGGCTTAGCACACTGCTCAGGGGGTCAGCATTTAGCCCCCACCATTAGCTGCTAAGCTTTATGGCTACAAGTTGTCATTTACTCCCAGGGCTTAGCTTTTCTCTGTTGGGAGGATTAGCTTTTAGATGTTAAGGGCTGCTGTCTTACATCTGTAGACAAAAAAGTGGGCATTGGTGCCAGTGGTGCCCTTAGCAGGTAGTTTGTAAAGTTAGCATTTACTGTTGCTAAGATGAACAGCTTTCTGTTAGTGTTGCTTATATGTTGGTGGTGGCTGCAGGTAAATTTGGATGTTGGTTGTCAGGGTGGGTAATAATATAAATGGGATCTTTTTTTGTTCTTTCTTTCCTCCTTTTTCTTTTCCTTTGATTCTGCTTCCACTATTTATTGTCAGGTTTTGCCTGAGGAGCTTGAGGGCACTCTGTGTCAGTGTGTCATGGCTGTGTAAGCACTGAAGGTCTCCTGTGACAAGTTAAGCTGCTGTGATATCTGAATGAGTGACGACTGACAGAGATAACCAGCCTGTGTTTCAAAGCCACACTGTTGCACCAGGCAACTCAGCAGTGATTAAGAAAAAGAATAATCTCACACAGAACAGAGAGCTAGTGAGATTGTGTGTGTGTGTGTGTGTGTGTGTGTGTGTGTGTGTGTGTGTGTGTGTGTGTGTGTGCAATAGCCAAAGATATTGAGTCTGTTTCAATGTATTACCTGTCAGGATAGATGAGGTGTTTGTGTGTGTGTGTGTCTGCATTATGTTCCTGCACTCACACCTCACTTGCTTGACACTTCAATCTCCCTGACCAGAAAAAAACAAACAATAAAAACAGATGAAAAAAGAGTTTGGGCACTTTCAATGGAGCACTGTGCTAACTTACATCTCTCTCTCTCTTACACACACACACACACATTTTCAGTGGCACAAATTCATTCTCTTCTTGTCATTTTCTGTCTCACACATATTCGCTCTCTCTCATATAGACATAATTCAACCCTCCCCTCGTATCAAACACACAGACACAAACACAAAAATGCTGAATTCTACAATTCCTCCAAATGCTATTTACTTATTTAAGCAGGAGTCTGACAAAGCATCAATCACTTAGTGGGTGTTAGCACATTTAGCTTTGAGGTATTACAAAGTGTTGCAGCTTTCTCATTTTCAGACGTTCTAACTGGATGGGGTATTTGTGTAGCCTAGAAATCTAGATGCACCCTTGCAGTAGCAAATAGATTTGCTCAGTGAGCACATTTAGCCTTGCACCATTAGACCTACTAAGTCTTAGCCTTAGTAGGTCTACCACTGGCTTGGTAAGACCAGTCACAACACTATGTTTGTTGAGAGTCGTTGGGCGGGCTTAGTACGATAATGACATGCCTGTGACTGTGCAAATCAACTAAGTGGCTAAGGAATAGCAGTCGTTTGAATCGGCATTGACTTTGGAAGGCTTAGATTTGGACTTTTCTATGAAACTTAAGCAGAAAAAGGTACACAAAGTCATTCATTTCAAACAAGGACATATTTGCTGTTTTGCCGACATTGCTCTGTTTAGCCGAAGCACTATCTAGTTTGACAGACAATGGCTGATTCCTCCCCTAGGATTGAGCTCGGGCTATCGGTCGTGGCTAGACTATACATTTTGATGTTATGGTCTGGCTTGTCAGGCTATTGGTATACTTGCTGGTTGTGCTGTTTGTTGTCAATCAAGTGATTATTCCCATCATGTCTTCCACCCAGAGGCTGCTGAACTGCCACCACAACAACACCAGCGGGGGGTATAGAGGGTTTATGCTGGGCATGCTCCTGATCCACAGCCTCCTGCTGCTCAACTGGACACCCTGTGTATGTATGTGCTGGAGGAAAAGGCCTTCCGACCGGCCCAGATCCCATCTGTAATGGGGGTGCCTCCCTTACTCTCGTTGTGTGGTGTATGCAGGTGCTTGTGCAGCCAACCTGGGCCCACAGCAGGCCAGGAGTTAAAAGGAGACGGAATGGAGGAGGGCAGCTGGAACTGAGGCCTTGGAGCATCAAGCAGAGTAAGAGTGGGAGGCTCTCCTGCATGTTAATGTGTCTTCTATTGGTGACATCTTATTCACAGAAAACTTCAGAGCCTCCAGCCTTGAAGGTAGAGGTAGAAAATGAAATACAAGGTAATTCAAGGTCTTCCCATTTTATTTGCATAATGCAATCAAATAATAACAATCAAAAGACACATCATGGTCAAAGCTTTAACCTCCCCAGTGGAAGTACAAAGACAACAGTGGCAGTAGAACAGTGGAAGGTGGTGGAGAAATGCAGAAGGGAGAGAAGGATTAGGAGACAAGATATAACGCAGAACTGTTAATAGATAATAATGCAGAGTATTAGTTGAGTGCCTTAGTGGGAACAAAGTATGCTAATGAGGCTAGCAAAGCTACAAAGCAGAGAACAATGGCAAAGACATTACCATAGATTATTATTTTGGGTAAATTGTCGAGCATAGCATAACAATGCCTAATACTTTGGGAGCAGGAATGGAGAATGATAAGCAGGCTTGCGGGAAGACTAGAGTTAGTCTTCTGTGCAATTACACTGAGTGACAAATGGATGTCCTCTTCAAAAAGAGTAATTAAGTGTGCTTGCTCTGTGAGCACACTTTCTGTTCTTAAGTGGTGTTTCTCATTCTTCTTTTTTGGCCCCTTGACTCTTTTTGGACTCTTCCTGGGGCTTTTGAGATAGAGACGCTGTTCCACTTCACAAACATTCGGCCTGAGTCGGAGATGGGTGCTTGTATAAAGCTTTTCACTGCACCTTATTGTTCTTCCGTTATTCAAGTTTTTTTTAAGCATTTTTCCCATTGAAAGAAATGTGGAAACTACAAAAAACTGAACAAATGTAAAAATCTTATATTAGATCATTCAAACAAACAATAAAAATGCATTTTGAATGATCTAAGATAATATATTTCTATTATTCAATTCAGATTTAAACTGATTTGTATGATTTTAATTCAGAATGATGTGACATTCCCCAGAGGCATGTGGTGTCCCTTATACCACATACCTCTGTACTCCATATATGCCCACTAATCGCATCCACAACTCTCGAGCACAAACTAACTCACTTTAATCTTGCCATATGTTTTGCCACATTCACTGTAGGCTGAACGCTGCCACAAGGGTAGAGGCAAGTATTGACTCACAAGTTCTGATAAAAGTGATCAGATTATATACATCAGCGAATTCACTGGAGACCCCATGAAGATGGTGTGTTCTTTTCACTTAGTCTAATGTTTGCTGTGTCTTATAAAGTAACATTTTGCTCAAACATAACGCTAGCAAGATTAATCTTGTTCAGTCATGGTTTGAAATGATGAGGTAACCATAGAAGATATAAAAATTGCATGTAAAATTATAATATTTTATGTGAAGTCAACAAGCCCATACAATGAATGTAATATGGGGCATGGGGGCATTCTTTTTGATCTGATACATGGACACACAGGCTATGGCTATGTTTATAAGTTTACTGTCTCTGTAACACAAGCAAGTTATTAGCCAAGGATAGATTTACCCAAAGTAGTACAGCCTATTTGCTTGTCTTCTAGCAAATGGTTATCTTATGACTTGTTTTTCGATCTGTGAGAGCAATTTCAATCAATTCACTCACACATTTATCCCTTAATGTTTGTTTCAGTGACAAATAACAATATATGCACAGTATCAAATAGAGCTAGTTGATGGGAAAATAGCGATGCCTTGTTGACATAACCAAGGGTATTTTGTCTTGCCTCTTGTCTTGTCTTGTCTTGTCTTGAAGCACTAGCAAAATATAGGAAATGAATTACAGTATTAAAGGCACATTACTAAAGACAATGCTATCATGGCCCAGGAGTTCTGCAAATGACATTTTTGCAGTTGCAATGCAGGCTCTTTGCTGGTTTCAAATGCCTGACAACAAAGTCCATTTGAGCATACAACATAGATTTTGCTTACTCAGATAAGTTGATTAATCCCATTCTTATGGTGTTCACAGATCACCCTGCAGGCTGTTGGGCAACACAACTACTAATAGCTTGCTCTACCCGACAGCGGGTCTACAAGCAGTTACGCTGTCCCAGTCCTGCACCAGTCAGCCTTAGATGTGGCATCACTCTAGAGCACAGGTTTGTTCCACTTCACTGTTATTTCTTTTGTTTACAATAATGTCTGAAACTGACACACTGGTTTTGCTATTTTTATATTGTCACATAAACAGACTAGTTGTAAGCCATGTAGTGTAGTCAAACCTAATGCTCTCTAGCTTAGTTTGGTAATATAAAAGGAATAAGGATGGGAGGTGCTGGAAAGAGCCCTTGTTATTTAACTTTATTACTTAACTACAAACTTGGTTACATTTACTTCATGCTTTGTTTTCTCTTCTTTGTTCTCTGTAACTCTGTCACACAATTTCTGACTCAGGGACACTGCGTGACCACCTATGTGATGGGAACCCTACCTGATGGGAAGTCAAACTGAACCAGCTGATGGGTCATCTCTATGGCACAGAACACAGTTGTGACTGTGTAATGACCATCACCCTGCCTGACATCACAGAGAGATGCTGATGGAAATCATCTGTGTCATGATCCTGCTCTCGACTATCCGGCCTCCTTCTGGACTATTTGTGTACCGCTAGTTCCGTGTTTTATTTACCTTGTCCATGTGCTTTTGTTTTGCTGTCTGCCCCGCCCCTTTTCCCTTTCCCGCTCTGCACCCGGTCCTTACGTTCTTGATTGTTGTAATGAGTGTCACCTGTACCTTGTTAGTTTCACTACCCTGTTCCCTATATATTCCCCAGTTCCCCCTTGTTCCTTGTCTGATTGTCTGACCGTGTTCCTTGATGAGAGCTGTTTCTCGTGTTTGCCTGCTCCTGTGTTTCCCTTCGGTGAATTCCGATTCTCGTGTTTTTGCCTGCGCTAATGTGCGCTTACCTGTGGAATTGTATTCTGAACTTGCCTACTATTTTCTTGGATTTACTTTCTATGATCAAGAGGATTACTACTTTGTTTTTGCCGTCTGTGTTTTATACTTACAGACCAGATCTTCTGTGTGTTTTTTTCCCCCAAAGACTTATATGATTTTTGTGTTGGATCTTCTGAGCTTTGCCCCCATTTTGGAATTACCCCTGATCATTGTAAAATAAACCTTTTTGCTCCGATCTGCTTTTGGGTCCAAGTCCTGTTTATCACAATCTGATCGTATGAAATTCAACAAGTCCTTTAAACAATGAAGTGGCATTCCATACACATTCTAACATTCCTCCTTCCACAGGCTGTGAATCTAATTCTCATGTGTAACTCTCATAGTATAAACCATAACAGTCAGTCCATTCATTCTAGATCTAAACTGACATTTGCAGATCTTCATCTGGGTTCACTGTCATTTAGGGTGACCAATTGTCCCGCTTTAAGTTGAACTGTACTGCACTTTTACCCTTGGTCCCGCCTCACCCAAATTGAACATTCTGTCCCTCCATGTCATTCAACCCATATTTATTGAACATAACAACACAGATACCTCCATGGATAGGCTTACTCTTGACTTTTGTCCAATAGTTCAAAAGACATCCATAAAAGTGATACTCAACACACTGTTGTATGTTAATCAAACTGTTTACACGCGCACTAACACCTCCTCAAGTTGTCAGCTATTTCAAATCTGAGAGCAATGACCAGTGTGGCCACGAAAAAGAGAAGATGCTAACTGTGATATACTCTTTATTTAGACGGGTGGAAAGGGAAACAGAGAGGGCTTTTTGTATTTTGTCAGGGCCACGCAGACCACGCCACGCAGACCACGCCACGGCCACGCAGACCACGCACTGCTTAGCCTATGATTTAATGCATTTATGCAAAACAGCACACCAAAGCATAAACATAACACATAGCCTACCTTGACTGCTGACAAGCTAGTCAGTCACTCTCTTATGCCTCAGATGTAGACCTAATCTTAATCTCCATTTAACAAACAGCTCCATCTGGCAAGTTGTTTATTTGAAAACTCCAAAGTCCACAACACTTTCCCAATGGCAAGTTATTTTGCTCGAACTTGATTAGTTGTCTTAAAGTGATAGGCGCCATTTATCAATAGCCTATATCAGCAGCATTTCTTTTGAAATTAATATTCAAACACCTAGGCGTTCACACAGATGTAGTCTGTGCTTTTTATTTAACTTTTTATTGGCAAGGCCTAATAACACTTTGCACTGAAATTGTTAAACTTAAATAAGCCTGATACTTTTTGTGCCTTGTATTTTAATTGAATTTGATCAAAACTGTGACATCATTTCTGAAAGCATACTTTTAGTTGCAAAGTGCCTGGTCCTTTGGACAATTCACTAATTTGATAATGTTCCAATAAAGACAAAAGGCAAAATTTGTCTTAGTGAATTTGTCTTAGTGTTAATCTTTTATATGCCTAATATCAACCTTTGGGCTACATTTTGGGTCAGGTAGCAGCTTTATATTCTGGTCAGTGTGGTTATAAGGCAAAAAAAATGTTTATTTGGTAAATTAGATAAGACATTATCTTAAGCTTAAAGTTATTACGTCAGTCCCACATTGTCCCACTTAAACTTGTTACTTGTCCCACATTTTGTATGTTTAGAGGTGGTCATCCTACTGCCATTACAGGTTAAACATTTAATATTAAATATAAATTTAATTGTGCCTCTGTTTTCTATGTTCTATTTGCTAAATCATTGATAATGAACATTGCCATGGTTATTCCACTAGCTGTTAATGGTCAGGAATTCTTGGCTTATGTAACATCGTCCTACAAATCTGTAACTCTGAACAGATGGCTGATGACAAAGACTGTTGCATCAACATGTTGACATTTCATTAATCTTAAAACTAGCAGCTCAGCATGCTATTTATGACAACCTATGTTTGTTCAGATATTGAATTTATATGGATGTATGGCTTGAATACTGCCTGCACTGAAAATAGCAAATATTGCCTTTTCATTATATGTAACTAATGTTGACTTCAATGTTGAATCAAGTTCATTTTCAAAAGTCACAGCCAATCAAATTTGAGCCAAAGCCACCAAACAACAAATGAGATCATATCTTGGAAACGCTTTGACATAGGTAAAACATATTTGGTGGGATGACTTGGGACCCAAGTTGCCTCCATAAAAAAAAAAAAAAAAATGTACCTTATATCTCTTTGTGTTTGGAAATGAAACTACATTCTCATAACAATGATGCTCTGGAAAGTCCCAGTGATGGACACAGTCAGTATGTTTTCATAGCATTAAAATTTGGCCACCATATTGGAAATTATCCCTGCATCTTCAGACCATGCCTGACAAATGCCAATATGAATTTCTGTTTGTCATTAGCAGCATTAGTCTGCTGTGACCAATCGAAATTGACAGAGAAAGTGCCGAACAGGAAGCAGCGTTTTATCTCATCCAAACTGTGAAACTTTCTAAGAGGGCGTGCGGGCGCATCTCAGACCAGTGCACCATTGTTTTGCATTTTCTCTGTGGAAATGTTTCCTGATGGTTTTTTTTGTTTTTTTTTTTTTTGGACGGGGGGGGGGGGGCCTTCAGAAACAATGATAAATACCACTTTGGAGATGCCACTTTTGCATAGAGTCTGTCGAGCCAGTTGCTTTAATTATCCTCATTAAATATTTCATTAATACTTCATAAAGTACTTCCACATTCAGAGCATTATGCCAAATTCATCATGTAGGGTCATTTATGATCAAGTATGCCCTTGAAAATTAGGTGGCGCCTCATCCACCAAAATCATAAACCATAAATGTGAAATATGACAATGAATGACATAAATAAAAATAATAAAGATATGTTTAGTTCTGTTTTGTTTTTCAAAACCAGTTCCCAATCTAATCTCCATGGATACAGTGCATCAGCATCCTCTTCAGCCAAGACGATCACAGGTTGTTGTCATGATGATTCCTTACAGGTCCTGCTGAGTTCACCTCTGCCCTGGAAGATAGATGGGAAGTTCCAAGGACAAACTGAGCGTGTGGGGAAGAACATCCACAATTAACATCCACGAGATTTCAACATTTTTTTTTTTTTTTTGAGGACACAATGCCAAAATGCTGTAAACAAACAACGGGGTTAATTAACAAATGACAGAAAGGAGCAGCCAAAAACAAGATAAATAAGCAGCAAGGCTTAATAGCTGGTGTGGGCAGAGTCAGGGGCGGAGCAAGGTCGCTTGATTGGACAGTGTGACAGATGACAGAGTGTACCACCACTGTTTGTCATAGAGGGGTGGAGCTGCTGATCAGTTGGACTCAACTGACCTCCCTCCCTTTACAGTAATATACACACACACACACACAGACCAATACTGATAGATGTGTAGAGTTGCTTTGAACCTCACAGCTCTCATATATGTACATACCCCACTTGGCCCCCGGTAGGGTGGGGTGAATCAATGTGATGTGGGCAGCAACTCACTGTGTGTGTGTATGTGTGTGCATAGGTCACTACTGACACTATTGATGGGATTGGTTCAGTGGGTGTGTGTCTGTTTGTGTGTATGTTTTATGTGTGTGTACATGTATGGATGCATGGGGTGCAGGAGGTGGGGGTTGTAACCTAACACCTTTTGAAGTTATATTCAACAAATACATTAGAATTTAAGTCTGACAGATGTGTCTGACTGATGATTACACAAGATATATAATACACATACGATCAGGATCAAACAAGATGACTTACACCCCCTACCGATGCAGGCATACTGACATCAGGGTGTCAAATATGGCTCATAATATGTCTCATAAGTTAGAACGTAGCCATGTAGTCACCACATTACTTGTTCCCTGTCAGCTCATGCTGTCTCTGAATTAGCATACTGTATGCAGTCAGTAAGATAGCCAGAGAGGGAAGATGCATCTTGTCCTTTGCTAATGAGTCTTGGCAGCGTGCAGAGCTAATAGCCCAGTTAAGGCTGATCGCTACGCTAACTGGTGGCCGTGTCAGTTTGACGTAGATTCAATCAGACAGTGATGACTGACTGCAGAAGCTGTATAGAGGACCTGGGTGGTTGCTGGAGATTTTCCTATTCTGATACTTAAGACAGTAAGTGAGAGTATGTGTGTGTGTGGTGGAAATTTTGTGTAGAGGTGGCAAATAAGGTTGCGGCAGGGTAATGTCACCTGCATCCCTCCAGCCTGTGCTGATGTCCACGGAAAGGTCGTTCCCATGAGTCATTGTTGTAAGCAGGAGGTACAGTACACTGCCAATCCCAGTTTTTTTAAAAAAAATATAACAGGCTTAAAGCAGCGCACCCTCAAACAACGCATCAACGTTCAAACTTGCTGTCTGTCCTTCTGAGAGGAAGTTGCACCAAAGTCTAGGTGAAATCCTTTGACGATGATAAATAAAGAACCAAAAAGACATTAAAAAGACCGAAAACATAAAGCATGACCATCCAGTGCTTATGTCTGTGGTGTTCTTTGTAATCCTACAGGTTTATCTGTACTGTCTGTGAAAAGTCAGTCTGGGAAGCAGACCAAGCATTTGGCCTTCAGGCATGAAGTATCTGCGGTATGCCCAACTGCCTAGCAACTTTGTGTGTGTGTGTGTGTGTGTGTGTGTGTTTGTGTGTTATTATACGATAACAGTTCAGACTTTCATCAGAGTCAAGCAGGATTTTGGTGGATAAATTATGGCCTGGACAAAAATCCCCACCCACACAGTAACACCCCCATACAATACATCAGTGTGTGTATGTGTGGTGGTGGTGCTCTGGAGGGATGGGGTGGGAGGGTGTACAGATGGATGGATGCATGCATAGGTGCATACAAGTTCAATATTTGTTGCATTAATTATTTTGACATTCATCTATGCCCAGCAGTGCCATGTATTGTGCGCTTAGATATATGACTGCAATAGAAATTTAATGTTTGTGTTTTTGTGTTTGTTTGTGTGTGTGTGTGTGTGTGTGTGTGTGGATGGATGGGGGATTGAAGGGGACTAGATTGACTAAGTCTAAATCCATGTTACTATGTAACAGCCGTATGGTTTGTTAAGAAGATCAAGATCTAGACTGGTGTGAGATTAAATCATATTTTCCTCTCTTGGTCTCTCATGCACAAACACATGCAAAAATACAGATCTAGATATTTCTGGCATGAAATCTGATACATACAGTACACCAGTATACAAAAGGTAGTCCAAAACAAGCTAAGAAAATAGACAGATCAACACATTTATTCTACCTTTCCCCTCCTCTGTCGAACTATCACTTACACACACTCACACAAGCACACCTTACACCCTTCCCCCATTTTCTATGTGTACTCAACGCACACATATACACACACACACACACACACACACACACACACATACAAACACAGAGACACACACACACATACACACACACACACACATCCTGTGCACCTACACACTCATACTCCCACACACCTTGCCCAGAGTCTCATTAAGTACTCACTGCTCCAGGCAGAACAGGTCTCAAGTCAGTGCCTCTATATTTAGCTCTCAATAATGATGGAGCTCGCCACTGAACACCCCATTAATTAACAACACACCGCATTCACCAAGCACACTACCTGACTAACCTGACAGAGACATTCCAACGTTCCAAAAAAGGGCGAGAGAGAGAACGCATATGTGTGTGTGTGTGTGTGTGTGTGTGTGTGTGTAATGCTGTGTGTAAAGGCTGTGGGTGGAAGGGAGGAAAATTAAATTTCTCAGATGGGGTCACCAGAAGTGACATAAAGTGTGAGAGAGTTTATAGTGAGAGCGAGACAGAAAGAGAGAGAGCGAAAGAGAGAGACAGAAGGACGGTGGGAGAGAGAGGGAGAGAGAGAGGAAGTGGAGATAGCCGAGGCTGAATAGAGAAAAACAAGACAGCCAGAGAGCAGGAGGGAGAATGAGTGTATGGGTAAGAAAGAAGAGAAGAAATTGGATGAAGAGAAAGATTGATGGAGAGAGAGAAAGGAAGAGAAAGGAACCCAGTGACTTCATAGTTCAGCGTATTATGCTTCCAATCATGCATGAAAGAGGTTGCCATAGCTGCCATAGAAGAAAAGGGAGAAAAATGCCAAATTGCTTCATCATGAGTACAAAACGGATATTGCAGAAATTGTATGCATAAAGTACAAAGTAACAGTTGGGGAAGGAATAACCTCTGTTAGTCTTTATGTTCCTCATAAGTCTCTTTCTTTCTCTCTCTCTCTCTCTCTCCCTCTCTATCTGTCTATCTATCTATCTATAGTTCCTTTGTAATGCTATATACTAACTGATTTATTGGCTCTCAGCATTGCATCTACTTATTTCTGTTTTGTTGTCTGTCTTTATTTTCACACACACACACACACACACACACACACACACATACACACACACACACAGGGGGTGTTACATTGCCATATCCCAAAATGATTAGTTTAAAAAGGCAAAGTTTGACCCTCTCTGAAACGTTTGTCTGCTGTAGCACATTAAGCTCAGCAGATGAAAGATTAGGAGTGCCAGTGCAGATGCTGAAATAACTGTAAGCATGATGAATTCTATTGGATTAAAATGTGCTCACGGTGAATCTCCCTCTCTCTCTCTCTCTCTCTCTCTCACACACACACACACACACACACACACACACATGAAGGAACACAAATTATCCCAGTCCTAGGTCTGACTGCAGCTGTTGAACTGTCTTCCCACTCTGAGTTTTTGATTGGTTTGTCCTGCGGGCTTGCCATAGGGAGGCTCTGGAGCAGGAAGTGTGATGTCCCAATCAGTGACCTCATGCCTTAAACATGAGCTGTCAATCAAAATGCTGACAGGCTTCACTCTGAGATGCCTTCCTACTTTGGAGAGAGACAACTTGTGCATAGCAATGAGAGCATTGCTGCAACACACAATAAAAGGCACATGCTTACACATGCCTTCTCTCTCTCGCTCTCTCTACATACACCTTCACATAATTAGAAATACACTTCACATATATTCTAGAACTTTTTTTTGTATTGGCTGTTAACAAATGCTGAAGCGCACCTCACAAATGCCAGAAAGCAAAGTTTAAAAAGAAACTTGTCTTTTTCTGACCTTTTTGGCACTCATTTTTTCATTGTCATATAGCGTGCATGTCCCTTGTAAGACCAGCTAGGTCTCAGCTGCTAGACACAAACATGGCAATGGCCCTAGAGCTTGCAAGGTTAAGTGATGTATGAGGTGAATGACCTGCAAGTGGTTGGGAATATGAGGTGCAACTGAACAAGTGTGTATGTGTATGTGTGCGTGTGTGTGTGCGCTCATCTGTTATGATATGCACAAGGCTCCTACTACTACTTCTTAACAGTTTTCTCTCAGCTCAGTCTGTGTGTGTGTGTGTGTGTGTGTGTGTGTGTGTGTGTACACATACATGCATGTGTGTACACGGTAAAAAGTATTTTGGCTGCCTCACATTAACAAAAAGATACTTACTTCAATAAAACAATAAAACATCATGCAATACATTTTCTCAGAAGGTATACTAAGTATAGTTCTCAGTAGGTATACTACTCAATTTGAAATTGATTTTTTTCATCATTATTATTATTATTATTATTTTTTCTGTCCAGTGTGGCTTCTCAAGAAGGCAAGACAAAAATTGATGACGAACTAGGTCATTTGTTGATTTTCAGTGTATGATAAGGATAACTGAGAAGCCCATCCTCAAAGAAGAAGAATTTGGAATAAGATCATTGTTTGTGTCTTGTTTTTGGTAGATTTGATGCTATATTAATTGCTCATGCAAAGGTGTCGCACATGGTTGGGCAGTCTATGCTCACTTATATTGTGCACTTGCTTCTTCCCACCTTGAAAGGGAAGATACAAATAACCTTTCAATTAAGCAACAAATGCCCACTGGCAATTTTAGTCTAAGATTCTTCATAGAATATCAAGTATATTGTCATGAAATTAATTGATGAAATTATTTTCATTTGTTGATGTCTCAACTGTGTTTACCATTTTTTTTGTGTAAAAATATTGCACCAGTAAAATTGAGTAGTCCTTTTTACAGTGTGTGTGTGAAGAACTCTATGCAAGTATCCGGCCAGTGAGAATGTTTCTGTAGCTCTGATTCAAAGGGAATAGTCTGATTTTTTCTCCTAGTCTCTGCAGTTTTGACAAATTCCAAACAGGGATGATGCAATGCATACTGTGCCTCTCCTGACAACAGTTCAGAAGCCCGGCTCTTTGTGCTTCGTTCAACATTTGTCCTTCGAAAAGCGCCTGCCACCCCGGGAGACAACTGCAAGGTGAACACTTTCAACTGAAACCTTTGAGACTGTGTGTGTGCTTGTTTGTGTTTGTGTACATGTAGAGCGCTAGAATATTTTCAGACAGGACATTTTTTAAAGAGAAGCATGATCATGGTGCTTGTGGAGTGTGGGAGCACGTGAATTCGTGTGTGTCTGTGTTTGTGTGTGGCCAGGAGGACTGGCCTTTTCTACACATGTGTGTGTGTGTATGTGTGTGTGTATAATAGTTTCACAGTGAGTAATGGGGTGGCTCTAGAAGCAGTTACCCATTAGAAAATATTTTCATGTTGACTGAGCGGAGTCAGATATACACACATACACACACACACACACTTGCAAACAGTCATCGATATACAACAAACTGCTTACTTTAAAGTCTGGCACACATACACTTTCACACACAAAGACACATACATAGGTGATGCAGTATAGTGTACTGTCATTTTAAGTCTAAAGCACCATTTCCTGCAGAATGTAGATATGATTAATAGAATGGGGTTATTAAACCAACAGCTCTGATATGTGAGCACACACACATGCACCCGCACACGGATATGATTAATGGGTTTGTTCTGCTAGATGACATTGCTAGCATCTGATACCAAAAAGAACAAATCTGGCCTTCGTTTTTCTAAAACACACACAAAGATACACAAGCCCACATACTCGCCCACAGTCACTAAATAAATGCCCAGACCTAGACATATACCCCCTCAAACACACACACACACACACACACACACACACATACACCAAGCCTCTCTTTGATTCCACTGCATCCCCTTATCTACTCAATAATTCAACCAGAGACAAACTTGCAATCTGAAAAAGAGAGTGAGAGAGAAAGCAGGAGAAGAGAGAGAGAGAGAGATGGAATGGTAGTCTAACCCAGGGAAGAGTGGCTAGCCGTGCTCTGTGAATTAGTGCTATTAGTTTGTGTTGTGATAGAAGTTTCTATTATGAGCTTAGAATGCACAGCAACATCCTTATCAGCACTCTGCAGCAAGGCTTTTTAATACATCAGGACAGTACACACATACACCAGGCACATGCACACTCACACAAATACACACACATACAAACACACACGCACATTCTTGCATACACACACACACACACACACACACACACACACAAACTCATACCCACTCCAGAAAAGTTAAGAGTCTTGTACTGTAGTTTTGTGTTTAAAAGAGGTAGCCTGGGAGGAGAGTGCAAAGGAGGGAGAGAGAGCGAGAGAAAGACAGAGGGAAGGAGCGAGGGAGGGAGGAAGCAAGGGAGAGAAAGTGAGAGTTGCTGTGTGTTTCAAGAGAATGGAAATAATACAGAACCAGAAGAGGTGATGTCACTTCTTTGCATGTGTGTGTGATGATGGTGATGATTGTGGTTATGTTTATGCTACCTTTTGCAACATACAAGCTCAGGAATGCAGAATGTTTACCACACATGTCCACCACACATTCACACATACACTCACACACACATGCAGAGCACAACATTTGTAATGCTAGTTTTTATGAGTGGGCGTGTGTGTGTGTGCCCTTGTGTGTGTGCACAGAAGCACTTGAGTGCCTGTATTTTTGTATGAGTGTGTGCTGAAGCAGAGATCCACACCCAACCTCTTACAGGCCATTAGGGAAGCATTTGAACATGAAAAAACATATTAAGGGCTTCATTTTAGCCTGCTTAGGAAAATGATAAATGTTTCACATTATCTTTCACTATTAAAACTGCATTCCCTTAAGCCACAGCTTACATGACATTATCATGCCAACTCAACTCCCAGGAGACCCTGAAGGAATCAGCATAATTTCTGAGCCTCTCTTAGTGTGCTCCCCAACCAGGCGTACCAGATGTACCTTTACGGCATTGGTTCTCAAACTGGGGTCTGGGGACCCCTAGGGGTCTGCAGCACGTTGCCAGAGGGTCTGTGAAAAAGTTTGCTACAAAGTATAAACTTGTCTTATGGGGAGAAAAATACTGCAGATCAGTATGGAGGCCAATCTCACTGATTGATTAACTGCAAGCAAAATGAATATTAGTTATGTGAAACAAATAAGATTTTTAACACAGTAGGCCTAGATTCAAAAAAATCTGTCCTTTTAAAACCACTCCTGCACTATCAAGTTTTGCCAAATGCAATAACATGCCTATTTAAAACTTTTGGTATTAGTAAAATATGTTTGTAGAATGTTTGTTCAAAAGCATCTGAAAGAACAAATGGCTAGAATCTTATATGGTTACATTTTTGTTGAGATGAGGGATCCTTGAAAAATATCTGCTGAATGAGGGGTCCCTGGCCTAATAAAGTTTGAGACCTCTGCTGTACGGTAACAAGCAATTGTGGGGAGTCATTGGGGGCTGACTCACAATGTCCTCCACTGAGCCCTAAGCCCTCAAGGACTTAAGTGGCATGAATAGGCTTTGTGACTGCTTGATTCATATTAGTTCAAGTCTTTGAAGGTTCAGGGCTGCGGGTTAGAGAGGACACCGGGATCAAACCAGACTGTCCATTTAGTTTAAAGGAGAAGATCCATTGTGAATCAATCCATAGCCCTGTTCGTCGAGGCCACATATGCTGTCAATGGAAATAAGACAGAATTTGATACAACAGCGGCTGAATAGCAAATTGACAGCTATTCAGAACTGAATGGGGCATTAAAACTCACTTTCAGTTTCATTTTCCTATGCCCCATTCAGTTAACATTACTTCCCGGTTTGCCATTCAGTCTGTGTTGTCTTAAATTATTTGTTTCTTTTTCCGACAGACAACACGGAGAGACCTTGACCAAAAGGGCAATGGATTGATTCACACCAGATTTCTCCTTTAAGTAAAAGTTCCTTCTAAATAAATAAGCAAATTCTCCCAGAATGACCAGATGAGCAGAGGATAAGTGAAAAGGCTGTTACTGAATGGAAAAAGACGGGAAGGGTTGCTAAGGGGCATTCAGAGCTCGTTTGGAGTGAGTAATCTCCTGCTGGCTGTTTGAAGAGGGTTTCTGCTTTGGAGGGAAAGCACTATGACGGAGCCCTTTGTTGTATATGTGAGAAAAATAGACAGGAGTTAGAGATGGGTTACTTGGGCTGCCGGAGAGAAAGATTCCTACATTTATGACGGGGGCTACGTAGGCTCAGAGTGTAAAGAGCAACAGAATGAAAAAATAATAAAACAGCACCCACTAAAACACCAATGTTCTGTGGTCCAGAAGTGAAATGCTCTGAGCAAACACAGGGATGTTTTTATATATATGTCACTAAGCCAGTCTACCTTTACACATTCAAAATTGCTGGATATCCAAGATAAACTATGCTGCTTAAGCAAATTGAGGTTTCAATGAAAGACTTCATTGCATGTAAAGAAGGCTGTATTATGAAAGAAATTTAGTTCAGTTATACTGTACAAACTGGATAGGCACACAGAGTAAATACAACCCACAGTATACAATTATTTCATCACAAACTGTCTCAACGCAAAACAGGAAGTACACAATGTGGAGACAGTGAATAATATTAATCCACAAGCTAAGAATCAGCAATATAACACAAAGCAAGATGCAACACAACACAAAAAGCACAACTCAGCATCATTACTCAATACAGCACAATACTCCCCCTCACATCCAAACACATGCACGCATAAACACACACACACACACACACACACACATAGCACAATAACTCACTATACACACACTCGTAGAGAAGACGCCACCAGACACAAACAGGCATTGAGGGAAGTTGGTGAGTTTGACTCCTGCTGAATGTGCAGTTTGAGAGTCTGGCCATCACTCTGACAGAATGGAGGGATTGTGGAAGAGAAGAGACTATTCTTCTCCTCTGCGTTCCCGCTCATTCAGGCTTGCCCCTCCAAAATTCACTCCATTTTCCATTCATGGTTTCTCTTTCCATTCTCTCTCTCAAAATATTCAAAATAAACAGACATGTACATGCATATAGTCTCATACATACAACAGATGCATAATATATAAACCGTGACGGAGAGAAAGAGAGAGAAAGAGAGAGAGAGAGAGAGATGTTTTGATTAGATGAAGGAAGTGGGTTGTCAAGCTATCAAAATTGATGAAAGACTTGCGTGTGTTGTGTATGCATGTGTGCTTTAATGCCTGTGTTCATTAATGCAAAATCGATAGAAGCGTGTGTCTGAGAGCCGATCTCAGGCACTTCCCATGGTGTTGAATTCCCCTCTTAAGTGGGGGAAGGGGAGGAGAGGAATTGTTTGTGCCACTGTCAAAACCACAGGCAGTTTTCTATTCATTATATATATATTCAGTTTTATTATTTCTGTGTGTGTGTGTGCGTGTGTGCATGTATGGGGGTGTCAAAATGAGTACTGGCTTGTGTTCATCAATCATAAGATGGAGTTAAGCTCAGGCCTCCCTTTAAAGACAGTCATTTCCTTTCCTTTCACACTGTCACACACACACACAGACACAAACACACACACACACACACACACACACACACAGCTAGAGAGCTTCACCATACCATACAGTAAACAAGACATTTAGTTGTATTATATTACACACATACACATTTACACACAGAGACACACACACACACACAGTGAGAAGGTAATGAGAGTGAGAGAGAAACAGAGAGAGAGATTTAGCCTGGAAAAGGAAGCCTAGCAAAACTGTAGAATTTGGAAAGTGCTAATTAAAAAGTCACTTGCTAATCTGAATTTATGACTTATTTTGCATGAGTACAGAGAGCGAGGAAAAGAGAGGGAGGAGAGGGAGGGAAAGAGAGAGGAGGAGAAGGAGGGGAGAGCAGAGAAAAGAGGAAAGCAGCCGACATTTGATCCTCCTATTAGAAGTTAAAAGTGAGTCCTGTCAGGCGATTTCACTTCAGTTCATTTTCACATTTTCATGTCTCTCTCTCTCTCTCTCTCCCTCTTCTTGCTCAGCTTCACTGCCTGTGGATCCAAAGAGGAATAAATTACAGCAGCCAGCCTCTGATCATGTATATATCACACACACACACACGCACACACACACACACACACACACACACACACACATATGCACACACACACATACAGAGAGAGAGAGAGAGACATACTTACTGACATATGCAAATAGACAGACAGACGCTACAGCAATTATTTCCACAGACATTTTTCAGTCCACTGAAAAATCCAAATTCACTATATACAAAACTGTTCTGTACAAAATGAAAAACAATATGCTGCATTCTAAGGTAGTGTTAGGTCGCAGCAAGGCATCGTCAGGACATATCTGGATCAAACACCCATACACAGTCTTTTGTGTACCTTTGTGAGATACCTTCATTTTGGACAGTTTTAAAGGCAGCATAGATCCAACAACACACAAATTCTATTGCATTATGCAGTCAGCTGTCATTTTGACAATGGCGTCACAAAATAAACAAAAGATAGCATTCGCTTTTGACGACATTTTGCTAAGCTGTCCAACACCAAAGTAGTAGCCAGTCCCTTGAAGCCTGTGAAGTGTCTTGGTTGGCAGTTAAGGCAGTGAGGCCAGAGGCAATTGCCTCGCTCTTTCAGTCAATGCATGTACACACAACATGAATGAACTCACACAGACAGAAATCCACATATGGCACACATGCGCTCACACAAGCAATGCACTATTTGCAAATAGCTGTAATTGCATTGCTGTGGCACTGTACATTGCACTACAGCAAATAAATAAATCAGCTGACCCAAAAAGACATATGTGTATCCACAGCCACATGAAAATGTGCATGAACAGGTAATTACACACACACACACACACACACACACACACACACGCACACGCACACGCACACGCACACGCACACGCACACGCACACACACATAAGCTAAGTGTAGATAAGGGTATTAGAGAGTTTGAGGAGGAAAGCACAGCATTTACACAATGTTCACAGGCAAAGTCTGATTGCCTGAGGCTTTGATCAGTGTGTGTGTGTGTGTGTGTGTGTGTGTGTGTGTGTGTGTGTGTGTGTGTGTGTGTGAGTGAGTTTGTGTACGACAGAGAGAGAAAGAGAATCTGTGTAAAAGTCTGTGTGTAGGGAGAATATGTATATTTGTATGTGTGGTGTGTATGTGTGTGTGTGTGTGTGTGCATAGATAGAGGAGAAGAAAGACAGAAAAGAGAGAGAGAGTTTGGCGCTTTGATCAGCACACGGCGGGTGACATTGGCTTGGGGTGAGTGCGTTGTTGTTGTGGTGTCGTCTTAACACTGGGGGAGAAAGGGAATAAATAAACACAACAAGACAGCAAGACGTCCCCACAGCCGCCGTCTCCCTGATACACAGCCACAGGCGCTTTGCAATTTCACTCCTATCCTCTTCTCATCTCTCCTCTTCCCCTCTCTGTTTCTCCACTGTCCTCTCCTGTCATCTCCTCTCCTCTCCTCTTTCTCTTTGCTGTCTCACACTTTTCCTTTTCTCTTTTTTCTGTTTCCTCCCTTCATTAAGAACACTTTTCTTTACCTCTCTCTCCTCCTTCTTTTAAATTTCACACCTGTCTTCCCTCCCTCCCCCTCCGCCTCATCTAACTCTGCGTTTACTGAAAGCTAATGGCTAATCTCATTGTGCAAGGGAGGTGACGTGAGTGTGTGTGTGTACATGCATGCCTATGTGTGTGTGTGTGTGTGTGCCTGCCTGCTCACAAAAGAGTTTTTGCCTTGGGTGGCTATTGAGCTGTGACC
>JAIFZK010000023.1:3685000-3732500 GCA_027481765.1 Tenualosa thibaudeaui | reverse complement strand
ACTCAACACACACATCTGAAGAATAGCTTGAAGACCAAAGTGAAACCTGGAAGAGCCACAGCAGTGGCTTTCAGAGGTCTTCCTGACACTCTGAAAGCACCATAAAAGACATGAACAGTGATCTGTCCTTAGAGGAGAGCTGGGAGTGCTATAGCAAGAATGGACAGAATTAAAACATGGCATCCTCACAGACAAACACACACACATACACACACACACAAAAACAAAACAAAACACGAAAATCCACGCACAACTGCAGATAAACATGCAGCAGCATTGTCTGTGGGCAAACCAGGCGAGAGAGCAGAGAGGTGCTGTATTATGGCCCCACTCTCACATAAAAACTGACAGGAAGACGAATTCCTCTGAATAAAACATTCTCTTTCAATGGCTGTCGTGCATGGACACTTCTGAGAATACATATGTGTGTGTGTGTGTGTGTGTGTGTGTGTGTGTGTGTGTGTGTGTGTGTGTGTGTGTGTGAAAGAAAGACTTTGAAAGGGAACAAAAGGTGAGAGACAGGTTGAGGCAGATTGAGAGAGACTGACCGAAAGACTAAAACCAAGGAAGCAGGTGAGAAAGACAGCATGGTTAAAAAAATAAGACTGGGAAGAATAGAAGCAGGAAATAAACACAGAGATGAGGATCAAAAGAGACTGAAGTGAATAAGTGAATATAAGTATAAGACAGGGAGGAAGGGAGGCAAAGAGACGGAGGGTTAGAGAAAGGTTGGAGTGGGAGATGAAAAGATAGATACAGTATATGATGATGCAGCAGTTCTTCAAAATGCTGATTTTGAATTTTGTGCAAGATTTGTAGTATGCATCTTGGAATCCCATCTGATACAGTTCTGTCCGTCCATTTTTGCCTTTTGGACTATGTTTTGGACTATGTTTGCATAGTTTTTGATAGCTATTGATAACTATGAAGCAATACACACATTTGAATTAGGCTACAAAGCTTCAAAGATAAACATACACATGCAAAATGGACAGCAGTTCTACACAGAAGAATAATGACAGCAGAACTGAAAAATGAAAAAAAAGAAAAAAAAATGAGTCCAAACAAAACTCAGTGGTGGTGGCATCTGTGGTGGCATCACTGTGGTGCAGCTGACTGCAGTGCCTCTGCCATAAGCAGACTGATGCCCACAGGAACCCAGGTTCAAGTCTGACATGTGGTCATTTCCCAATCCCATCTCATCATCTCTCTCACTCATTTCCTTTCTCTCTTCATCTTCTCAACAAAGGCAGAAAGCCAAAAAGGCTATGGCCTACTTACAAAGACACTGCAATTGAATTTGAATATCCAGAATTTTAATCTTCATAAAACAAAAATAATTCTAAATATATACTGTATATGTTTGCCCTATAACTTCAGGTTTTGTCTCACACATATTCATATTTGTATTCAATTGACAAGATACTTATTAAATATTAAGCTTACATCATCCACTGCAGGATCTCTCTGTGTTCTCTTCAAGTAGAATTATGCAAGACAGATGATGTAAAGGGAAATGTTCTCATATGCTCAAGTGAAATAATCCAAGGAGATTTTTAAGGAGGGCAACAAATGAAAAAATAAATTCCAGAGGCCATTTTGGAGAACAGACAGACATTGACGATGGAAGTGATTTCACCCTGCTCTGGCCCTGGATGGAGTGGGTAACACTCTGTTACATTTCACTGAAAAGTAACAATACAAAATCCTGAACAGACTGAACATCTAATCTTCACATAAATAGCACACTAAACCATAAAAAAAACTTTCCTCCTTAACATATAATCTTTTGCTCACTTATTATATGGTCCTTAGAGGACCAAGGTTATGCTCCCTTCTGTGCAAAGGTTAAATGTGTTTTGGGAAAAAAGTAGAGACGAAACCAACCACGATACTCTTAATCTTGCTATGCCACAATGTCTCAGTAGGGATATTTTACTATAGGCCTCTGCTACTGACTTAGCAGAAACAGAGGTTAGAATGGATTATCTACTCCTGAGACAGCTGTATTACCCAACCAAATGTTACAAGTTACAGTTACAGTCATACTTGTTCCATGAAGCACTGTGTGACATGTTTTTTATGTTTGTGGACCAACTGCAATTGCATGAAAATATTATGTTGCCCATGGTAAACTCCAGCCTTCAAGGGAAATTGTCACCCTAGATGGCAGCAAAACCCACATAGAGCTACAATTGGAGTACTTGGAACTTACACCTATAGAGAACTGTACATCTGACTGGTAAAATATGAGTCAGTGAATCAATCTATTTTATTTCTCTCTACAACTTTGTATATGACCACAAAACCACCCTCTTCTTGTTCAAATTGTGTCCCTGGAAATGATTCAGACAGGGGCACATCTGCAAAGCCAATCTTTTGAAGAAAAAAACATAGTAGTGTCCAGCACACAAAGTGCAAATCGATCTGAAAACAACCTGCTGTTGACATTTTTCTTTTCATCTTCTTTTGAGTGCTTTGGATTCATCGTTTCATCATTTGGGAAGTACATCCAAGGTAGTACTTTTCTCTTGCTAGCAAGATGATGGATCTATATATAGCTGTAGCCTTTGTTTACCTGCTTGTTATCCTGCCTCTGATCACTGGGGCACAAACATGATGGCGCCCCCAAGTGACAGGGCTGATAACACTATGTCATACACAACACTTTGTGGACCAGACAAGAGCTCTCACAGCCATGTAGTAAAAAGGATGGGTAATTTAGTTTGCTCCACACACACATACACACACACATACTCAAACACATACACACACACACACACCAAGAAGTCTGTTATGCGTGACACTGTGATGAAAAACCCATCACATTTATATGGTAGCATCACATGCGGCAGCCTCTGGGTCCTTGCTAACACACATACACATACACACACACACTCACACAACCTCAGTGAATCTCCTGCTGTGTGCGGGATCATTGCTCAGTTGCAGGAATGAGTTTCACACCAGCACCATAGGAGCAGACTGATGTTAATTAGTTTCAAATAGATGAACAAGAACAGCAGATAGGACCAATCAGGTCTCAGACTGATATTCCCTAGCCAATGAGAATTCTCTCCAATTAAATAGTAGTCTTTTTCAGGCTTTGATTTATGTTCCCAGAACAGACGCACAACATGCATTTTGTTATTTCACTCACATACTGCAGAGACACAGACATGCACACAAACGTACATGCATTTATGTTTATGCATACAAAAACAATTAAAATAGAAGTGGATGTTTGCCAATACAATCAGCGTATGTATGCAGAAATACACTGAGTCAGACTGATATGCATTCACACTCTCTCTGAACACATACACACACACACACAGACATCTGAGATCTGTATGCTGACAAGGGGGTATCGATCTGAGACATTTAACACCCAAGGTCGTCCTGGTCAATCAACAGATCTCTTCTTCACAAAACACTCACACTCTCTTCTGCTCTCTCTCTCCCTCTGTCTGTCTCTCTCTCTCTCTCTCTCTATCTCACACACAAACACACACACACACACACACATACAAACACACACACACACACACACACACTTCTCTGAGAATAATGTAAAAGATGTGCATCATAGAATTTAGTGGTGTAGAGCGCCCCTCATCCTCTTCCTCATCAGTCCCAGTGGGTTTTTCTTCATCTGTCTCTTGTCTTGGGTGCATCCAGTATGAATTCAAAGTGCATTATTAAAGCCTCCATGTATGGAGGGAGAAGGGGGAGAGAGAAATAGATCGCAGACAGAGAGACAAAGTGGGGAGAGACAGCGAAAGAATGAAAGCAGAGACATGAAAAACAGGAGTCTCTGAATGACATTTAAACACACTGGTGAATGCTGTAGAGTGAAAGTGGGCAACTTTGTATGTTTTGATTTTGTTTGCATGGTGCATGTATGCATAGATTTTGTGTGTGACTGTGTATGTGCTTTTTGATCTGTGTGCTATTTTTCTCTATGCCTGTGTGTGTTTGTGTATCTTTCCAATTTGTGTAATTGGGTGTTAGAGTAGGTTTAAATGTGTGCTAGTATTCATTTATGTGCCCCCCCCCCCTCTCTCTGTTGAAGCTGGAGTGTAAGTGAACTGGATTGTAAGTGAGCAAAAGAGTGTGATCACTTAGTGTGATAACCTCTTTCCACACAGAAACACCCCCCCCCCTCGCTCACATACATGCACACACACATACACACAGTTTGGACAATTCATGCATAAAGGACCAGTACAGTGACAGTAATTTTAGCTCTGTGACTCAATATGCACGAATCTCCCTCTGTCTCTTTGTGTTTGTGTGTGTGTGTGTGTGTGTGTGTGTGAGAGAGAGAGAGAGAGAGAGAGAGAGAGGGACAGAGATAGAGATTTTTGCATGTGTATGTGTAATTCATGCTGTGTGAGTCATTGTCCATTGTTCACCATCACATTACAGATTACAGATCCAAGGTAGCTCAGCTGCTCCCCAGGTCCAGTTCTTATCCTTTTTCGCCATCCATTTCAATAGGCATCAACCCCCCACCCCCAACTACTACCTCTCTCTCTCTCTTTCTGTCTCTGACAGTCCCTTCCCTAATAGGGCTTTTGCATCTCTGAGCCAGATGACATCACACAGACAGTCCTGTTCGTCTGAGGGAGCGGTTTTTAATGACGAACAGATGGTGGCCACTGAGCGCGGATGACTGGAGACTTCCTAGAGTGGCCGAGCGGCATCTGCCACCACCAGGGACGGAAACATCCCTGTCCCCTGTCTGTCAGGCGTGCGCATCTCCCACTGCCCTACATTTTATGCGCTATGTTGTCAAGCTTTAAATGGCTCAGATATTTAGTAAAAGGCTGTTGGAAAACTAAAGGTTTTGCATTATTTAGTTTTCTTTTATTTTTTTATGTTTGGAGTTTATTAGTGGTGTTACTTTAGCATACTTGTGCATTCATGACAGTTAATTTGACAATGGTATTAAACAATCCCATATTATCCTTTCGCTTCTTTAAAATGTAGACCAAGGTTCAGTCAGTGTTTTCCACTGAGTGTACCCACTGTGTGTGTGTGCGTGCGCGCGAGCGTTTGTCAGACGGGTTTTAAGCCCCCAGATCTCTCCTGCCTCCTGGGCGATTAGTCTGCATTAAGCGGGGGCTGGGCTGGGCCGGGCTGAAGCGAGGATGAAGATTTTCCTTTTGTTATGTTGGGGTGGGGGAGGGGCCTGTCAGTTGGAGTCCAACTTCCGGCGATGACAAGGTGGGGGATAGACGGACGCAGACGGGCAAAGTAGTGAGGATAGAGAGAAACAACCCCCTTTGATGCCGTTCACAAGCTCCACTAGGCGGAGACACTTGGATCGAGAGGGAGAGAAAGAGAGAGAGAGAGAGAAAGAGTCGCGTCGTCGGGCACAGACGGTGAGGCGATCTGTTCCGTTTCGGGAGCAAGAGGGTGTGCGCGGAGGAGAGGACGAGGAGACGGTCTTGGGTCGTACTACATGCCGTTATTGCAGAACAAAATATCACAGACCGACGGTTTCACGGAGAAATAGCGGAAAGATTGATCCTGCGCGCTCCTAGGGGCGGATTTGTACGACAATGGATCTTAACAGGAGCGCGATGCTGACGCTCCTTGCGGTTCTGCAGGTAAGCCATCCCGTGTAGTTAACGGACCAAAAGCTCGAGGGCTGCTGAGGTTGACACTATTGCCGCTACCGATGACTGTACAGCTGTTTTTGTGTGAGCTGTTTCCCTCTGCTTTTGATGCTGTAAGTATCCTCTAAATGATACCAGTTTACCACATCATCAGATTTGCGTTGAACAGATATCGTCCTGCTTCCATGTTTCAACACACAAATAATCTAATAGCCCAGTTCACACGTTGGTGTGTTCGGGGCTTTGTGTTTGCTTTAAATAGCTGTGTTGGTAGGTGTTACTTCAGGCTGTATTAATCCTTCCCCGCATGTGTGATAAGGAATGCGTATGTGTAAGCCATGCTCTTAACTGCGGGAGATTTTTTTAATGGGACAAGCCGCAGTTTCTTACTTCCATGGTCTCTCGCTGGTAGCCAAGGGGGTTGTTTTCTCCTGTGAGTGGAGTAGTGATCAGTCGTCGCTGGTACTGCCGTGCACTACAGATTTTTTTTGCAGATTTTTGTCTTTGTATATGAGCGTGTGTGTGTGTGTGTGTGAGAGAGAGAGAGTAGGCTACATGAACGCGCTCAAGCTAGCTGTGTGTATATGTGTGTGCGCGAGAACTGATGGAGTCAGAGTACTATAACTGTCCATGGTAGCTCTGCTCTGGCTTGTCCCGTTCTCATCATAGGCGGCCTAGGGATTGACCAGAATAAAAAAGGAGGGGTGTTTATTTGGCAAGCAAAAATATAGGTGTTGATTACTGACAGAGGTTACAACAACCCGTTAATGAGCGGCGCGATTGGTCATCCAGTCTTGTTCCTCCGCTGTCAGCACACACAGGAGAAACAGGGGGGAGGGCTCGCTAGGTAGTTATCAAATACCTTCAATACTACGCATCATTGGAGAGAACTCCGTACGTGTGTGTGTGAGCGGCGGGGGGCTGGGAGGAATTTGAACTAGTGGATGTCGCCAGTGCCAAGTGCCAAGGTGCCACGTATGGCCACGGGTTGAAACCTTTGACTGCAGCAAACGTAAACATCTTTTGGCAGCTTCTTAGTCAACCAAGTAATGGAAATGTGCTTAGATTTAGCAGACATGCCACGGGCATACGAACGCTCGGCTTCTTTAATTAATTTGCCATTAAGGATTCCTCAGTCGTGGGATATGCTGCCGTTGACTACTTCCAGTGCACATCCGTGCCTAATTCTTCGTTGATCGGCTGGAGCAAGTTGGATCAGTCAGCCGTTATTGTTTGTCAAGTATGCCAGTCACGGCTGCCGCGAGCCTATGTGCAACCGGATTTCTGTCCCGGCGTGAGGTAGATGATGAGAGACTCATGCGTCAGGTCAGTGGACTTTCCGCTGCAGTCACTGACCTACGCCATAAACCACTGGTTCGTACTGGCGTGGGCTCCTGGAGACCTTTCAGCATCTTACGCCCATCGATTCTGTGCAAATCAAAGGACACCAGCGTCTCTCTCTCTCTCTCTCTCTCTCTCTCATGCTCAATCTCGCACGCATTCAGAGGCCATATATTTCCGCCACCTTATGAGCAATGCCTTCATGAATATGATTGATACGGGCTGCCTTTTGCTGAACAATTAAAACCACCCAGGCACAGTGGCTCCGAATTGATTTTGTGTGGAGTTTGGATTGTTGACTGAGCGTCTTTTTTTTTTTAGCAGCGAGTCTACCGTGATCACCAATCGGCACGCTCTCTTTTATGTCTTCCCATGTCAGAAAAAAGGAAAGGTTGAGTCAGTGCTTTTGGATGTTAGTGATTATAAGCGCGTTTCATCAGCTGTGATCATGTTAAACGAAGCCATGCAAAGATTCCTGTCCAACTTCGCCCTCTCCGAGTCCAGAGCCTCCGCCTTTGATCCTCCAGCTCTCTTGTGCTGCATCTCAAGAGGGTTCCTCACAGAGACAGACAGAGTGGGGCTCTCTTTATGGTAATCCTGTGAGTGGTGTGCATAGCATTTTGTATCGCATCCCAGAGATCCTCCGTCTCTCCCTCTGTTCCTCTCTCTTTCTCTCTCTGACTCATACATGTACAGACATAAACAGAAACAATAACTGCATATGGAAAAAAAGGTAAATGTGTGCAGTTGCTCAATTCAAAGTGCTTTTTGTTAAAGTACTCCCCTGAGAATATAGGGGAATACAGCGCAGTCGTGCCACAGCAATGATTTTTGAGTGCATGCACACATTTACATATGCACGGATCATAACCTCCAACTGTTCATCACGCTGATATCAGACTTTTTCAAGGAAGAAATTGTCATCACATGCTTAGGTTGTGAAGTTACATATTCACATGAATATGTAGGCGTATCACATCACAGATAGGCCTACATATTTCTCTCCACATTTCTCTTTCCACACTTTGAAATGAGATAGAAATGTTTCATAATTTACACTACTAATCGTATGTGTGATGTTGCTCACATGCTTGTCGATATGTGTTGTGAATGCATGTATGTGTGTGTGCAGTCATGGACATGTCTCTGTGTGTGTGTGTGTGTGTAGGACAGTCAAACCACATCTGTCTTTCATATTGGTGGTGGCCCATTAGTTGTTGCTGTACTGTCAGCTATTTCACTTTTCCTTGAAGCACAAGCCTCTGCCGGGGCGGACTCAGCCCTTGGTCTCTTTTCCTCATTGCCTCATGTGTTGAACCTTGCCAGCCCCGAGCAGTATTCTCTCACACATCAGCCTCTCCCTGTTGTGTCTCCGAAACCAGAGACACGGCTGCAGCTCTCAACATCAGGCTACATGCTGACAACCTGGAATTGGTTTGGCGGCATTGGATGACATCCCCCAGCTCTCTGCTCTAGTAGTGGTTTGGCCAAGGACACCATAGTGATACTGCATGTGTGCAAAAGGGTCGGCACCTGCCGTCTCGTTCACTGACTTGTTGGCCAAAGTGTGGGTTGGATGATTTAAATGTAGTTAGTAATAAAATGCTTATAAATATTCTTATAAATTATGTTATGTATACACTGTGTTGCTTATGGGAGTGTCAGGTTGCCATGACAAAATAGGTTTATAATTTTTAAAAATATTTTTTTGATTGTGTGTGTTCAGGTGGTTGTCCAGGGTCAGACAGCGCTACAGTGTCAGAGTGGCTTTAGCGAGAATTTGTACACTGCCGTTGTCACGGAAACGCTGATGGAAGGACAGCCTCTGCTAAAAGGTAGGCCAAATAATCACCTGCACCAGAACACATCTGTAGATCACACTCAAAAGCCATTGCTCTTCATATAAACACACACTCAAACACAGACACACAGACAGACACACACACACATACACACACACACACAAACGCACAGATGCAAAATAATTCTTACTGCTAGACACGCATGGACGAGGGCAAAGGGGAATCAGATTTTATTGGGTGTTTGAAACAACTGATGGCTGTATTGTTTTTACAGTTTGTAATATTTGGCCTCTCTGTGGGTCTGCTGAGTCTGAGAGATTGGATTTGGTTTGAAGGTTTGGAAGGCAGGGATTCTCAAGTGATAAGGTGTTTTTTTGTGAGAAACACTAGAACACTAGAAGCACATGCACACACACGCAGATGACACACAGGCTGTTGCAGACACACACACACACTGCACACATGCCTGATCAATAATATTGACCCAACTTGCTCATATTCATTCAGCTAATCAATGAATATGGATTAGACTGCCACTGGAACCACACAGAAGCACTCGCTCTCTCTCGCATACACACACACGCACACACACACACACACGCACACACAGGTTCTGAGAGAAAAAGAAATAGATAGCAGTTATAACCTGAAGGACAGAGAGCTGCTCTTTTATCATTGTGTGAGTGTGTGGTTGGGAGTTTAGTCTGCAGTATCTTACATTTCCCACAGCTCTAGATTGCATTCTGAATCTGTGGCATAGGAAACCAGACCTGTGTCCCACCCTGATCTAAACACACACACACACAGACAGAGAAAGAGAGGAAATTAAAACAAAAGGAAGCACCTTCGGCACTGAATTTCACACCAGGTGTTTACATTTCACACCCTGTGTGTGTGTGTGTCACATGGGGGCTGTTTTTCTTCAGAGGAAACTTGATCATGATGTTGATTTATACATTCACTTCCTGCTTCCTACATCTGGAAATAGGAGCCAATACAGAGTTTGATGACATCAGAGCACACACATACACCCACCCACACACACACATCACATCATATCACATCACATCATATCACATAAAACCATAGTTTATTTCTGGCACATAACTGTTACAAGTTCATAATTTGCATTCACATGTGCCATTGTGGACTCACTTAATGTATGTGTGTGTGTAGCAGATTTCAATAAGAATTCATTTCAAATAGACTTTTTTGAGACAAACCAGAGTAGAAGAGAGGTATAGAGGAACTGAGACTAAGACACAGGATTGGAGGATGGAGTGTTAGAGAGAGAAAAAGGCAGAATGAGAGAAAGAGAGGGATATAGTGTCTGGCCTCTGGGGGATGGTAGTCACTGGGCTTGTCCAATAGCAACACAGGGCTGAGGTCACAGGCGTGTGGTTCACTGGTTGTCTATGGGGGAACTGAACCGTAATGAAGGAACGGTTACGAGAACAGTGTCTGTATGTATGAGGTTGTGTGTGTGTGTGTGTGTTTGTGTCCACTGGAGACTTTGGCCCTTTTGTTTTTTGACTTCGCTATCGCTAAATAAATAACTTGGTGAATACTACTGTGGATGCCGATGGTAAATGTGTGTGTGTGTGTGTGTGTGTGTGTCTATGAGTGTGCGTGTCTATGAGTGTGGTTGTTGAGACAGAATTCTCTTTTTTTCCATCAGTTGGTCTAGCAGACAAACATATACTCAGAGGGAAAGAGAGACATGGAAAACCAGAGAAAGAAGAAATACTCTGAATGAATACTTCATTCAAAGCGTTGTGTTCACATGACACTGTTTGACGGGTTACTTACAAAGGCCTCATATGGCGAGTACACAGTAGCACATACACACACACAAATACACACACACACACACACAAAACAACTTCAACTCAGAAAACTCTCTCTCTCCAACACACACACACCCTTACTCAGAAGAGTTTTCTCATTCTCTCTCTGTGTCTCTCTTTCTCTCCATCAGAGGCACACACACACACACACACTCCTAAATTATTCAACCCCCTTCCTGCTGTGAGGAATCAATTATGAATAAGCTGCATATGTGTGCTTGTGTGTCTGTGTGCACTTGTCTATGTGTGTCTAGGTGTTTGTGCATCTGTGTGTGTGTGTGTGTGTGCGTGTGCATATGTGTGTGTGTGTGTGAGTTTGTGGTTAAAGTATCTGGCTGCCCCTGCAGATCAATGCTTGGAGCGTGTCCCTGTGAGCCATGCTATCATGGCCGCCCTCTGCAGCAGCAGCAGCAGGAGCAGCAGCCACAGACACAGCAGCAACCACATCATCCTGGTGGCTGGTATTAAGGTCATGGCGATACGCGGGAGGCAAACCCGCCCAGCCCCGCTTCACCCGTGTCCCAGTCTCCCAGTCTCACCTCACACACTAGCACCTCCTCCCTGACGCGGAGCAGGTCGCTGGCAGGCCATGGTGTCTTTAGAAGCCAATGAGGGGTGAGATTGAGGCTAGGCTCTCATTCCTCACCCCCCACCCCCCGTTGGGCTGGAAATCAACTTCATGCTTCTTTTCATCTGTTGCTACTGATAGACGGCAAATCGTAACACTTTTTTGGAGGGCAATAGCTCACCTATAGGGCCTAATACACCCTCCTATTCACAGTGATGGTTTTGATGCTGGTTTGCTGAAGTAACAAAGATGTGACTTTACTGTAATATAACCCCTTATTCAGCATCTTTGGAGAGAGACAAATAGCAAATGTGGCACGATCATTTGTATTTCCATGTTTCCATTCAATGTTTGTAATGTGCTATTAGACATGTGGACAATATTGAAGTGTGCCGGGTTAAGGTAGATTAAATTTGAGCTTGTGCGTGTGTATATGTGGTAAATGCTGGGGGGGGGGGTCGTTCATGTGTGTGTGTGTGTGTGTCCATGTCAGCAGACTTAGGATGGCTTGTCTGGGGGAAAGAGGGATTTGAAGGGATTTTTGAATGTCTTCTCAGACCTAATGGAATAACAGCATGTTCGACTGTGTATATGGGCATGTCTTTCAGGGGGAACATAAAGTGTGTATGTGTGTGTGTTTGTGCGTTTGTGATTAGTAGAGGGCTTTGGTGGTATCACAGAGGTGGTTTGATCAGTGTATTCAAAGACATCAGGTGATGTTTGCCCCCAAGACTGCATGTTTACTTGGGATCTCTGTGTGTAAACACACATAATGCTCTGTGATCGAGCTAAATAAAGATAATCCACACACGCACACACACAGGCTCACACATTCACAGACTCCTGCGGATGCTGGTTAGATCAGAGAGTACCGGTTCTTAAACATTTGTCAGTTTTATCGGGGATTGGCCCAGTTTCTGAGGAGAGATCACCACTGTTTAACCCAGTGAGTAAGTGAGGTGGAAGGAAGAAAGTCTCATACACACACACACACACACACACACACTAAGTCAAAAGACAGAGAAACAGACACACCCACACACCAAGAAGAAAGACAGAGAGAGGCAGTGACTAGGCTGACAGTGAACAATGTATTTTATCCCATTTCCCCTCTCTATCAAGATGTGTGTGTGTAATCGCAGCCTATGGAACAATGTTCCCTTGGAGAACTGCTTTTACACTAACAACGCATGTAATGAGAGTCAAGGTGTTCCAGTAGCAGTATAGTCAGACCCTGAGTCCCCATAGAGGCCAATAAGGCTGTTAACCAGGGTCATTTGAAGTGGATAGCAGGGTCCATGTGCCCAAGTCCTTAACTTGAACCCTCTTCGATGGCCTCGAAGAGTGTGTGTGTGTGTGTGTGAGACCGGCAGGATATATAATGTGCGGTGCAGTTAATATCTTTAAGTACACTTTTATTGCAACACAAATGCACAGACATGATACACTTCTGCGTCATGGTTTAGATTTGGTGCGTCATGAAGACATTTGGACTTGGACTTGTAGTTGTTTATGCGATGGAGTGCCGGAGGACTAGCGGACTCTGTAAGGGTACCGCGTCACTGCAGCTGCGACGTTAGCGTGCGCTTGTGAGCATGTTTGTCAGTGTGTCAGAACTCCTTACATTTGATGTGTTTACGGGCGAAAGATTTTTTTTTTTTTAAAGCTCTCCTGCCAGAAAGCTTAGGCTTGCATTTTCATAGGCAGGGCACACACAAACACACACACACACACACACACGTATGCAGAGTAGTCTCTATCTCCTCAAAGTATATGTTTTTGTGTATGCATCTGTTCTGCTTTCTGACCATGCTTGCATGTGCTTTGTGTGTGTGTGTGTGTTTTAGTGTGTGTGTTTACCCTCTTTGTAGGGCAGTCACACACTGACAGCCAGTAATCATGAATGACAGTGCTTATTTGTGTGTGTTGCTCATTGTGCTTTTTTGCCTTTGACTGTTTGTTTTTGTGTGCTTGGGCCAGCCCATGCTGGTGCCTCTCACAGTAGCATATGTGCATGAAAATGCATTGAGGATCCTAACACACTGAAACATCTGGCAGGAGACCTGCAAACTAGAGTGTGTTTTATGTGTGTGTGTGTGTGTGTGTGTGTGTGTGACACTTGTGTAGGGGTTTGTGTCTGACGCATCTGTTTCAGTATTCCCCTAAGTGAGATTTATTGACTCCATATTGATGTCCTTGGGCGTTGCCGATTGATTTGACACGGGCAGCACTGTTTTGTATATCACATTGTGTGTGTGTATGGGTGTGTGTGTGAAACTCCTTCCCCCAGAGCTCCCATTAGTGAATGGGGTGTTGTCAGGGCAACCAAACCAGCACTAGGCAACAAACCCAAGATTCTCTTGGGTAAAGGCGTGTGTGTGTGTGTACGTGTGTGTGTGTGTGTGTGTGTGTGTGTGTGTGTGTGTATGTGTGTGTGTTTGAATGTGAACATAAACATGTTTGTGGTTGTGGGTTTGTCTACTTGTGGTCTGAATGATAGCCATTGTTTCCCCTATCTGTCTTATATGTGTATGAGTGTGTGCTCAGAGTGTGTGCTCAGTCCTTATTTTTAGTATTTGTGCATGTATGAGATTTTTCTGCACAGAAAACCTGATCAGTCAGCTCTGTGTTTGTGTGTGTGTGTGTGTGTGTGTGTGTGTGTGTGTGTGTGTGTGTAATAGAGAGAGGGAGAGATGGAGAGAGAGATGGACTGATTGAAAGCATGTGTGTGAAAGAGCAGATGAAGTATAAAGTCTGTTCAGTAGCAGCTCATCTCGTCTCCTTTGACATACACTGTCTACCCAGCTGTCAAACTCCTCTTCACACACACACACACACACACACACACACACACACACACACACACACACACACATGCACACACAACCAGTCAATTGTGTTAAATCTGTTGTCAAGAGCCCTGTCTGGAGGTCATCAGGTCAATCAGCTGATGGTGACAAGTTTCCATAGCAGTGCTGACATCAGCTGCATATGTCATTTCCTGTATACAAGGACTGATGCTGTGAAAGTGCTGTGCCTTTGTGTCTTTGTGTGTGTGTGTGTGTGTGTGTGTGTGTGTGTGTGTGTGTGGATGAGTCTGTCAGTGTGCCTCTTTGTGTGTTTAAAAAAAAAAAAACTGGGACACCACCTGACACTCTTAATCCAACCAGCCCCTTATGCCTCATCCTGGTTGTGTGTGTGTGTGTGCGCGCACGCGCATTTATCTGTGAAGAAATTTGTGTGAGCTAGTTAGTGCTAAAGAGAGGTGCTGTTTCTGTATGACACCTGTGTCTTCCAAATCCAAATCCTGTCACTGTTTTGCGCTCTGTGTTTGTCAGTGAGTGTGTCTCTGTGTGTGTTTGTCTGCCTGCCGGTCTCCATGCAGTTTTTTCAGTCTTCAGAGACTATCATGAAAGGCATGGTAAAGCTATGATAAATGTTTGGTGATATATCAGTACAAAGTTATTTTTTTGACATAGCAAAGACAAGCCATTTCATAGACTCAAGCACATACTCACACATTATGGTTTGAGGAAGAAAATGTGCGTGAGTGTTTGCTGTGAGGGAGCTGTCTTTGTTTGGTCGGGTTAATCTGGACCTTAGTAAAGATTAAGATTAGAATCCCTTGGATTATTATGAAGTCCATGGGGGTCACCAAGGAAACTGCTTCCAAGGGATGCAGTTAAGCACAGACACCACACACACACACACACACACACACACACACTGTTTCTTAAGGATTAGTGTGTGTCTGGGCAGATGGGTCTTGCTTAGGCCCCGTCTGTTCGCTTCCATCTCAGTTCTACGCCTACAGACTTTTACTAAAGACTCCCACTCTTCTCTTCCTCTCATGCTCTCTCATTCATCATCTTGCGCGGTAGATCTTTTTCAATTCTCACAGGTCAAAGTCTACAGCCATCCCTTGTAAAACAGATGCAACAGCATCCCAGAGATTTGATCCAGACCCTAACTGGATAATGAAGGAGTTGGCTTGCTAACAGATCAAGGGGAAGCTAATGTAGTCTGCCTCCGAAGTAATGGCTCCTTAATCTACATTAAGATGTGTGTGACGGTTTCGGTGAATCTTAAGACGAAGATAAGCATTGCTATTAAATATAGCTGCTTTTTAAAGAACTTTCAAGGACGTTTTCCTCGCGTGATGAAACGTGGTCTGCTTCAAATAAATATAGAGTATAGGAGTGTGTGTGTGTGTGTGTGTGTGTGTGTGTGATTGTGTTTTAAATGACCCTGTGATCAAAATTACTGATGTCTCTCTAAACAGTTTCAGTTGGTTGGGCAGAGAAATAGACCAGTAAAGATTGTCCTGTGTGTGTACAAATTACTCCACACACACAGGACCTTCAAACAAAGACACACACACACACACACACACACACACACACATACAAGCACACATACTAGACATGCACGAATAGCACATGCATTTACTCCAATTATGCATACACATGCCCCTGAAACCAAATGTGCCTGCATATACAGTACATAGCCATATGCACACATACTGCACACACACACACACACACACACACACACACACATGTACACACACACATACACATGCACACACACATACTCACACACTGCAGATGAAAGGAGGTTCATTACAGCTGTGCTAATGAGCTAAAGACTCTGGCAGCTAATCAATGCTTCCCCCTCTCGCTCCCTGTAGCTCCATCAGCCGCACGCGCTCTGTCTTCCTTCTTTTTTCTCGCCACATCCATCACCCTGTGCTGCGTTTGGGACACACACACACACACACACACACACACACACACACACACACACACCACACATACACACAGATGCACACATACACTCCACACATACACACAGATGCACACACACACTCTACACACACATGCACACACCACACACAAACACACACACACACACACTTGCTGTATAGGAGAATGTCACAGCAGGGCTATTAGTTCAAGGGGCTCTTCATTGTGGAAATAATCAATTCACAGGGTAACAGACACACACATGCACACACACACACAAACACACACTCCAAGAGAGACACAGAGAGAGGTAGAGAGAGAGATAGAGAGAGATATCAGTGAGAGAGGGGGGGGGGAGAGAGAGAGATCAATGTGAGCATGCCCAGTTCCACGCTTGAAATCAGGACTAAAGCAGTTGAAGGGGTGTCTTCAATCTGTGTACTATGCTTCTTGTTCTTTTATTTAAGAGTCCCTGGCCACTTTGCAGCGTGTGAGTGTGCGTTCGCTACTCTGAGTGTGTGTGTGCTCGTCGGTGTGTCCACTACACTCTGTGTGTGTGTGTGTGTGTGTGTGTGTGTTTGTATATATGTGTGTGTGTGTGTTTGTGTGTGTGTGTGAGAGAGAGAGAGAGAGAGAGAGAGATTCTGTTTAATGAGAGTCAAAAGTGATTGGCAGACGCATATGCTCTTTGAAGTGCTGTAATGGAGTTTAAACATGATTGCTGAGATTAGAAGGCACTTAAGTTAGTCTCCCAGGCTTTTCATCCGATGATGTTTACTAATTGGGCTAAAAGCTGTGGTTTGGAGCCCAATTAACATACACATACCAGTAGACACATGCATGCATGACACACATGCACATGAACACATACACACTCTTGCACGCGCACACACACACACCTTACAGAGAAGCCTCCTGCTGTCAGCTAACAATCCATCCCATAGGACGGAAAATACAATACGCAAAATACATAAATAAATAAATAAATAAAAATCTATATTTATAGAATATGAAAGAGTTTAAGAGAAGAGAGGGGAGAGAAGAAGCAGACAGCGAGAGAGAGGGAATGAGAGAGAGAGAAGGAGTGTGAAAGAGAGTGAGAGAGAGTGAGGGAGGGGTGTCTTTTAACTGGTGCAGAGCGCTGCAGGATGTTTGTGCTGCAGAGTGATAAGACAGACAGCGAGAGAGAGAGAGAGAAGGGGAGTGGAGAGAGAGAAAGAGAGAGAGAGTAGTTGAGAGACACGGTGAGGAAAGGAGTGTGGACAGGAACAGAGAGAATGGGTGTGGAAGGATACACGCACACACACACACACACTGGCATGTCTGAATGCACCTGCGCAGTATGGTGATATGTGAGGTTGAGGGTGGTGGAGTGGTGATGAGGGGTCAGATTTAACACAGACAGAGTGTGTGAGTGTGTGTTTGTGTGTGTGTTGCCATCTTTTGGACAGTGAGCAGTGTGAAACTGACCTCTGTTTATCCTTGATAAGAATGTCATGTTTTAAAATTCAAATTAAGCCTCTTCATCCCAAACCAGGTACACACTCTCTCTGTCTCTCTCTCTCTCTCTCTCTCTCTCTCTCTCTCTCTCTCTCTCTCTTCATGACCTATTCCTAATGTCCTTTTCTTTTGTTTTCTTCCCCCCCATCTCTCTCTCCTTCTCTCTCTCTCTCTCTCTCTCTCTCTCTCCCTAGTGAGGTTTGTTGACTGTGACAAGGGTTCGGTGAAATTGGGCACAGATGAGCCAGACTTCAGGCTACACACCGACGGAACTCTCTACGTCACACGAGCCTTCCGCCTGGACCGCAAACAGGGGCGGGGTGTAACTGTGTGGGCGCGGGACTCCGACACGAAACAGGAGTGGCACACACACGTCTACCTCACATCTCAGGTATGAACACACACACACACCAAATTAAAGTTGCTAATGGTTAGCACTCACTAACAGTGAGTCTGAAATACACTCTGAAATACATTACTTTATACATACATTATACATTTTGTCCATGTGAAAGATTCAAAGGTTTGTGCCATATCTGTCTGGACTAGACACATCTCAACATCTTCTTCTCAACATCTAGACACACAAACACACACACATGCACACACACATTGACAGTGACATTGCAGTATCATTCCATGTTTCAAGAGTTTCAAGAGGATGACATTTATCTGCTGTGAATACGCATTTCACACGCACACACACACACACACACACACACACACACACACACACACATACACACACGCACACACTGACAGTGACATTGCAGTGTCATTCAGAAGCTTCAAGATTATGACATATTTCTGCTGTGAACATTTCAAGAACCTAAAACACAGGCAGACACACGGACGCACACACACACACACACACACACACAAACACACATACATACACAGTTTCAGTCCTAGTGCAATCCAGTGACCTTTGATGAGTAAGCCACTCAGACTCAGCCACCAGTGTGGTCTTTGCTGTCCCTGGCTCTCCATAGATGCAGGAGATTCTGTTCCCATGGCAAAGTGTGGTTACCGGGGGAGACGGCTCGTTGTCGAGAGTGAAGAGAGACTGGGTCATCCCCCCCATCAACGTCCCAGAAAACTCACGAGGACAGTTCCCAGAAGACCTTGTCACAGTGAGTAAACCAATACACACACACACGGTGACACACACACCTACCCACTCACACACACACAGACACACAAATAGTCAAATACACACACACACACTCTCACTTGTATTTATTCATACATACATACAATCTTGACACATAATCAATAGAAACACACACAAACTTCCAAACGAATAAAGAATGTTTAGAACCATCTCTGGTTGCAGAACACAAACTGTGTCCAGTGGAACACACACTTACATATCCAAACACATGCCACTCTGTGTAAACAGAAGAATGTTCTAGTGAACATCTACAGAGAGAAAACTCTCAAAAATATCTGTGTAGTATGCAGTAGATTATATTTAATATAGCCTTATGTATCTATGTGTTTTTCTGGAACACACAAACACAGAAGCATACGCTTGTGCGCCCACGCACACATACACACAAATTTTACTAACTCAGACTACACACACACATACACACACACCTCTCATTGCCTTCAAACAAATCTGTCAGAGATTTAACCTTGAGTACCTCTCTCAGCCATAATAATTTCATCACTTGATAAGTTCACCTGTCATTCATTGCAGATGGCAGGGAGGTGAATACTCTGTCTCTCTGCAGGAGACCACTCTAGGCTCACTGATTGAGCTGAATATTGATTACATGCAGGATTAGGTGTGCACCCTTGGGTGCTTAAGTGTGCTTGTATGTTTTTAGCAATTGACTTTTACCCATCAGTCATTCCTCTCTTGTCTCTGTGTGTGTGTGTGTGTGTGTGTGTGTGTGCGTGTGTGTGTGTACTGTATGGATGTGTTTACTCGTATGTGTGTGTGTACTGTATGGATGTGTTTACTGTGTGTAGATCCGCTCGGACCGAGATCGCAATGGACGTCTGCGTTACAGCGTGACAGGTCCTGGAGCAGATCACCCCCCCACAGGAATCTTCATCATCAACCCCATCAATGGGCAGCTGTCCGTCACCAAGCCACTGGACCGTGAGGACATCTCCAACTTCCATGTAGGTGCCAAACAAATGTCAATAAGTGTAGGATAGAGGACGTGCTGAATGCTGATTAGGGTGTCTGTGCGTGTGTGTGCTTGACAGTCCGTAAAGTGTAGTTGTGCAAAACACTTCTGGTCAGGTTTTAGCATTAACAAACTTTATGATAAAAAGTTCCTGGAAAGTTTAAAAACGAAACTGGGAAGTGGGAATTGGGAGTTGTTTGGGAGTTGTTCTTGCTGTGCCATTCTGTCTGAGAATGTGACCTTAGACTTAGTTTATTCTCTCATCAAAGAGTGCATGCACACACACACACACACACACACACACACACACACACTATAGCTTTCAGAGCACACCACAGCATTGAGCTTGTAGGCTGCTCTTGGTGACTTTTAGCACAGGACCGTCATGGCAACAGTGGCCTCCCTCATTTGTATTCCGGGCGGGGCTTCCTGCTGAATATTCATGAGGGAATGTAGATGTCACTGATCTGTGAGTTCACTTTATGCACATTAAACACCAACAAGAAGAGAGCCTCAGTACACGCACACACACACACACAAACACACACACACACACACACGTATAGTCTTCACACTTTAAAACTGTCAAAACACACAAACTTAATACACAACTTGAACAACACCCACAGAAGTATCTGCCAAAAGACTTTGGAACTTGGCAGCTGTAAATTGTAGTGTAAGGTGAGGTTGTTGGTTCTGAAATCACAGATAGGAACCTTGCTCATAGTTTAGACATCACTATGCAAATATTCCACCTTTCCACCATCCTGTCTGATAGAATATAGGGAAAATGACATTGATTGAGAGAGAGAGAGAGGGTGAGTAAGAAGAAGAACCATACCTGATTATTACTGACCTCTGTACAGTAAACAGTGACTCAAAAGTGTTATTAGTGGCTAATAAACTGTCTTTGTTTACAAGGCAATCAGGAAATCTGGAGATCGTTCAGCTGCTGAGCTTTTTCTGTTGCTTGGCAACATCCACTAGAAGTATAGAGAGATGATGTGATTACCCGCTCCTCTTCCTTTGGCCATACCACATTTAACTGTATTGTAGCCTTTTACAGAGCAAATCTGTGTTAGAGAATTTCATAACTTAGAATTTCAGTCTTTGTATTCAGATGTATGATTTCGGTATTCAGATACATCATTTTTCATTTTTAATTAAGATCATTTATAATTTTTGTACTTTTTCATATGTGTGTTTGTGTGTGTGTGTTTTCATGTTTGCAGTTACGAGCACATGCCGTGGACATTAATGGGAACCAGGTGGAGAACCCCATTGATATTGTCATCAATGTGATTGACCAGAATGACAACCGGCCAGAATTTGCTCATCAGATCTGGAATGGAACTGTACCAGAGGGGACCAGACCAGGTAAACATACACACACACATAGACACACACACACACACACACACACACACATACACATATATATAACCCTTACATACACAATTATTTGAATCAAGTCTGCTTTGACTTGGTAATTGCTTTTTCGCACAAAAATCCATAATTGTTCACCCACATGCACACATATTCACACTCATACACACACATACACACACACACACACATACACACACACACACACACACACACACACACAGACACACACACACACACACACACACATCCATACACTCACAGAAACATTTAATATTATCTAACCTTGCAGCACAGGTCAATGCATTTAATCCCTAGGCAGAATTTTCTATTTATTTCCCTGTCTTGAAAGTCGGCCGAAGTTTGACTTTAGCGAAAGTCAAAATTTCCCTGCTGAAGCACGAGGCACCCCATATATGTCCCAGACATCCACTGACAGCTCTGCCTGTAGGAGAAAGCCTCTCCCAGAGTCTGAAAGGCAGAGAATAACCACTTGTCAGAAAGACTTGTACTGAAAGACCCTGTAGGTCCTGTAATGGCCGTCAGGGTGCCAAAGGCTACTGTTAAGTGTGATTCTCCAGACAGCATAGAGAGCCACTAAGAGCCCTATTTGTAACTTCTGTGGAATGCTGTGGAGAAAGGATGGGGCTGGATGGAGGGGTTGGGTTTGGGGGTGGCAGGCTGCTCTTTCATATTTTATTGTCAACAAGCTCTTGCAGAAATAGGCAGCTATTTAAGAATGTAAAAATGTCACAAACAAAGTGGACTGCGTTCTAGACTGCCTCTTTTTGTCTTCTGTGGTTAACCCTCCAACGGTACAATGGAAATGAAACAGAATAGAATATCGAACAGATGAAGGCATGGCATGCGAGAGCTTGGTATTGATGCGCAACGTGCATGCAGGCATCTCTGTGCCGTCAATGACTGCATCCAAGTAGAACATTTTACAGGCTCAGTCAGTGTACTAGGGCACAAGAGATGCAAGGAAAGAAACTAGGCCACTGCGTCAAAAGGATGTTGGTCATTGAGGAGACTCATGTCAAAGTAGAGGAGCACAAAGGCAAATGCCAGTGAGGCAGGCAATTCCCTTTGGCCATTGAAAATGTTCATTGTGGCCATTTAAGACCAGACGACAGTGAAGGCAAATGTACCCTCTGAAGCAGAAAAGGCAGCGAGGCTCAGTGGAGCTCAGTGTCTGTCTCTCTGTGTGTGTGTGTGTGTGTGTGTGTGTGTGTGTGTGTGTGTGTGTGTGTGTGTTTAGGTACCACCGTGATGATTGTGACATCCCAGGATAAGGATGACCCAAATACACCCAATGGGATGCTCCGTTACAAGATCCTGTCCCAGCAGCCCCACAGCCCCAACCCCAACATGTTCACCATCAACAATAAGACCGGGGCCATCATCACAGTAGCAGCAGGCCTGGATAGAGAGGTTTGTGTTTGCATGTGTCTTTGTGTCTGTGTGTATGTGTGTGTCTGTGTGTGTGTGTGTGTGTATGTGTGTGAATGTGTGTGTGTATCTACATGTGTGTGTTGTGTGTGTGTGTGTATGGGTGTGTATCTACGTGTGTGTCTATGTGCAAATATATCTGTATGTATGGCGCTAAAGTCTCTGAAACAACTCTGAATACTTTTGCCTTCACCACTTATAAGATATTCTAGAGGACAAGCAGGTGAAAGATTCAAATTTATGCAAAAAAACCAAGGACAGTCGATGAAAAGGGAGCCTTGCTGGCACAGTGGGGTGTTGAATAGAGGACAGCGAGGGCCTGTGCTATTCAGAGAAGTGACTGTTCTGAGTGGTGCCTCTTATTGCAGAAAGTGGCCCAGTACACGTTGATCATCCAGGCCACTGACATGGAGGGCAACCCCACGTACGGCCTGTCCAACACGGCCACCGCCATCATCCGCATTACTGACATCAATGACAACCCGCCAGAGTTCACCACAGACACGGTAAGCAGCACTCTCAGCTCTCTCTCTCTCTCACACACACACACACATACACACACACACATAGACTGTTGTATAATTATAAAAAGAACACCATCCAAAAGTGTCTGGATTTATTTAGAAGACTTTCCTAACTATATTTTAATGGCAAGACTGCTGTTTCTAACCCCTGAGCTCAGAGAGAATTTTGTCAATACCAGTGTTGAACAGATTGCATCACTGAGAAAAAAACAAGGGTATTCTGGCAATACTGATGAACGTCAGAGATGGCGAGGCAAGGGTTGTTCAAGGACACCATTTAATTATTTATTTCCAAGCCCCCCTATAGTTTGCACGGCTCTGATTTGAAAGTCTATGGGCACATCTGGAGTTCGCCTTTTGATAAAATATTTTAGTTGAACAGTGCCTTACATTTTAGAATAATGGAAAATATAATAAATATTATGGCATAACAAATTAAAAACTGTAATACGCACATTGGAAATGTAATCCAAATCTGTGCATCGGTTTTTGAGTTATCTTGCACACAGACAGACAAACATTGGTGAAAACATCCTTGGCAGAGGTAATTACAAAATAAAAAGGAAAAGAAAAGAAAAATGACAAGCTTATTAAGAAGACCTAAGGATAAATAGAGGGCAAATAATAGAATCTGACATGCAATCTAATAATCTACATTTGAATTAGGGTGGACACAAGTGATGTGTCACCATCCAACGATTGCTGGATTGTCCCTACCAATAAAAAAAAAAACAAAAAAAAAAAACGTATTTTCTGAACAAATGATTAAATCACCTCATCTCAATGGTTAAATCACCTCATCTCATCTCATTTTAAATATGTAACACAAATGTGATCAGTTTTGCCTTTTCCTGCTAACATCTACCATGTTTGTCAGATGCCTCAGAACTCCATCAACTATGTCCACAAAGACATTTCAGCAGCAGCTCTGTGCAGGAAAATAGCTGCAGTGTTTTTGCCTTCCCAGCACTTCCGCTTGATTATCATCTCCCTACAGTGATAGTCTGGATTTGATCCCATTGCGCTCATTGTCTCAGGAGACATTTTAACCTGTTTAATCAGCGAACAGAGGGATGTGTTGTGAATGCAGAGCTGGAGTACTATCAGTCAAGGCAAGCTATCAGTCAGGGGCTGATCCAATCTTTTTAAACTTAAACATCCCAAGCAATCGAATCTCACTACCGAATGTCCAGACCCTTTGTACAAAATGAAAGTGTAGAGGTTTAATTACCAGGCTACTACCAGAGCAATGGATACCCTCTTCACCTTCAAGAAATTCTTGAAGACCCAGCTCTTCCGATAGTATCTCTTGGCTTAAAACTTATAACTACCTGGAATGCACTTACAATGCACCCGCCCAATCTCTGGCCTGCATGATGATAAGGAGGATGATGATGATGATGATTATGATTACATGCTTCTGGGTGCAGCTTAGATGCTGAAGGGTAACAAAAAGAGTTTGTTGATTAACTGCAGGTAGGAAACAAAGCAATTGATTGCCATTGTTGGTGTTTAGGGCAAAAGGTGTTAAAACATTGGATGAGTTTAGCCACAAGTAAGTAAAGTAACAAGTAAAGCTGATTTGATGGCAGGTATGGTTGATAAGGCAACTTCAGGAATTCCCACACAAGCACGAAACTATTGCAATACTGCAATACATTGGACAGCACCGTGGCGGGGAAAGAGATTGCATAGCGCTGCCTTGTCCTTCTGGACTGCCTTGAACTTCTCCTTCATGGCATTCACTGTGGTGCCGAACAGGCCCGAGGAGGTGAGGGGGCGTCTGGCAGGTGGGCGAGGGGAAGCCACAGGTGGCACCAACCCATCGTTTTGACCTGTGCCTGGGCAGTGTGCTTAATTACACAGGGACAAGTCGGTGGCCCTGCAGAGTTCGGTGATGTTATCTGCCGTGACCGCAGAGCCAAATCGTTGCAGGAGGTTGGCTTGGTAAACTTGGAGCAGGGCTTTCATGCTCAGTGTCCTACACACCTGTCCCAAGTGTTATGATGACATAAAACTCTATTGACAACCACACTTATAACCAGACAACTGCAAGCCAAAGCCTAATGTCACCCTGAAACAACTGACCTGCTCCTAACTGCTAAAGTTGTCAGTCTGATATCTCATGTACCTTTGATGCCATCCTGATGAACTAAGTTCGCACTTACTCTACTAAGGTAGTTGCAGTGGAGTACTATGATCTGTAATATATCACTGTTCTTGCTTTAGTATGTAGTGTTGTATGTAATCCATATTAAAAACAACACATCAGGACCCTGTGCATCCATATTGTATAAAAGGAGATGCACTGTTTTTTGTTCGGGAGAGAAACCATAAATTTTACACACTCAGTAACACACACACACATACACACACACACACACACACACACATTTTTCAATGTGACCAGTTTACCATAAATGTTCTATTTCTAATGTTACCATTTTACCACAACTGTTAACAAGTCCTCACACACACACACACACACACACATACATGCATGGATGCATGAAGGCAGTTCACAACTGCATTCTTTCTTGCTTTATGGTCTTGTAGTTCTTTGGCGAGGTTCAGGAGAACAAAGAGAAGGTGATTGTGGCCAACCTGACAGTGAGCGATAAGGACCAGCCTAATACACCTGCTTGGAACGCTGTCTACCGCATCACCGGTGGTGACAACTCCGGACGCTTCTCCATCATCACCGACCCCGTCACCAACGAGGGCCGCGTGACTGTAGTCAAGGTATGTGTTTGTGTGTGTGTGAGAGAAAGGGTGAGTCTGCGTGGATGTGTGTTGTGAGTGTGTAGCACCGTAAATCTGCCCAGGGTACCATCTGTTTCTGTGTGATAAGACTATGACGCAATGGAGGCCTTTCAAATTCAAATTCAAATGTGATTTTTCGTCCTTTGTGTGTGTGTGTGTGTTTTATGTTAATGCATGTGTGTGTGTATCTGTATGTTTCCACTCTTCCAGCCCATCGATTACGAGATGACGCGCTCCTTCGTTCTGACCGTGCTGGCAGAGAATGAGTCGCCATTGCCGCGGAGTGTGTACCCTCCCCGCGCCTCCACAGCAACGGTGAGCATCCGTGTTTTGGACGTGAACGAGGGGCCAGTGTTCGAGCCCAACGCTAAGACCATCCGCCTGGAGGAGGGCATCCCCTCTGGCACCACCATCCAGCCCTACTTCGCCCAAGACCCTGACAGATACATGAGACAGTCCATCAGGTAAACACATGTGCACTCACACACACACATGGAAACATCCACACACACACACACACACACACACACACACACATGCATATACCCACACACGCACACACAGTGTCTTATCATTAAACACTCAACCATAACAAGCTTTTCAGGAACAAGATAACAAAGTACACATACACACACACATACAAACATGCACAGACACACACACGCACACTAACACATACACACACACACATCAAGATAAGCATGAACATAGAGATGCCAAGGACAGGCACACAAATAGGTATAGTCAGTGCATATCCATACCAACATAAATTATTTATACCAACAAAAAATGCACGTTTGTGTAAGTAGGTGTACTCAATGCACACACTCACGCACTAGGTTGCAATGTTCACATAGCAGTTGGCTTGAGAAAAACATTCTGGGTGGAATTATCTGTCAAGTTCAGGTGTGGAAAATTGAAGAAAACTGTGTGCGTGTGTGTGTGTGTGTGCATGTATGTGTGTCTGTTAGTTTGCAGAAATGCTTTCAGAGCTGAAATCTGTTTGTTAATGCGTCTGGCTCCTCTACCTGTCCTCAGTTTCTCCTGAACACCAACTCTCCCCTCCCCTTCCCAACCCCCACCCTGCTGCCAAGCAGCCATCCAGGGCTAGTTGGCACTCAGTCCTGGGGCATCCTGCTGCCTCTGCCCCGTCCAGCACAGGTGGCACCAGGCCTTAATGCTGCTCTCTTCGCACGCTTGGTTTTGGCAAGTCCGCTGGCACACGCTCATGCCAAGCAACTTTTGGTGGTGCGTCACAGGCATACTCCTGATGGTTGTGAAGTGTGTGAGTGTGTGTGTGTGTGTGTGTGTGTGTGGAGGGGGGTGGGAATTCTGTTCCGTTTCTGACAAGCAAGTGCAATGTAGTTCTTACATCCCTTTCTTACATCCCTTTGCTAGTCCTCCACAAAACATAATTAGAACTTGTCCCTCCACCACTGTACCTCACTGCCCGTCCCCGCCCCCAACCCCACCTCCACCCCAACTCTCTCTCTCTCTCTACTCTTTGGTGAGGGGCAGATAATTCCAGGTTCCTTTAACTTCCAGAGCACTGATTCATGGTCTAACACCCTCAGTGATGAGCTCATGGAGCGAACTGCCCCTGCAGTGGAACCCGTCGTGAATCAGCACATACCGGAGAAGTGTGTGTGTGTATGCGTGTGTGTGTGTGTGTGTGTGTTGGGAGACCTGCACTTGAGGGATTGCAGATGTCTCAGTGGCAGAAGCGTGGGAGGTAGAAAATCCACAGTAGACGTAGGATGAAGGCTGGTCGCTAGGAGGCTTGTATGTCGGAACGGTCCGTGACGTGTGTTGGACAAAAAGGGACCAAATGATGAGGAGTGTACATCAAAGCACTCAGGCTGGTGCGACCTTCACAGGATTTAGGTTTTGTGGTCTCTGTCTCTGTTGGCAGAGGGATGGTCAAGGGAGACTTCAAAGGGACTTGGGTCGACCTTGACAGGATTAGAATTGAGGTCTTTTAGTAGGCATGTGTCAAACTCATCACATGCCCACGAGAGGCAGAAAGGTTTTGAATTTTCCTCCTTGTTAGACCTGTTAATATCAGTAGCCATAATGGAGTTAGATATTTATTTATTTTCCTATTTATTTATTTATTTTTCCTATCTTTAATTGTAAACATATTCTTGTACTTTGTGCATTTGGCAGTCACTAGACATTCGACATTTTTCATTGTTCATCAGTATGACACAGTGGGTGCTGGGGTTTGTAGTTTTTGTAGTGGTTGTTGTTTACTTCAAATGTGTAAAGTCACTGCACTGTAGGTACTGATGGTGACACTGACGGTGTTGTCTCACACAACTCATTCTGACATCTTCTGCCTCTCAGGCTCTGAGAGAGAGAGCTGAAAGAGACCTATTGTTGTTCAGTAGTTCTTCTCGTGAACACACACATGCTCATACACTCATATATCATATGTACGGTTACACACACACACACACACACACACAATCTTGTGAATGTTTTCTTTGTTTCAAAATGGTGTGTGTGTGTGTGTGTGTGTGTGTGTGTGTGTGTGTTTGCTGCAGGTATTCAAAGATCTTTGATCCAGCTAACTGGGTGAAGATTGACCCCTTGAGCGGCCACATCTCGACCATAGCCATACTGGACCGTGAGTCGCCCTATGTCAGGAACAACTACTACAACGTCACTTTCCAGGCAACGGACAATGGTGAGTTCCCTCTCTCTCTCTGTCACGGTGTGTGTGTGTGTCTGTGTGTGAGATTGAGACAAGGATCTGTGTTGGGTTAAATTCATTACTAGTTCCCTGCCGGGATGGATGACTAACTCTATTGATTGTAGCTTTTAGGAGAAAATGTGCACACACGTAGTCACTCAGGCACACAAAGGCGTAGACACACCCGCAAACAAGAATGTGGACACACACACACACACACACACATTCCTTGAATGCACCCATAGTTGAATGTGCCACAGTCGACACTGGTCCTTAGTATTCCTTCTGTGTTTCACCGACTCACACACAGATGACTCACACACAAAAACTCACTGTTACTACACACACACACACACAGTCATTACAGTATCAAAGCACCAGCAGTTCCCTTGCTGGTCTTTAAACAAGTAGTGAAATAATGAGCTAGAAGGCTAAAAGGATCATTTGGCCAAAGCTGGCAGAATGTTTTGGAAAGAGAGGAAGAAAGATAGACACATATAAAGATGGAGTGTGTGTGTGTGTGTGGGGGGGGGTCGGGGGTGCTCATGCACACTCACATGGGCGCATGATGTCATCAGGGTGATAAGGTCATTGCTTGCTATATTTGGAAGTGTATTCTCACAGGCCTCAGACAAGAAAGCATTGTCTGCAGTGAGAATGTATGAATGTATAAATATAGCACTGAAGGCATTTACTGACACAAAATTGGTACATATGGATTCTATAGAGCAGGGGCATCAAACTCATTGGCTCATTATAAAATGTTGGCAAACAGATATTCAGCGGATACAATGTTTTCCAGTTAAATGACTATTAAGGCTACATCTGTCATCTACATTGTTGAGTTAAGTAGTGACATGCTGTGCCTGTGAAGCTGATAGTATTGCGATGCGGAAATGTGATAATTATTGTGCATATTGTTAAAACTACTATTTTCAAGCAGGTAGCTGCACTTCTCAAGCTTTTTGAATTGGGCCACATGACTTGAAATGAAGAGAGAGCAGGATTAATGGAGTATCTGTAGTAAATGTGTTATTACTATGCAATTATGTAATAGAGTGTCTCTCAATTTAGGTAACCCCCCAGCGAGTGGCTCGGGAACACTGCAGATCCTGCTTTTGGATATCAATGACAATGCGCCACGTGTCAGTCCGCCCGAGGTTGAGATGTGTGAGAAGGCCGACCCGGCAGGCTTGAACATCAGCGCAGAGGATGGTGACCTACACACCAACGCCGGGCCCTTTCGATTTGAGCTGGCCAACCGGCCTGCAGATGTGCGCCGCAACTGGTCACTTGCACAGATCAGTGGTATGTGTGTGTGTTTGTGTGTATACCATATATGCACGTGTGTATAGGTGTGTGAGTTAGAGGTTTGTGTGTGTGTATGTGTGAGTGTGTGCCTGTGTGCAAGTATGTGTGTGTGCGTGTGTGTGTGTGTGTGTGTGTGTGTATCCACATATATGTAAATACTTACATAAACCTTTATTCATAAGCATCTGTGTATTTCTTATATAGCAGTTAGGTGCATATAGTTTGGATGTTGGTGCATGAGCTTATGTGAGAGACTATGTAATATATCACATTTGGAATATAGATAGAATATGAAATCAATATACCTCCACAGATGCAACCAAACGTTAACCTGGCTAACACCAGACCAGTCATCAATTTGCAACTGGCAGATTATATTGACTGTAATTGAGATTAGTTGGACATTTCCAAGTGAAAATCATTTCCAGGTGGAAATCAGTTTCAGTGGGAAAGTTGCCCAACAGATCTGCCAGAGTAAATGCAATGAACCCTCAGATTTGTCTCCATCCAAGACTGCCCAAATTAGGTTTACCAATCTGAAATTGTGTGTGTGTGTGTGTGTGTGTGTGTGTGTGTGTGTGAGACAGAGAGAGAATGAGAGAGAGAGAGAGAGAAAGAGAGAAAGAGGTGGTGATTTGTGATTTGTCTTTAGTCTTTTAGGAATCTGAGCTCATTAATCATTAATTAAGTGAATCCCTGTGAAACTCATTTTGGTGTCTCTTGTGCTCTTTTTCAGGTGATCATGCCCAGTTGACCATGAAGTTAGGTTACATGGAGAGGGGCTTGTACGAGGTACCCATCATCATCACAGACTCGGGGCACCTGCCTATGTCCAACACCTCCTACCTGCGTGTCAAGGTGTGTGTGTGTGACCACCATAGCAACTGTGTGGACATGGAGCGTATAATGGCTGCTGGGATTGGAACAGGAGCCATCATAGCCATCCTTATCTGTATCATCATCCTGCTAGGTAAGCCATGCACACACACACACACACACACACACACACACACACACACACACACACATTCATATTCACGCGGTGCTAAACTCAGCACATCTGCATACCAGCATATGCATACCGCAACATATTCTCTCTCTCTCACACACACACACACACATACACACACACACAAGCAAGGACACCTATAGAGCACCGCATATACTTGCCCTCACACATTCACACATTCACACATCCCCACTTAAGCCCACACATACACACACACACACACACACACACGCAGAGTGAGGCACTCTAGAAAAATCCTTGGCACAGCATGCAGTGCTGAGTTAGCACCTCCCTCCATCCCGCCCTCTCATTTGTCATAACCTGACTGGTTGTCCCTCAGGTTGTTAACACACATCCCCCTATATGCACACAGATGTACACGCACTCACACACACACACACACACACACACACACATGTGTGCACGCATGCTTGGATATAAATGAGTCAGAAGCCTGTCTCAACCATCTCCTGAAGTCCAAATGATTCACTAGAGTGAAGAGGATATTTAAATATTGCCATGCCTGACACTAGCAATAACACTCTTTCTCTCTCTTTCTCTCTCTTTCTCTCTCTTTTCCTCTTTACCTGTCTCTCCCTCTATCAATCTACCCCCTCTCTCTTCCCTCCTTCTCTCAATCCTTCCCTCTCCATTTTCCATTCCCTCTCTCTCTTCATGCATCCCCTCTGCCTTTTTGGGCCCCCATCCCCTACTCTCTCTCTCCACCCCTCCCCCTCCCTCTCTCCCTTCTCACTCTCTCTTTCTTCTCCTCCCCTCTCTCTCCCTCCCTGCCTGTGTGGTGGTGTTGTGCCTGTGCTACTGCAGTGCTGGTGCTGGTGTTTGTGATGTGGCTCAAGAGAAGGGATAAGGAACGGCAGGCTAAGCAGCTGCTCATCGACCCCGAGGACGACGTGCGAGACAACATTCTGAAATACGACGAGGAGGGAGGTGGAGAAGAGGACCAGGTACACACACAGAAACACACACACACACACACACACACACACACACACACACACAGAGAGAGATTTACACAAATACATCAAATTGCTTTTGTATAAACATTCCCTATCCCAGGTGAACTTAAAGTGAATGTTAAAGACCATAAAAAGGTGTGTGTGCCACATTTCCACTGTACAAACTCTACATTTATAAACACTAATATTGGGAGTTTGGGTGGGGAAATAAAACTGAGTTCATCTTATAATACACCACTTCACGCACAGATCACAAAGTGCTATTCCCACTCGTAAATGCTTTCCTCGCTCTCCACAGAGAATCATCATACACATACAATATACATAACCTAGTGTTATTCTCACTGCTCCCCTGTGCCTACAGCCTCCTTACGTTATCTCTACATTGTCATCTGTGTGTTGTTATACTCACTCATGTCTATAAATTTATCACCAGCTCACGTATTTCCTATCTATGTGTATGTATGTGTGTTTTATCTCCTTGCTGTGGTGTGGTGTAGGACTATGATCTGAGCCAGCTGCAGCAACCTGAGCTGGACCACGAGGCCATTAAGCCCATGGGCGTGCGGCGGCTGGACGAGAGACCCCTGCACCCGGAGCCCCAGTACCCTATCCGCTCTGCCGCCCCCCACCCCGGAGACATCGGAGAGTTCATCAGCGAGGTGAGGACACACCCACACACACACACTCAATACACCACAACATCTCAAGAACATAATCTCATACAAACTCTCTCTCTCTCTCTCTCTCTCACACAGACACACACACACACACTCACTCTAAAAATACACCACAACATCTCAGGAACATAACCTCACACAAACACTCTCTCTCTCTCTCACAGACACACACACAGACACACACACACACATATATATATATATATATATATACACACACACACACACACATATATATATATATATATGCAAAATCTCTTTTCCAGTTGCTATGCTATGAAATGAAATGAGGAGGATACCCCATGAGAATGTTCTCCTTTTTAAATTAAATTACATGAAAAATTCCCATTGCTCTTTTTTGCACAGTGCTTTTGCATAGGGTTTTGAGGTTTAGATTTCCCTTCCCTTATTGTGGGGGGGGATTGGTGTATCGGTGGATAGATAGATCACGCACACACCTGTCGATATTTACAGCTCTCTATGAGCATGGGTCTCTGCTAGCTCTTATTGCAATGGACACCCTTCATCGCTATAATCATGAAATGATTGCATTTAATACCAGCAATTTCTTTTGCCCCCTCACAAGAGAGGAAAACACCAAAAGCACTCATCAGAGACTCCTGAGTTTGATGAATTACTTCCTCTATCCATGCTTGATATGGAGCTAAGTGTTGCTATGAATGGGAATATCTGTTCTATGCTAATTTATGCGCTTTTCTGTTTGCAGACAGTCAGAGTTTGTAGAAGGGCAAAGAGGGGACTAGCATACTAATGCATGCTATAGCAAGGTTCATCGATGTTTGTTAATGATATACGAGCTTTGTCTGTATTTAGCTTCATTAGAATGCATTGAGAATCCATGGGTAGAGTGATGTCTGCAATTGTATTCTTTTATGCGATTCTGGGGGATAACAGTAGTCCATTTTGTTCAAAAAGCATTTCAGTGCAGTTCATATATTTTTTTATTACTGCACAGAGTTAGAAATCAAGAGAGGGGTAGAGAGAGGGGAAGACATTGGGTGTTTGTCAGACGAGTGTTGTGAAGAATGTTGTGTGCTTACTCCATAATGAGCTCGAATGAAATCAAATAGCCAGAACAGCAGTTTTCAGAGTTTTGGGATGAAACAAGCTGGCCCATTACTCTTAAGACTTTGATGGCTAAACAACCGTGAACAATGTTAACCACGCCAGTCTATCTCGTTCATTTGCTCACTGAGTGACTCACTTACTCACTCACTCACTCCCTCGCTCTCCTCCTCCTCTAGGGCTTGCGAGCAGCAGACGGCGACCCTACGGCACCCCCCTATGACTCGCTGCTGGTGTTCGACTACGAGGGCAGTGGCTCGACGGCCGGCTCGCTGTCCTCTCTGCACTCGTCGATCAGCGGCAGCGATCAGGACTACGACTACCTCAGCGACTGGGGCCCACGCTTCCGCAAGCTGGCCGATATGTACGGGGGCTATGACGACTAGTGCTCGTGAAAAGCACACACAATGCAACATACAAACACACACACATGCATACATACAGTACCTACACACAGACAGACACACATGCGCACATATGTATACATAGCCACAAAACTAATGTGAAGGAATGGGAGGTTGAAATTTGAGGGTGAACATGAAGATGAAAAAAAAAGAAGAAACATGACTGGCACTTTGAAAGATTTGGACATGAACGTGGACATGGACATGCTTGTAGAACCTCAAAAATGTTTTTTTTGTTTTTTCCTCCCATGAGAGTGTGAGACAGCAAGAGAACGGCAAGGAGAGGTGGTCACCGTGACAACCAAGGCTCTGGTTGGCCACCCTTGTTTTGTGAATACCTCCGGGCAAAAAGAGGGATCCCACGGAAACCTCAGCGCGTGAGGAACGGCAGGAGAACATTGCGAGAACGTTGCGATTACACTTGAATCTCACAGTCCAGAAGCACTGGGATATATATTGTGCCTTTTTGTACATTTATGTTTGGTTTCGCTGTCTGCTTTTTCTGGTTTTTTTTTGTTTTTTTTTGCTTTTTGTTCCTCCTGTTTTTCAGGCTTTAATAGGCTGTGGTGAGGATGCGAGTTGAGTTTGTTGTCAGCTCCCACTCATAGCACAGAACACGTTGCAAACACATGCCAAAATCACACACCAAAACAAATTTGTTTAAGGCTGGGCCCTAATGACCTATAAGTCTATGCCTAAGTCTAAGTCTATGTGTATTTTGGAAAGTGTTTTTAGTAACCTGTTCTGCTTAACCGTTATGTGCAAGGCTTTATTCTACCGCTGGCTCTGATGCACTCAGCTATGTCTCCTAGGCCTAGATCATGGCCGTGTACAGAACCAACGCTAGATTTGTTTTTATTTTTTAAATGTCAATTTTAACTGTCTGTTTGGCTTCATGGTTTTGAGTTGGCTGTTGGACTTGCACACCAAGACACTGTTACAGTGTTGTTTTTTTGTTGTTGTTCTTAATTTTCTGGAATGGTTGTGTTTCTCATGTATTTATTTCAAAGTCATGCATACTTAATTTGCCTTAGTCATTCTATTTCATACTGTTTTTGCATTTTTGCCACTGGATAAATATGTCTGTAAATAAAGACTTTTTTGCTTTTTGTTCTTTTTTTGACGTAGTCTGTGAGGAATTGCATAAAGTGCAGACTTGTACATGTATCATTTGGACTACTGAAGGAAGTTTTTTTGCATGTTTTTATCTTTTCAGTATTAAAAAATTGATATTTCCAAAATTTATTTGCAAAACAATGCGCCAACCCCCTTCCCAGGAACCACAGCGGTCCTCATTTGAGCTATCACGAGATCAGGATCAGACATATTGGACCCGCGTGGCCACTGAGCACCCAGGACTAGCGTGGACACTAATGTTGTGACCAGCGGTCCACTGGGAATCCATGTGAACTTGACTGGCATTTGGGATCAGTGATCAGTGCGCTACTGTGGTAAATCTTGTTGGTGAATCTCTGTACTCGGACCAGTTTTGAATGTTTGGAATGGGGACCAGTTATGAATGCTGAACTGGTCGTCATCATCGTCGTTGTTGTACTGAGCCCTACACCACAGTATCAAAGGGGGTGAGACGGCTGAAATGGTGTGTGACTCAAACCAACTGCCCCAATAAAAGTCTAATTTTGGAACAGCTGCTGCTCCTCTTGCGTTTAATCTGGATTATTGCACTGTGTGTGTGTGTGTGAGAAAGAGAGGGGGATCTGTGTGTGTGTAAGAGAGAAAAAGAGAGCTTTTGTGAAATATTGTTTTGCCTAAGTTTCTTTCTGAATGCATTGGTCAGAGGGGTGAAGTGCACTAAGCCTGTCCATCAGGGGACAGCTCATAGTTTCATCCTTAACACACACACACACACACACACAGAGCGAGAGAGAGAGACAGTTATACAAAGAAAAACACACAAGAGTGTTAACCTGAATCTTATCCACTGTCTGGTCCACCTGGACCAGCGATTACAGAGTACTCAACTGGGTCAAGCCCTCTGAGTACTAGGACACTGTGCCTACGTGCATGCATATGTGTTTGAGTGTGTGTGTGTGTCTGGGGCCACATGAGAGTAAAGACAGCAAAGAGAGTCCATCTGTGTTTGTTTGCCATTAGTATGATTTGTGTTTATTTTTGTTTCACATGTAATGCCACAACAGCTTTTTCTAATCAGGTTAAAGTATAATTAGATAATCTCACTGGGCAGCTACCATACCAAATTAGAGCATAAATGCTTTAATTTAGCGGGCAATATTTTGTACAATATTCCAGTGTAGAGTGTGCAGAATTGTGTAGGCATACCCACACAAATACCAACCACAAGGATGTACACTCATAAACAGTCTCACACACACACACACACTTTTTCTTTCAGTCTCTCTTGCATAATCCCACACACAAGTACACTTATACAAACCCACACATACAAGCACATTTACACTCTTTCTGTGTGTCTCTCTCTCTCACTTGCAAACACAAACACACACACACACACACACATGGCATGAGCAGAACATCTCAGCTGCTGCTGCTGTGGTGGCGTTTAGCCGTCACACCAGATGTGGCTTAATCAGCTGTAATTATGAATGGCAGGACTGATTGCCAGGGAGGGCCAGCGGGGCACGAACACCCTCCCCCAAAGCTGTGGAGTGACTGGCCCTGAGCTGGAGGGCAGGACCGTGGGGAGGCTGTGACATTCTCAGGCCTTGTCTAATCTCCTGGATTACAGGCCATCGGAACCACGGCAGCAGACTCCCTCCTGCAGAGCAGACCCTCTGAATGAAGAGGAGGCTCTCAGGTGAGGAGAATGCCATGGAGAATGCAGAGAGAGGACTCTTAGACAAAGAGGACTCTGCATGGAGGCCAAAAAGAAGCGGGGGGATGCACACGAGGGAAAGGGCATGATATTAAAACAAAGTTGAAGGACCCAAACACAGCTTTAACTCAATACACAATGTTAATTTGCGTCATTCACAACACGAAGAGGCTTTTGGGGTGCAGACTAAGAGGGGTGATGGGGCTAAGGAGTGTCACCAGTTGCACAGCAAACACACACACACACAGAAAGAATATTCTGGTATCACTACTGACAGATAAAGGTTTAAACAAGATGGAAAGACAATCAGGCAGAATTGTCTCATAGGGGGAATGTGGGCTGAAAGTGGTTACATTGAATCAATTAGAGTATAGCCTACCCATAGAATGAAGTGATGGTCACTGAGGAGGAACACTCCCTGTGCACCCAGTTCTCATTAAGGACAAAACTCCATGTATTGACACCATGACACCATTTCTTCACTGAATTCGGAGATAAAAGACACCAGTCACCCAGTAGAAGGTGGCTACATCTGCCGGAATAAAGTACAAAGAGAGACAACTACTAAAAAGACACGGCAAAAATAACACCATCTTTGAGGAAGTCTGTCAGTGATGACGTTCAAAGCAACACCTGGGCAATTATATAGGATCTGAGAAACACACATGAACTCCCACCATGTAATCCCTGTGAGCACCTTGTGAATCCTGACAATCATAGCACTGTATTAAACGCCATATCTCAGCCCACTAAGTGCTAATCAGAGACTAAGTGGTTATTAAAATGCCAAACTGCCTGAATCCATAGCACAGAGAAGAGGAGAGTTGTTGCCAGCTTTACTTTGGTAATATTCTACATTTAAACTTACAACTCTAAAGACTCCCTGTCTTCTCAAAGAACAGAGAAGTGCTAGATGCTCTGTTGATTTCTAAAATGAGTTTTCACGCTACAATTTAGCTCACTGTTTTAAAAACTCATGAGACAGATGGCAATACAAACAGCAACACCACACACACAAAGCCTCATCCGTGCAGGATTGCTATCTTAATTATAACAAGATGTGCATTTTAAACGCAGTGCTATTATGGATTGGACATGGCATCTGTTCCCTCTGCCATATGCATATCATTATTTTTTTCCCTTCAAAACCTCTATCTTTCTGCCAGGGGTTCATACAATGTTGATTCATTAGCATTCTAGCAACGGCTAATAAAAAAAATAATTTAAAAAAGTCACCGTTGGTCGATTTCAAATTAATTAAATGAATCTGACTTTGCAGTCCTCTCACACACAGGGTGTTCATGTCAGGTTGGGAGTGTGACTGCTCGGCGAAACAGATAGCATATGGAGATGAACTCAACTCAACTATATTACTTTTTCAGGGTCCGTTTTTTTTTTACTTTCACATTTTCATTAGCAATTGAGGCAGGCAGCTGTCTGCGATTTTTAGCTGAAATTTTTGCTGAAGGCAAAAACAACAGCATTTTGTTAAATATTTGACATTTGGTAATTATTTGACATTTTATTTAGGAATGTTTTATTGCAGCAAACATTTTCATCTCAACTTTTGTCCTCTTAGGCCTGAGTCTAACCAATCCAAACAATAAGCTATACTTGCAGGGGTGATATTTAAATAACAGGCAGGTACAAAGCACTCACCTTGCAGCTGTCCTATGGAGGTATGAAGTTGTTAGGGATTTTATGTCATGTCATTTACTGACACACTTCCAGCAATTCATACAATACACACACACACACACATATGCATATACACAAGCATGCATGCATGCATGAAAAGGCAAAAATTCCACACACTCCACAGGCTGAGGAGTATTAGTCGTCCCTGTGGGCGACGATTGTTTACTCATCTGTCTCCTTGTCTGTGTCTCCTCCTCTCTGTCTTTCGAGGATGACTATTGTTCTGACTTCAAAGTAGCCCCATATTGCCTTGGCTGTAGTGTGTTTGTTTGTTAGCTGTGTGTGTGTGTGTGTGTATGTACAGATGTTGTTTGTGTTTATAAGCTTCTTTTTGAGAGAGAGTTAATTTCTATGTAGATGCCCTACAATGAACAGGACATTTTGGGGAGGTTGCAAAAATACGCGCGTGTGTGTGTGTGTGTGTGTGTGTGTGTGTGTGTGTGTGTGTGTGTGTGTGTGTGCATGTAGGAGTGTGAGAGAGGAAGGGAGTCAGTGGATTCAGTTTATAAATAGTCTCTGCATCTGGCTAGAGGTTTAGGATGACATTGATCAACGGATGTGTGCTCTCTCTCTCTGTTTCTCTTTCTCTCTCTCTCTCTCTCTATCATGCTCCCTCTCTCCATCTATCCATCCCTGCTCACCCTTGCATGCAACCATGAGTGCTTGTGTGTGTGTCTGCAAGTCTATGTGTTGTATGTGTGTGTGTGTGTAAGTGTGTGTGGCTGAGAAAGTGGATGTGAGGGACAGGGACTGAGACAGCTCCACTTATTTCATGTGTCCGCATAGCTTCTAATGATTCGAGTGCAGTCGGGCCCAGAACAAAGCTTCTCACAGTACATGAGACACACTCATCCTTCTCTGTCTGCCACCTCCTTCCCTCCCTCCCTTATTCCATCCTTCCCTCCCTCACACTCTCAATCCATCCTTCCCCTCCTCCAACCCTGTTTCTTCTTCCTCTTCAGGGGATTGCAAGGCTTTGCTCAGTGGAGATGAATTCATTGTTTCTCCTTTTTTGTGCAAATCCCACAGGTATTCAGTGCATCTCACTATCTGTCCTTGTGTGTGTGTGACATATATATGAGAGAGAGAGAGAGAGAGAGAGAGAGAGAGAGAGAGTGCTTGTGTCTCTTGTGCAATGCATGTGTGTGCTAGTCAGATAGTGAACAAGAGAGTAACTTTGTGCATGAAAGAATGGAATTGTGTGTCTGTGTGTGTGTGTCTATTTCAAAGTCTCTCTCTTATCCCCCATGCATTGTGTTCACATAGTGAGTTGTTTATGGCTGCAGGGTGTTGCATCAAAAGATGGGACTTCATAGCAGCTTTGATAAATAGCCATGGTCAGGCTCATGACATTGGCCACTGCTGATGAAAATCATGAGGATGATGACAGTGGCGGTGCTGAGACAAGCCCACTGATAGAGATGAAAGTCATGGAAATAGAAATTAGGTGCAAAAGAGGATGTGTTTTATTGGGGATTATGCCAATGAAGGTACCGGAAGCTTCTCTGTGCATACTCACAGATAAACACACACACAACCACCCACAGAGAGAGATAAACAAATCTAGATATGCACAAACACACACACAACCACAGAGAGAGAGAGGTATTTGTGAAGATTTGTGCCAGTAGCGATATGATTGGAACAGCAAACCCACCCCACTAATCTCCTCCCCTCACATATGACTGAAGGGCAGAGCACATAGCACACTTACCCACAATTCATCACTCCAACTCAGCATCCTCATGCAGTCATTTCTGCACCACCCCCCACCCCCCTCTCTCTCTCTCTCCCTGTCCTTCATACTCCATCCATCTTCTTCAGGTGACATGAGAACATCACATATGTATGTACACATTTTGTGTATGTGTGTGTGTGATTGTGTGTGTGTTCTGTGTGTGCTGTGTCTCTGCTGTAGATACATGAAATATATCCATTTTATTTAGTCAGTAATGTCTTTGCTTTTTTCCACTAAAGAGATTCACTATTCTGCAGCTGTTCAGTGTGCAAGTGTGCATTTTAGTCTGTAAACATATGAGTGTCAATAACTCCACCTCAGGAATGTCTGAACACTCTCTATACACACACACACACACACACACACAATATGAACACGTGCTTGCACACACACACACACACAGAAGTAATGTGATGGGAGGTCAGGTCACAGTGTGTGATAAGTGCCAAACACTGATCAAAAAGGACAACTGGCGCATGGGTAAGTTGTGTGTGTGTGTGTATGTGTGTGCGTGTGTGTGTGTGTGCATGTGTATGTATTCATGGGCATCACGGCTGCATGTGTGTGTGTGTGTGTGTGTGCCTACCTGTGTGTGACTGTTTCTGTCCATGTGTATTTTGCACCTGACCATCTGGACTACCTTCTGACCTAGCTGCCATCTGTGCGGCTTCTTGTCTGCTTGCCAGCTCAAACATTAAGTCACACACACACACGCGCACACACACACACACACACACACACACACACACACACACACACACACACACACACACACAGTGTATGCATACAAATGCATTCAAGCCTCCAAGCATAAAGCCTCTTATGAATAGCAAAGTTTTCTGAAGTCTGTATGCGTGATTGTATGATTTTCTGCCTAATTGGAATAATTTGTTTGTTTAATGTTACGTCCCAACTCTGTACCATCTGAAAATTCTCAGCATAACAGGACAAACCTCTTCCCTGCTCCTCTCCTCCTCTCTACTCCCTTCTCCTCTCCACTCCTGTGTAGGAGTGTGTCTTTATAAATCAGAGAGAAAGGGAGGGGGGAGGGAAGGGAGACAGAACTAGTCTGCCATGAAGAGTGTAAGTCCTCTTCACATACATAAACATGTAAATACATGGTCTCCCTTTTCTGATATATTTTTCATATATGCTTTCACATGTTATTTCGCCTTGTTTACAAAATGATAATTCAAGAGCTAAATATCTTTGCATTTAAACAAATGGATGTGAGTGGAGGGGGGTATTAATGAGCAAATATTCCTAAAGCAATCTACTCATCTACTCAAACAAACACACACACACAGAGCATTTGAATAAGAGAGAAGAGAGCATTTGAATAAGAGAGAAGAGAGCATTTGAATAAGCACCAGTAATCTCTGCACTGTGTTGTAAGCGAAATGATAAATGCTGCAGAAACAACAGTAATAATTCCAAAAACAATTAACGGCACAGTGGGGTGCAGGGTAATTCCTCAATATCTCTGTCCCTCAGCTGCCAATCAAGTCATTAATGAAAAAATAATTATTTCCAAAAAGAACAGCCCATGTCAAAGAAAACGAATTGCACACACACAGTAAAACTGTTCCCAAACACATACACACATACTTGGAGACAAGGAGAGGAGTGTGAGCTTTCTTTAAATATTTGAAGAGGTCCAGTATAGCTCCAGCACTTACTTCAGAGAAATTCACTGGAGTCGTTTTTAAATTATAAACTTCAGATTTTACGTCCAACTCCATTCATCTATGAAGCATTCAAAATTCATGTCACCCATCACCCATTTTATTTCATTAGATTTTTTAAGCCTCCTTTGTTGCATGATTGAGAGAGAGAGAGAGAGAGAGAGAGAGAGAGGGAGTGGAGAGCGAAGGGTGGGGAGGAGTGAAACGGAGAATTGAGCTGGAGCTGAGAAGCTTAGGGAAAGCTAGAAGTTATGTAAAGGATAGAAAGTTAAGAAAGAGAGAAGATGGGGGGAAATGAAAGAAGAGCCAGAGTGATGAGAGAGAATGAAAGAGGAGAATACAACATGATGAAAAAAAAGTGATACCACTAGTATCCAGGCCTGTAGTCTCGTGATCTTGTCTTCAGTATTTTTCAATTGTAAAGGTATTTTCCTTTAAAAAAATAACTGCACACCCTCAGCTAAGCACACAAATGAAACCTATAGAACTCTTCAGAACTAAAGAATTTGTATATGTTTGTACAGCAGCCTAAGTCAGTCACTGTTTTTTAAGTCATGTTTGCCCTGCGCAAAAATTGCTGGCAAATAAAATCTACTTTCATGTTTTTCAGGTGAGTTCTACCCTCTGACTCCTCTAGTTCAGGTTGCTCTATTTCTATTTCTATTTCATAGAAATAGGTAGATTTGGGTTGTAGTCCTCATTCACAGATGTACTTCACTGCACAAACAGGCCCATGTTACATCATTCATCTCCTCTGATAAAAAGTTAAACATAAATAAATAACTAAAAGAATAAAATAAACTTTTCACCTGAGTATTCTTAGTACTTACAGTAGTCATCTGATGTGGCGTTCCTAAGATTTACATTTAGCAAACACTTCTGCCCAAAGGGATTTATATTTGTCAATGACTTCAGGTCCAGTCTCCCCTACAGCAGCTTCAGATTGCAGTGGGGATGTAAACCCACAATTTGCAGGCCACTAACATCCTTGCCATGTTCCTTTCCCACTATACTGCCACCACAGTAACAGTGCCCCAGCTTCCAGCAGTTGGATCTAAGTTGGATTGGTGACTTGTTAATAAGCTGAGTGTTATTACTGCCAGCTTTAAGTTCTGTATCATTGCATGATTATGGTCATGTATTTGTTTATGACACTAGAGGGCTTATTGGAGAGTTTTGCTTGACATGTGCACTTATTGGTACTATTGGCACTTATTACTATAATATTATAAATGAATGTCTAATATTTAAAGTGAGAAACATATAAATGATCTCTTCCAAGAAGTGGAGGGACTCTGTATCCCTGCGTCCAACGCTCACTACACCCCTCCATGCCCCACTACACCCCTCCATGTCCCATTCCCCGCCTCCATGACCCAACCCCCCTCCATGTCCCTCTACCCCCCTCCATGACCCAACCCCCCTCCATGTCCCTCTACCCCCCTCCATGTCCCACTACACCCCTCCATGTCCCACTACCCCCCTCCATGACCCAACCCCGCTCCATGACCCAACCCCCCTCCATCTCCCACTACCCCCCTCCATGTCCCACTACACCCCGCCATGTCCCCTCTACCCCCTCCATGTCCCTCTACCCCCTCCATGACCCAACCCCCGTCCCTGTCCCTCTACCCCCCTCCATGTCCCACTACACCCCTCCATGTCCCACTACCCCCCTCCATGACCCAACCCCGCTCCATGACCCAACCCCCCTCCATCTCCCACTACCCCCCTCCATGTCCCACTACACCCCTCCATGTCCCTCTACCCCCCTCCATGTCCCTCTACCCCCCTCCATGACCCAACCCCCCTCCATGTCCCACTACCCCCCTCCATGTCCCACTACACCCCTCCATGTCCCACAACTGAGAAAAACGGGCCAGTAGCCCTAACTGTCAGTCTGCCCTTTTTTACTATCTGCCATGAAGGGGAGCACTTTCTATGGTGAGGCGCTCTGGGTGACTTGAAAAGCGTTATATCAATTTAACACGCAGTTGTTCTTGCTGCAGGTGAAAAAACGGGGGTTTTCAATGATGTCATTCCCCTCCCCATCATTACATGAAGGACTTTTGTTTTTGTTTCTGTTAAATTTTTTTTAACTGTATCCATCGTATAACATAATCCCAATTATACCACTTACTACCTGACAAGATCATTTATCCTGATGTATCCCAATCACATTACACAAGTCTTGTTTACTTAAGTAAATACTTTTTGCTGTATATACATATCCTCATGTTGTCTCACAGTCTCAAAAGGTCTGTTGTGCATAAGAAAAGCAGACAGAAAGATGAAATAAAAAAAGAAAACAGAGGGAGAGTAGAGCAGAGCTGGAAAAAGGACAAGGCGAGCCCAAAGTCAGAGGGGATGACTGAGGAGCGCCCGTCAACAGGAGACAACACCATCCATCACTGTGGAAACCTGAAAACGCGGTCTGAAAGCCCTCCCGTCTCAGCCTAAAATGAGATTCCCCAGTGCTAAAGACAAACATAGAACCCAAACGCAATACAGCAGTGCTGTTTGCGGCGGTGGCCGCCATGTTAAATGTGATTACCGTTGGCGTGCGTGTAAACAAGCCAGGCTGACAAGGGTGGTGGGCAGCAGACCCGCAGAGGCAGCCACAGCTACAGCCACAACACCCACACACACACAGCGGGACTTTTTCAGGAGGACGGCGTCCAATTGTCTGAGATAATGGAAATGTTCCGTCCTCTTCCGCACGTCTGGGGAGCATCAGGCAGGGCTGGGTGTGGAGAAGGCGGCAGGAGGCTGCCGTGGGGGCCTGGGATGGGGAGGCGGAGGCCAGGGGCAGGGAGGTGAGAGGGGCGAGAGAGCGGAGCTGACACAGCCATAAACACCACGGCTGCTCTCGGGAGCCCACAGGGTGCTCTGGACATGACAAGACAGGGACATAGCTCTCTGGCTGCTCAGCCGCGATGCCCATGAATGCATGCGCATACACGCACACAAACACACACACACACACACGATCACCCATTCACACACACAAGCATACACACATATAAAGAGGGTCACACACAAGCATGCAAAATGATAATACACACATACACACACACACACACACACACACACACACACACACACACACAAAGACAGATGCAATGCATGCACATTATACACATACACACACACTCTTTCAATACCAATGCATGTCAGTTGGGTGAACTGTCAAACACACAGCATCACATCGGTGGACATGTATACACTTCCACCAGCACATCAATGCAAATGCATGCAAACCCATACATATGCATACACAAAAACACAAACACACACCCACATTCACGCATACACAGACACCACACCTCTAGAAATGCATGCATGTTCACACTCTTCACCACACACAGAAGCCCTGTTCTGTCTTATTAGTATGCTCTATAAAATGCTTCTATTTGCGGGGCAATTTTCACCCCGCGGTTAACACCAAGTTTTGGCAGATGTATCCGACACTCCAAAGCCCCCAACCCCCCAGCCCCCTCCCTGTCCCTTCACCATCCCTCCTCCCCCTTGTCTCTCGTCTTTCTCATCTCTTTCCATCCCCCCTCCATCTCTTTGTCACAGGTGCGAAGGGAAGCTCTCCTTGAGGCTTAAAGCCAAGGACCACTTCATATTAGGCTGTGAGGATTTTTCTCTAAGGGGGGAGCCAGAGCTAAACACAAACGCACACACACACACACACACACACAGACACACACACACACACACACACACAGACACACAGATGCGCAACACTTTCCTCTCTGGGACGGATGCCAGGCAGGGTTTCTGGGGATGGGTGGTGGTGGGAGAGATTTAGGGAGGTGGAGGCAGCGTTTTCTCCCAACGTCCCCTTACTGTCACAGGCTGTAGGGAGGATAGTTTATGTTCTTGAATATTTGCTGTTTGTTTATGTGTATTTGTGTGTGTGTGTGTGTTTGTGTTTATGTGAGTGCATGTGTTAGTGTGTTGACATTGCTATGCTGTTGAAGTGTGCAAGGAGGGTATGTAGAGATAATTCTTTGGCATTGCTATATGCTTGTATGTGTGTCTGTACGTGTGTGCATTTGTGTCTGTGTGGTTTGGATGTATGTGTCTGAATGTATCTGCCTCTGTGAGTTTGTGTTCTGTGGGAGTAGTGCTGTCTTGTCAAGAACTGACTTGCAAACCTCTGGGTAACCTATGACATGCTCACACACGCACACACACACACATATACACACTAAAACACACACTTACTCAGCAAAAATAACATCAAAATGGCCTTTAGGGATCTCAGGATGGACACACAGCCGCACACAAATAAATTTTCTCTCTCTCTCTTCCTCTTTCTCTCATACACACACACACACACACACATTCAAGATCCTATTTTGACTTCTGTCTCTTTAATATGAATATCAGCTGTAGGCCTTCAGCTTTACTTAGTCCCTAAACACACACACACACACGCACGCCTGCCATTGCTGCTTTGCAGTAAGTTTCAGGAGAATCACTGAGGCAGCTCTTTTCTTAGCTGCAGCAGTAGCAGCAGTAGTATCTGTGCAATACGTTCCGGAGAAAGGGCTCCCAGGATATGCATGCTAATTGTCTATCAGACACAGTGGCAGCAGAGGAAGGGGCTATGGAGCCGCAGTGTGCTGGGGTTGGGTAAGGAGATGGAACTCACTGACCATAAAAGGTCACTGAGAAAGGTCACCACAAAAGGTCACCACCAAATGTCACCTTTAAAGAACCTCCATCTGAAGGTCACTGATAAAACTGCAGCTGAAGTCTAGCTGTTTTGTGTCATTACATCACGTGCCTGGCATGTGCGTGTGTGTGTGTGTGTGTGTGTGTGCGGCCGTACAGTTTGTGTATAAAGATAAGTGAATCATTAGGACTAAACATCTGAGAACAGTTTGGTCTTAAGTCTAGATTTGAAGCTGCCAACAGTAGGGGCATTCTTGATGTGTTCAGGAAGTTGGTTCCAAAGCTTAACAGAATAGCAGCTGAAAGCTGCTTCACCACACTTTGTTTTGACAACAGGTTTTACCAGCATTTTTTCTCCTGTGACCTGAGAGACCTAAGTGGTGTGTATTGCTGAAACATGTCAATTAGGTAATTAGGTTCTGTCCCATTTCACAATTTAAACACAAGCAGCAATGCTTTAAAGTCACTTCTGTAACTTACAGATAGCCAATGCAGGGACTTTAGAATTGGAGTAATGCGGACAGTTTTTTTCTTGTAAGAACCCTAGCAGCTGCAGTTTAAGATGCTGATGTCGATGATGGTCTTTTTAGGAAGACCCATGAACAGACTATTGCAATAATCAACCCTACTGGAAATAAAGGCATGGATAACTTTTTCTAAATCCTGTAGTTGTTAAGCACTGAAACATCCAGGTTATTCATTTTGAGTAGGGGCTTTACAACTGCGTTTTTTAGGGACTCTGGGAAAATGCCATTTTGTAAAGATGAATTCACAATCTGGAGCACATCAACTGCTAAAAGGTGTAGAACAGATTTGAAAAAGTTGGTCAGCAAAATGAAAGTAATCAACTAAAATAAATGAATAAATAAGATTTTGTGCTGTTTTCTCAAGTGTTCTATAGTCAATAAAGCTGAATGTTGACATAAAGTTTAGTTCCCTTGTCTTTGAGGATATTACAAATTTCAGAGTTATACTTGCTAAGCATCTCTTTATGGATTTGGTAATGGATGTGGA
>JAIFZK010000023.1:3662500-3680000 GCA_027481765.1 Tenualosa thibaudeaui | reverse complement strand
ACAGGCAGGATACAGAAGGAACGGGAAGGGGAAATGGAGGTGAAGAGAAAGTCATAATTAGCTTAAGTTACAAATGTAATTGTCTTAATCAAGCAGCACTGCACACACATCTGTTCTCGCTCACTTTCTCTCTCTGTGGTGGGTGTGTATGTGTGTGTGTGTGTGTCCATGTGAAAAAGGGAGAGGGGAGGGTAAATGAGCGTGAAAGTGTGCTACATTCCCTCTCTGCTATTAGGCTGTATGGTTATAAGCAGGGTGAGCAGGTTGCCCTTCTAATAGGTGCTGCATACCCATGACCAGTCAACCCCTATAAACACATGCACATTGTCCTGCTGTAGAGGATAAATGCTTCAGCAAATACTACATCAGTGGGTGTCTAATCTGGTGACTTGTCAGTGTCAGGATTCAAATATAGACAGGTGACATAAAAGCGATTAAGGATGTCAAAACTGAAACTCAGTCCCAAATGTTTTCTCTATTATCATGTCATTCATATAGCATGTAGCCACCAGTAAAAACAGCCACAGTTAATTTATACTGGAGATGGATTGCTGTTATCTTTGCCTTCAGGGCTCCTTGGCCCACAATTTTGCTCCAGCATCAGACAAAATAGGCTGGCTTTAACCAGAATCTACATTCAAAATACCACTATGTAACTCCTGCTGGGTTTTGATCTTCTTTGAGAATCATTACAGTCCTAACTTCAGATTCCATATACTTTGTGTGTGTTTGTGTGTGTGTGTGTGTGTCTGTCTGTCTGTCTGTGTGCACGTATATGTGTGTATGTGTGTGTGTGTGTGTGTGTGTGTGTGTGTGTGTGTTATAATTCATATCTTCTAATGATCTTGTCTCTTGGTGGTTCAGAGCTTTGAAGAGTCTTCAGCCAAAGCTGCTAATATACTTTGAGGACAGTGTAGTAAGTGTGCGTGTGTGTGTGTGTGTGAGAGAGAGAGAGAGAGAGAGTGAGTGTGTGCATGTATGTATAAGTGTGCATGCATGGGTGTGTGTGTTATAATTCATGATTCCTAATGATGTTGCATCTCTTGGTCCTTCAAGGCTTTAAAGAGTCTTCAACCAAACTTGAGTCTCTTGTGTTCAGTCTTTAGAGCTTGTGTATGTACTTACGCATGTGTGTGCGTGTGTGTGTGTGTGTGTGTGTGTGTGTGTGTGTGTGTGTATGTATATGTGCACGGGTGTAGCAAGCGTTGGATGTCCCCCCACTTTTGGAACAGATAATTTATGATGGCTTAAGATTTCTCACTTTTTAAATCTTAACATTATATAATGTGAATTTGTGTGCCTCTGTTTGTGTCTGTGTGTGTGTCTGTGTGTGCATATGTGTGTGGGATTGCACAAGTGTGTGTGTATATGAGTGTACATCTTTTGGTCTCTGGCTACTTTCCTGTGTGCGTAACCATTGTGCAACCAGAGTTTGTTAGGAGTTAGGAGCATCTAGCCCTGGCGAGAGAGAGAGAGAGCGAGAGAGACAGAGAGAGAGAAAAAGAGAGAGAGAGAGAGGAGGAAAGGGAGTGATCAGATGTCACAAACACTCAGAGTGATGTTGCTTATGGTTGCTGCAATATGCTGACCACCATCCTTTCCGAAGTCAATGATATGTGTGGGTAAGTGGGTCTGAGTGTGTGTGAACTTGCAAAGGAAGTCTAGAAATTGAAGTATGTGGTGGTGGTGGTGGTGGTGGTAGTGGTGTGTGTGTGTGTGTGTGAGAGAGAGAGAGAGAGTATGTGTGTGTTTGATGTAAATGGATTCCGGCTCATGTCACACAGATGGTTAGAAGTTTCTGTGGCAGCTGAGACTCCATCAACATCCTGCAGCCTGCATCCGATAAGACATCACACAAACACACACACAAACACACACACACACACATGCATACACACAAGCACACAGGTAGCAAAGTTAAGCTGAATTATTGAGTGTTTACTCTGTTTAGAGAAAGGGAATCTTTCCCTCACATCAGGACAAGGAATGAATAAGTTATCTGAAGTCTGCTTTCTCTCTCTCTCTGTCCCTCTCTCTCAAACACACACACACACACATACATACACACACACACACATACACATGCATGTACACATGCACCCATGCACCCACTCAGACACACACACACACACTCACTCTCTCTCTCACACACACACACACACGTGTGTACTTCTTAATTTCCATTGCTCTCTGCTGCGCACCCATACATTCAGTCACCACACAATAGATAAGGCCTTATATCATCATTAGTCGTGATAAGGGTGACTGATGGACCATCAGTATTAGAGTTTATCACAGAGGCACGGCTGAGCACTAATGTGATCAGAGGGCTTTTGTGGTGAGAGAGAGTGAGAGAGAGACCCCACCCCAGCTGATTTATGTGTAATTACACACACACATTAAGTCACCTCAAGATGGAGAACCTCCTTGCAGAACCTCTTATTCATCAGGAGAAGAGTGTGTAAATCTGCTGCCACGTGTGTGTGTGTGTGTGTGTGTGTTTGTATTTGTGTGTGTGTGTGTGTGTGTGTGTCTGTGAGTTTGTGTTTGTGTGTGTGTAACTGAGAGGAGGGGAGGAGAGTTAAAATGTACTGCCAGAAGGAGGGAGTCTAAGATGGGGATGGGGGGGGGATGATTTCTTCCTTTTTCATTTTTTTGCCTGATGCTTTCATTTATTTATGTTTTTATCTATTGGGTGCACTTCTCCCTGACAACAAATCAATGGATGTGTGTGCAATTCTGTGTGTTTGTTATTCTCTCTCTCCCTCTGTGTGTGTATGTGTGTGTGTTTGTGTGTGTGTGTGTTATGTGTATGTATGCACGTCCATGTGTACATGCATCTGTGTGTATGTTTGTGTGAGGTTGCTTGTGTGTGTGTGTGTTTGTGAGAGAGAGGGCAAAAGAGACCATCTCTCACCTCTTCTGTAATTGCATATTGCATTGGATGCGTTCCCATGGAAATGCTCTTTGCACAGATGTCAGATGGGGTCCTACAAAAGGGGTGGGATTCATGATTGCCCTGACCAATGAGATGTGTCCCCTGCCTGGGTGATGTCACATGCATTCTGCTGACTCACTCCCTGAGTTTGTGCCCACAAGCTCACCTGAGCTTTTGAGTCACTGCTTGTGTGTATGTATGTGTATGTGTGTGTGTCTGTGTGTCTGTGTGTGTGGGTATAAAAAAGGCAAGAGGGGTGTTGGGGGTTATGTGGAGGTGAGTGCGGGTAGCTGTGGGTCACTGTGTTTGTCACTACATGTCAGTATACCCCAAGAGGAAAGGTCTCAGCTGGTTAGATTTAGCCAGTAACCCCCCTGCTGGTCAAATGTCAGAACTACACTTCCCTGCCCAGCAATGTTCCAAACAGATTCACAAAATTCAAAGTAAGATGCATCAGAAAGAGAACTTTAAAATCCATGTAAATGCCATATTTTTTGGTATTTTTAAATGTATTTTTAAATTAATTTAGGGTGTCTCTTGAAATATTTTCTTTAACTATGTATTTTTTTAAATTAGAGTAACAATGTTCTTCCAACTGTGTTTGTGTGGAGGAGGTGGGGAGGTTTGGCCCAGTTGCCTTATTCTGTTCCATGCTCTGGATGTATGCTCAGCCCAATGATGAAAAGGGCAGCACCCAGTTTGGGAACAATTTGCCATGTAGATAAATGAGAGCTTAAACACACCCTTCTCAGTGGATCTGTTTAACAACGCCATGCTCCAAACATTTTATTGCTCTGCCTGAAGATGCCAGCATCAGCAAATCATATAGACGTGTACAGTCCACCGTGATAGATGGCTGGCTGAATATCAGCTCAGAGCAGTCCTCTCTCCTTCAAGTAAAAATGTTTATAGGAGCAAGCAAACTCACAAGCTAATGGCTACTGTAAAGTGTGAGACACAAAACAAAATGTCTCCACACAGTTCTACAGTCAACGCAAGCTAAACAGACCTCAAATGTGAACGCAAGCCTGTACACATATTCTCAATGCAGCCTGAATATGCACTGTTTACTAGGCTTCTATTGGTTCCCTTGTTAGCATTGTTGTATTGCATTTCGAACATTCAAACAATGCACTTTGCTAGGCATCATGGTGTCCTTGCATAGCTCGTTACTGTTTGCATTTGCATACCTTGCGCTGGCTGTGAATCATCCCTAAGTCTTCCCCTCTACTCCGCCCTTGCTTCAGGGTCTGTGTGGTAGACACCATCTCTAGGCCTGTCCTTTCACCCAGCAGCTGTGCTGGTCCCAAGCTGACCCCTATGACAGTCCCAGGGGTCCATTCTGATGAATGTCAAGCCCGTGCTCCCTCTTCCATCTTAACACCTATTTGACCCTATTCCATGATTGAGCACCATGCGGCCCCCTCTCTCCCATCCTCCTCTCCCGCTGCCTCTACTGAAGTCAGTACACAGACACAATGAACCACAACAACTTTCCAGTACTTTAGCCCGCAGCTCAAATCAGCATGACTCTGCATGTAGGGGGTTTATTTATCACTTTATTTATTTATTTGTTTACTTATCAGTTTATCTCCTCTTCCTCCTTTGGCCCATGGGGTAAACAGTGTATGTGTTGGGGGTGGTCAGGAAATCAGGAATCAGCAGTTGTGCCCACAAGCAGTGAGACACAGATGCTTTAGTGTTATTATCCATCCAGGAAGCAACTCCTGAGCACTCATAAATCATAATTAAAAGATGCGGCGGCCGCTTCAAACGGGGAATGCCAGGGTCTCATGATGCATGTTCCGTTCTGTCCACTTTTTTTCTTTCTATCATGCGCTTACACAAAGTCAGACACACACACATACTGTCACTGTCTCTCTCTCTCTCTCTTTTCCATTTGCTGACACACACACACACACACACACACACACACACACATAGACAAATGTACACAGACTTACACACAAACACATTGTTCTCTCCCCTGAGCAGGACAGCTGGTTTCCATGGTGACGTGGTCCAGCAGGCGTGTCTGTCAGAGGGTTTGATTGATGGTTTGTGTTCCTCTACTGCACGCACTGTCACCCGCTTCTGTCAAGGAGAGATATGCCTCAATCAGTGGGATACAGTGAGAACACATAGCTACGACCAATAGCCACAGACAACCTAGACACACACACACACACACACTCAGACATAAACACCACAGCTGTAAACATTGTCTTCACATGCACACCTATCCAATATGGAGAAACCCAATTAAGCTCAATGCCACTTTTCAAAAATGACATTTTTGCCCACAGATTACTCAATACCATTGCTGAATAATTTCAAGAAATCAATGTGGTGAGGTGACACTGAAAATGTTAGCAGGCAAAATAATTGATTATAAATATGCCAAACTATTTTAAGGCTATAGTAATTAGAAAATGTGACACTGTAAGGATGACTACTCAGAGAAAAGGTTATTGAATGTCTGGCTACACCCTTAAATACCAAACACTCTTAAATTAGCCAATAATTGCCTCTGCAACTGAAAAAATCTCAAAAGTATATTGATAAACAATGCTGTGTGTATTCAGTGTTAGGCTAGGCCTAAACATCTTTGAACAAATGTGCATTAAAGATCAAATCTAATGGATTGAATACAGAAATAGCTATGCACCATAAATTCCAGATAGTGAATACGAACTCCACATCATTTAGGCCTAAACATCTATGAGCAATTGTGCATTAGAGATCAAATCTGATAGATACAGAAATAGTTGATGCTGTAAACATTCCCACAGATAGTGATTTTGAACTTCAAATATCTTTGAACAATGGTGCATTAAAGATCAAATGTAATGGATCAAACACACAAAACATTATAACATCCCTACAGATAGTGAACTTTCTATCACCTTCTATCACACACACACACACACACATGCACACACAAACACACACACACATACGGTTAGTAAACAGCACACTCAAACAGCATAGACATACATGCTTTACATACTAAAGACACTAGCCCACATCTGTATCTTGCACACACACTTTTCCTGACACACATACCCCTGCTGTGTGTCCTGTTTGATCTCTACTTAGGGTTCACATTGCTGAGATCTGAAGGCGTGAACAGTCCTGCAGTCCCCCCCCCCCACACACACAGTGCTCAGGATAGAGAGATGATGGTTGTGTGTGTGTGTGTTCTATCAGCTTAACTATGCTGTTTTTGAGCCACAGAGGTCTGTGATGTAGTTCTACACACACACACACACATACACACACCAATCAACTTTGTCCTTTAGTATACACAAATTGGACATTTCATTATTACTGTAATGTAGATACCATATTACATTTGCCGCACATGTGTATGTGTGTGTCTGTGTGCGTGTGTGTGTGTGTGTATGTCTGTGTGTGTGTGTGTGTGTGTGTGTGTGTGTGTGTATGTCTGTGTATGTCTGTGTGTGTGTGTGTGTGTGTGTGAGAGAGAGAGAGAGAGAGAGAGAGAGAGAGAAAGAGACGTGGGAATGTGAAGGATTACACACAGGGAGGGAAAATACATAAAAGCCTCTCCTGTCACTGCTGCTCTTTACAAGCCTCCAAAAAACTGTCATCTCCGACAGTAGTAGAGAAGGAAGAGACAGAGAGAGAGAAAGAGAGAGAGAGAGAGATAACAGGATAGGAAGAGAGAGAAAGAGGCAGCCATGGAGGCAAAAGCGAGAAAACAGAGAAAGGGGTGACAAAAGGTAGAAAAGATCCTTCCTCTGTGTTTCTTGTGTTGCAAACACACAGACGACTCCCCTTGTTTATCCCTGCAGAAGAGGCTGCAGACGCTGTCACACATTAACCACTGGAGAATGAGAGGGATATGTGTGTGGGCGATACGTCTCTTTGTGGAAGAAGGGTGCAATCTGGATATGTGGGTGGTATGTGTGTGTGTGTGTGTGTGTGTGTGTGTGTGTGTGTACTTTGTTGTCTTGTTCCTGAAAAGCTTGTTATGTTTGAGTGTGTAATAGTGAGATACTGTATGTGTGTGTGTGTGTGTGACTGTGTTTGTGTGTGCGTGTGTGTGCGATATTCTCTCAAATGAATATGGAAATTGATTGTGGTTCTCCAGGCTTGTTTCTCTTCTGTAGATAATTGTCTCTCTATCTTAGAGCTAAATTTGTGTTTTTGACCTTCATGTGTTTTGACCTTCATATTTCATCCTCTATTTATGTAACCATTTATGGATGTATGTCACAAATGTGTGCAGGTGTTCACCTGTGTTTGTATGTGAACGTATGTTAATAAGTGTGCGTGTGTGTGTGTGTATGTGTGTGTGTTTCATTAGCACACATATACATGCATTCATATGTTGATGTGTGTGTGAATGTGCACAAGTGTACTGGTTCTTTTGACTGTCCCCAGTCAGTAATGTAAATTTTAAGCTCATTAGAGAGAAAACATCAATCTGAACACGCACACACACACACAGACACACACATACACACACACACACACACACACACACACACACACACACAGTGAGAGAGAGACATCTCAGTCTGTCTCTCACACTTGGCAGAGGCCCCACACAGATGTGTGTGTTGGGGTAAATTCTCTTTGATGAGGCTGATGGGGCCGCTGTTTGAAGTGGCGCCATCAACATGCTGTTCTGTTAGCAGGGATGTCCTTCACGTCAGACCCTTTTCGCAACGACACATCTGATGATACGTAGACCTGGCCACCTCCTATCAATCATGTGTATACAAATTAAACACAACCTTATTGTTGAGTATGTGCTGAGAAAATGCTGTCTTAATTAACATTTATGCTAATAGATTTTGATCTGCCACACTTGTGCTGGAAAATGCTTGAAGGTACCATGTGTAAAATTTTTAAAATATCCAAACATGACCAAAATCTGGCAAGAGAATGTGAAGAAATACAGTAATCTCCCAAAAGTAAGCTGCATCATGTATACACCTCAGGTGGTGTTTTATGCAAATTAAAGAAACAAAACCATTTATTGACCTCGCCCTATTAACCTCACCCATGTATTAACCTCAGTTTACTAACAAATATCTCAGATCACATCAGATCACATCAGGTATAGAATGATGAAAAGAAATGCAATGCTGTATTTAGCCCTCGCTCATGCATTAACCTCATGGATGAAGAAATTTAGCAAAATCAATGTATTAACCTAATCATAAAATTATGGTAAGTGCAGGCATGTCACAAAATAGATGACCATGTATTGGGCTGCTGAGACATCCCCCCGAATTAGCATGCTAAATGACTATCCCCGGGGCTAATAATACTTTTAGTAGTAGCGGGTAACACAGCGCCTAGATACCACATTGTCAGTGAAGTACTGATGTCTGTGAAAGCAGCAGATGTCACAGAAGACATTATAAATAGTGAAATTATGACAAAATGTACGTTGTGAGCAACATTGCTTGATTGTTATGTAAACTGTGAGATCACCCGTATGTCAGACGTAACCTTATAAGATGATCACGTGTTTGGTCATTTTAGTCATGTTATTTATATTACTGTGGAGCTGTGAGTTGTGTGATGGTCACTTATGCAGTTGAGGTCTGAAACATTAACCAACTCTGGTATAATGTTAGCTTATTTATTTGAACCATGAAAAGGTAGATTTTCTTGATGGCTTTTTAAAAATTTGTGGGTGGCAAAGAATTACTTGTGCACAGGGACATTGGGAGGATGGGGTGTGAAGCCTGGGCAGGCTGCTTACAGATGACCAATGTCCAGTGGGGGCTTCCTGTCGAAGATCTCAAGGTGCCCCTGGTAGCTAATGCCTTAACGGGGGCCAAGCTGGCAACCGTCCGTCAGGTCACCATACCGGTGAGTCTCTGCCTTCTCGACACCCATTGTGAACCGATTAGATTTTTTGTCATAGACTCTCTTGATTCCCCTGTACTCCTAGGACATCCCTGGCTAATCAAACATAACCCCCATATCGACTGGGTAGAGAGCCGCATAATTGCATGGTCCCCCTTCTGTCAGTCTAACTGTGTTACTCCACCCAGCATTTCTGTGAGGTCTGTTCCTGTTCAACCCGAAGAGTTCCCCGATCTGTCTGCTGTACCCCCAAACTACATGGACCTAAAGTCCGTTTTTAGCAAGTCCCGTGCCTCTTCCTTGCCCCCTCACCGACCCTATGACTGTGCCATCGACCTCCTCCCTGGCGCCTCCCCACCTAAGGGGCGTATTTACTCCCTACACCCACCAATTGTCGAGGGCTGCAGAGTTTTCTAGGTTTCGCCAATTTCTACCGGCGATTTATACGAAACTTCAGCACCATCGCCGCTCCACTCACTGCCCTGACCTCCTCGAAGGTCAGGTTTTCCTGGTCATCTGAAGCAGAGAAGGCTTTCGAGGAACTGAAGAGGCGCTTCACTTCGGCTCCTGTCCTGACCCAGCCTGATCCCGAGCGTCAATTTATCGTTGAGATCGATGCCTCCGAAGTGGCCGTCGGAGCAGTCCTTTCTCAACGCTCCTCCAAGGATAACTGTATCCACCCGTGCGCCTTCTTCTCTCATCGTCTCTCACCTGCGGAACAGAACTATGATGTGGGGAACCGGGAACTTTTAGGCGTCAAGTTAGCCCTGGAGGAATGGAGGCACTGGCTAGAGGGCGCCCCGGTACCGTTCCTCGTGTGGACAGATCATAAAAATTTACAGTACATTAGTCAAGCTAAAAGATTAAACCCCCGACAGGCACGTTGGTCCCTATTTTTCTCCCGTTTCAATTTCACTCTCTCTTACCGTCCTGGCCACAAGAACACTAAACCCGATGCATTATCCCGACAGTTTACTTCTTGCAAAGAGAGCCCTGACCCAGACCCTATATTCTGTCTAATCGTATTGTTGGAGCGGCCCGCCTCGACATTGAGTCACTCGTTGTGGCGGCTCAAGCAGACGGTCCCAGTCAGGTTCCTATTAATCGCCTGTATGTTCCCAGTTCTGTTCGTTCACAGGTCCTACGGTGGGGGCACTCTTCTCAACTCTCCTGCCATCCCGGTTCCAGTAGAACCCAAGTCTTCTGGTGACGAGACGCTTCTGGTGGCCCTCCATCAAGAACGATGTCATCCGTTTCGTCCAGTCGCAAAATAAAACCTCCAACCAACCTCCTGCCGGATTGCTTCAGCCACTAACTGTACCCCGAAGGCCCTGGTCCCACATTGCCCTAGACTTCGTGACTGGTTTGCCCCCTTCTGAGGTAACACCACCATTCTCACTATTGTCGATCGTTTTTCCAAATCAGTTCATTTTGTTCCCCTGCCTGGTCTTCCCTCAGCCAAAGACACTGCCCAACTCATGATCCAACATGTATTCCGCATCCATGGTCTCCCTATAGAGGTGGTTTCCGACAGAGGGCCCCAGTTCACCTCTTCCTTTTGGAAAGCCTTTTGCAAACTGCTTGGTGCCTCTGTCTGTCTCTCTTCTGGTTTTCATCCACAGAGTAATGGTCAATCAGAGAGGGCTAACCAATCATTAGAGACCGTGCTGTGCTGCATGGTTTCCCAGAACCCTTCCGCCTGGAGCCGACAGCTACCTTGGGTCGAATATGCCATCAACTCCCACATCTCATCCGCCACGGGCAAATCCCCCTTCGAGTGCTCCTTGGGTTACCAACCCCCGTTGTTTCCGGACCAGGAGGAGGAGGTCGGGGATTCATCCGGCGCTGTCTGTGGACCTGGAGGCGTACCCACACCACCCTTCTCCGTTCGGCTGCCCGGATGAAGACCCAGGCCGACAGACGTCGGTCCCGAGCACCCTCCTACCGTCAGGGTCAACGGGTGTGGTTGTCCACACGAGACCTGCCTCTGAGGGTCGAGTCCTGCAAGCTTTCCCCACGGTTCATCGGCCCATTTCCCATTACCAAGATCATCAGTCCCACAGCCGTCCGCCTCAAACTCCCTTTTCCTCTACGCCGCATCCACCCCACCTTTCATGTATCCCGCATTAAACCCTTTATCTGTAGCCCCATGCACCAAACTCCTGCTCCCCCGCCTCATAGATGGATCAGAGGCTTACACAGTTAAAAGACTCTTGGACGTTCGTCGCTGGGGCCGGGGTCTCCAGTACCTCGTAGACTGGGAGGGCTACGGTCCTGAGGAGAGGTGCTGGGTTCCGGCCCGGCATATCCTAGACCCCAACTTAGTCAAGGACTTCCGTCGCCAACACCCTACCTCCACCAAAGGGACGCAGGAGGCGTCCGTTAGAGGGGAGGTACTGTCATGATCCTGCTCTCGACAATTCCGGCCACCTACTGGACTGTCTGAGTTTTGCATTCTCCGTGTATTGTTTACCTTGTCCATGTGCTTCTGTTTTGCTGTTTGTCCTGCCCCTTTCTCCTCCCCTGCTCTGCACCCGGCCCTCATGTCCTTGATTGCTGTAATGAGTTTCACCTGTCCCTGGTTTGTTACATTGCTCCCTTCCCTATATATTCCTCAGCCCTTCCATTGCACTTTGTCTGATTGTCTGACCGTGTTCCCTGTCGTGAGTTGTCGTTCTGATGTTTGATTCTCGTGTTCTTGCCTTTGCCCGTGTTTTTTGCTTAACCGTGGATTACTTGTGTTTTGAACTCTGTCAACTTGCTACCTTGGATTTACTTACTACGAACTATTGGATTTCTGTTTTTTGCAACTGCCTATCCGTGCTTGTCTAATTTTCACGGACTTGATCTTTTGTGTGTTTTTTCCCTCCAAGACTTCTTAGACCTTTTTGTTGGATTATCTTTTGAATTTTTGATCTTCTGAGCTTTGTCCCTTTTTGAATTTACCCCTGACCTGTTGTAAATAAATTTTTGGGTCCCGTTCAGTCTGTTACACAAATGCAAAATTGTTACATTGAAACCAGCGTTGCTAGTTTCTTTTGGGATTCATAGAACAAGGGACTGTCTATTTATTTTATCTGTTTTTTCATAGGGTTGAACTGACTATATGCAGAGCCGTATAAGCTCTAGACTATGGTTCTGACTTTATGCTGACAACACCGCTCCTTTCAGTGTGGAGTATGGTGTATGAATTTATGGCATTTATTACACTTGGTACCTTTAACACTAGCTTACAGATAAAAGCAATGAATATATATATATATGAGATGATGTTTGTGGGAAAACTATCGTCACTGTGTTTTGTTCTGTTATCTGTCAAAGCAATTTGTAGTCAAGGAGAGATCTGTTTTTTCTTCTGATCACTTGAACACCAGCTTTGTACAGTGTCAGATAGTGCTGTCTGAGCACTGAAGCTTAAAGTTCATGTCCTAATGTATCTAGCAGCAAATATTCTACATCTTGTGAGCTTAAAGTCAAATCATGTCTATTTACTGTTCTGAGGAGGTTATGAACTTTGTTACAGAGTTTTATGTTCTATTGCTGAGGCATAAATCTTTCTCTCCTTCTTTCTTATTAGAGGCAGAACAGTCTTTGAATGTGGTTTTCCCCAGAGGTTTTTGTACAGTAACTGCAACATAATGAAATGAAGAATATGATTTGATGCTAACACTTTAGATTAGGGTACACATATTCATTAACTAGCAGCTTATTAACATGCAACTTACATACCAGCCATTTATTAGTCATTACAAGTTACTTTATAATACCTTATTCTGCATGAGCTTATTCTATCCATAGTAAACCATTAACAAATAATTTCTCCGATATTAACTCCTAACTACGACTTATTCATAATAAGTAAGCTACTTGTTGTATATGAATTATGATCTTAATATCCTTTGGTTAGTATGGGGCATAGAAGGCATTAGTACAACAGGAACAGTCCTCTATCAGTCTTTTGCTTTTGTTTTGTCATATCCTCTATACACTTATTTGTCACTTTGCTTTAATTCACTATACTGATTTTTCCTATCTTCTTCAATAAATATTTCTTTAATAATTATAATTATGTGTGACCTCCACCTTAATGAGACAAGTACCTTGAGCCTAGGAAGCATTACATATGATCGAAACAATGTATGTACTTAACATAAACATACAGCAATGTACACAAGAAAGCACCTGTGACCTAGTTTCAGAAATCTACACACCAGAAAAAACTACCCTGTCTACTTTTTCATTCTTAATCTGCTCTTTCAAATCTCTTTTCAATTGAAGATTGCACATTCTGGTATTATACACCATGTGTGTACATGTGTGGGTGTATTTGTGTGATGGTGGAGGGGAGGGGAAGAGTTGAATGTGAATGGGCTTGCTGATGTTTTCCCATGTGCAGAGCCAAAATGCCTGAGGCAATCATTTATTGCAAGCTGCAACATGCCATGTGTGATAGAAGTGGACCAATCAAAGACTGTAAAGACCAACAGAAGCATCATCTTGAAATAGTGCACCCATAATCACATGCCTTGTGGATGAGACATGAATCTCTTGATAAATTATTACAATACTCTTCAATCCTGCTACTTGTAATAGACACTTGTATTAGTCTTAATCAATCCCAAACATGTATGCGAGAAACCATTGTAGGTTTGTAATTGTAAGTAAAGAGCATAATATTGCTATTATAGTGTTATTAATATGCTACAACCATATTATTACACTTCTATAACAAGCTATAAATGAACAGGCTAAAGAGTAACAATGGCAGTCTAAAAGGTTAAAAGAAGTGGGAGCAAATGTTGATGCATGTGGGGTGATGAATAAAGGCATCTTCCCTAATGACTGAATGAAATGGACTCTCTCTCTCTTACACACACACACCTAACCTATTTTCATCTTCCTTTCTCACAAAAACAAACTTGTCCATGCACCAATCCAGCAGATGAACACTCCCACTCCCCCCCCCCCCACTCACCCCCCACACACACACACACAATAATTTTGACATACTTTTCACTGACACGTAGCAAAGCTAAAAGATCACGAGTTGTCCGTAGGGAAATAAAGCACAGGTCTTTAAAGCCACCACCAGAAAAGGCAGTAAAATAACTTTACACACAAACATCCACACAGTCAAACACACTGCGGAAGAAGAAGAGAGAGATGGAGAGAGGCGACTGACTTCTCTCCCCAGGTGATTCAAATCATGCTGAAACATGCAGAGGAGGGGGAAAAGGTGAGGGGAAGGGGGATGATGTTTTCTCACTTTATATCTCCCTAACGGTGGTCAGAGTAACACACCTGTCAATCATTCGACAGCTTTGGAACTCTATGGACGTGTGTGTGTGTGTGTGTGTGCGTGTGTGTGTGCCTGTACGCTTGACTTCCAACCAAATCCCCTGCTAACCTCATGGAGCAGAGCTCATTAATATGCTAATAGTACATTATTAATAATGCAAAGAATCTCATATTACCTAACATCAAATGGTCATGCCATTTAGTGTATGTGTGTGTGTGTGTGTGTGTGTGTGTGTGTGCGCGTTTGTGTGCATGTGTGTGGGTGGGTGGATGGGTGTGTTGTGAGTGTTTGTGCTCCTGTGTGCATTTGGAAAATGCTGATTTTGCTCAGAAGAAGGGATGATTAATTAATGTCACAGTGCCTCATACACTTTCCCAGAAACACACACACACACACACACACACACACACACAGGCACAAGCACGCATGCATGCAGAAGCCTGCATTTACATTCTGCACTGAACTGTCAATTAGAGAGGTGAAAGTCATTTTAATGAAATGCTTGTTGAGAATTTCTGCATTCGTGTCAATGCCTTTGTATATGTGTGTGTGTGTGTGTGTGTGTGTATGCGAGTGTGTGTGTATGTGTGGTGCACATGCTGTGAGACCACCACATGAGAAATCTGACAGGACAAGCGGGTAGCAAAGATGAGAGGAGCCAAAGACAGTCAGAGTGTGTGTGTGTGTGTGTGTGTGTGTGTGTGTGTGTGTGTGTGTGTGTGTGTTTGTGTGTATCTATGTGTGTGTGCATGTGCATGTGTGCACTTGTGTGTAAGAGAGAGAGAGAAAAAGAAAGAGAGTGATGGAGGCAGACTGAGTGTACCCAAAGAATCAGAGCAGCAATCTGCCTTCAAACGGCTCCAGGGTTGCCATGTTCCCTTCGCTCAGCTGGTGCTGTTGGTCGCCGGCGGCAAAGTTAGCTCCAGTCAGCTCTTTGTCCACTCCCAGCCCTGCGGTGCAGCAGGTGGAGGAGAGACTGGCAGTTCCCATCAGCAGTCTGTAATTAACATCAGCTAGGTTAAATCACCCCAGCAACAGCCATTTACACCTGTCTCAGTCCGACACCTGTCTCTATCTCACTCCAATAGCACAGCCCCGCGAACAAAGAAATCAACCAGTTCTGTGTTTGACATGACCTTATGACAAAGAGCTGACGTGTTTTAACACAGCAGGATGATAAGAGCACATAATTGCGTAGATAGAGAGATCGGTTTCAATGGAGGTTTTGGACCTGAAAGGATGAAGAATGAAAGAATTTGAAAATAGAAAAGGTTAATTAAACGTCAATGTGTTACGCAATCACATAGCCAACAATCACTTGCCATTAGTGACTGACCAAAGCTTTTCATGATCTGAAAATGTAAATACCCTCAAAAGATTGTCACTCCTGTTAAAGGAACCAACTGCACAAACAGAAATGATTTGCCAGAATAAGAGGTTTGTTTTTTCTTTGTCATGAACAGCTAATAAACTCCAAGACCTGGAGGCTTCATCACTGGCATATATTTGATATCTTTCAGCAGTTCAATGACAGCTTTTCCTGTTTACTGAAGCATTTCATAGAGTATTAAAATTTGCAGGTCTTTTTTCATGAGGCGGTGACAGGCCTTCACAAATCACTCTCATTATACAGTGCAGTTATGTGCAGGCTTTACACATGCACAGAAGCCGGACCCTTTGAAATTATTAAAATGTCATGGAATATCATTTCTGATCCATTATTGTGACATTGTGGGCTGCACGATGCAAGCTCATGGAGTCTCCATTACAGAGCAGGATCATCACTTTTTGTTCTCATATTAAAGCCAGTTGATTGATAGGACTGCTTCATAAATATGGATTTAGTTTTAATCTATTTGTTATATGTTTTTAAGCTATCTTACATATTTATTGTTAGTTTTCTTCATTCATTATTTGTTTCATTAGTGTTTATTTTTTTGTGTTAATCTTGTTCTAATAAACCTCAGGTCTATTACAGAGCTGTATAGTTGCTGTTCTTTTTACATGCTATATTAATAAATACAGCCTGGCTGGAGCTGCTCTGTCGTGTCTACTGGTTTTCTTAGAGTTAAGCACAACCTGCCCATCCAGCCTGTACCACAGTATACTCACTCAATAAACTTCTTGGTGAATTGACTACCACACATACTATAAATGCTACAACTATTCCACCAGGTTCAGGAACAGCTTCTTCCCCACAGCCGTCACACTACTGAACTCTGTCCCCCACTGAACCTCACATTGCACTCTGCTGCTATAGCCCTTGGACTGTATATACTTAATACATCTGTACATAACTATCTCTATAGCACATCTGTATATTGCATATCTGTGTATTGCACATCTGTACATCTGTATATACTTAATACTTAATGCATCTGTACACAACTATCTCTATAGCACATCTGTATATTGCCCTTTATATTGAATCTATATAGCACATCTGTATATTACCCTCATTATCTCTTCACCTTACATGTATATTGCTCTTCTGCCTAATTATTATTCTGCCTATTTATTATTACTACTCTTATCTAAATATAATTTGCTCTTTAACTGTACATATTGCATATACTGTATATACTGCACTTGCTGCTCTTTGCACTTCTGATTAGATGCCAAACCACATTTCGTTACCTGTATTTATACATGAGTAATGACAATAAAGTTGAATCTAATCTAATCTAATCTAATCTATTCTGTGCACACCCAAGATCATTGATCAAGTTCTTCTGTGATTCCTGTCCTGTAGTTTTTTTTTTTATCATCTCCACTGCTACATGTCTGCCTTTGGATTAGAATAGGTGTAATACAGTGCAATACAATATAGAGGTAATAGATATAGTTAGGTGTAGTGTGTATTGAGGGTTCTTGAGCTTCACATACTGCAATTGCACCCCAGTTGCATCCATAAAATCCATTTCAAAGTTATTGCTGTAATTCATTTTTGCATTGCTTTATATACCAAATCTTCTGTTCAATATCCTGGTGCAAACATTCAAGACCTTAATTGATATGATCAAAGTCAATGTCACCTTTACGTATCCATATTATTCATATTCACCCTCATTCTACACAGCAGTATGCAGATCGCCTCACATTTTTGTCCGCTCATCAGCCCAGCATTGATATTTTTCTTTTTATGTTTTTTTATTTATTTATTTTTATTTATTTATTTTATTATGTTCGCTGCAGGCAATCACAAAGCACATATCAGCATCAAGCTACCCTGTTATTGGCTTACACACGTTATTAAGCACTGTCACAGGCAAAAGCAGCTGCAATTCCCCCAAAACACACAATGGGATTCCTGTCACGAGGCTCTCAGAGATAGGCTTTCCAGCTCAAAATGACAGCAATCATGCTTCAGTTAATGAATCAATCATCTTGTAGGGCAGGCCACAGTATCT
>JAIFZK010000023.1:3515000-3660000 GCA_027481765.1 Tenualosa thibaudeaui | reverse complement strand
TTCCACAGAGTTGGCAAACTGTGTATCCTCCAGGGACTTTAACTCTCTCTCTCTCTCTCTCTCTCTCTCTCTCTCTCTCTCTCTGCAAACCATAAGGAAAGTTTTTGAAAAGTCAACAATATTCACATGAAAATCAGGGACATTCTTCCTAAGAGCTTTCAGGGTTCTCATCCTCCTAGATTACACTCCACATTTCAATATTTGATTTTAATACGAAGCTGGCAGTTAGATGTATAACAATAATAGTCATTGAAACATCATGTTTCCAATATTTCAGTATTTATTACTGTGTTGCTCTCCATCAAAATATTGCCGTCTGGAGTGGGAAGAAAAATATACCCAGCTGACAGCTGGTGTCAAATTAACGGTCACATCAGTTTGTCTGTGTTTTGAAAGAGCTTGTTTTAGGTATCCCTGAACCATGGCATCAGGTGTGCCATAACAATAAAATCCCAAATATAAGTCCTTCAGTTAATTTACTTAAGGTGATTTCACTGCAGCTTTCCTGACATTTGGACAACCATAAAGTTGTTTTTTTCTCTCCCTTTAGAACCTTCCAAATTAAAAGTGGCTTGTGGGAAACAGTGTTTTCTTGTCTCTTGTGTGTGATTCTTTTTTTATTTCTTTCCACTTCTGTTTTTTTGTTGTTGTTATTTGACTTGCTTGGTTACATACACACATTTAGGGAGCCATCACAAAGACAGCAAGAGAAGGAGCAAAAGAAAGAAAGAGAGGGGGAGAGAAAGAGAGAAAAAATGAAAGAGAGAGAGAGAAACATCTCAGGTTGAGCAGAAATTTGAAGGTCCACAGGGTTGCTGTGGGTAACTGACAGACAGCTTCCTAATTAAAAGTTGTCTGACATTTGTGAGTAGCGTCTATGTGTGTATGTGTGTGTGTGTGTGTGTGTGTGTGTGTGTGTGTGTGTATGTCTGTGTGCTCGCGCGCTTGGCATGGGGGGTTGAAAGCAGACTCTAATTAGCCTTCAGATGTTCAGATCAAAGTCAAAATGCTTGACCTTCACAACTCTCATGGAAACACTCCTACACCCCACCCCCTCTGGCCTCTCTTTCTTTCACCCTCTCTCCCCTTTCTCTCTCTCCTTCTCAATGGAAATAAACACAGATTGATTTTCCCGGGATTTGTTTTTTATGCAGCTTAGTAATAAACAGCAGGGATACAGTCTCTGCCTTCAGCAGCCCATCGTAGGTAGTCAGACATCAGACATAGTTTTGGATCTTCCAATTGTACTCTGTCTATATTTAAATAATGTTTTTAAATCAGTGCTTTGTGAGCAGGCTGGACTTAGTGAGCAATCACGAGAAGTTCGCTTGCTAATATAAGACTTGCAGAAACCTCTTAAATGTATTTTTTGCTACAATAAATGGGTTGTTGAAACCGTGTCTCTTTATCAGTAGCATTTGCTAACATTCACAAAATGAAAGTATGCCAAAGCTAACTAATTCATTGAGCACAAGAGACTCATTGATGACTAGACAAGTGCCTCTCCAACCAGTGTCTGTTGAAGCATGCTACGTTTATGGGGACATGTAGATTTTTTTTGTCCAAATAAAAAATGTTTGTATGTGTGTGTGAGTAGATTAGTGCCTCTCTAACCAGTGTCTGTTGGAGCATGCTATGCGTACGGGGACACTTTGAAAGGTCAACGATGGAGTCGAGGCAATGGCCTACCCTTTTGCATTGAGTTGACGGATAACCATAAATTATACTTTAGGGAGCTTGGGCTGGGATAGGTTGGAATGGAGAAGGGCTAGCCCTGGGCCAGCACTGTGGGCCAGCACAATACATCAGGCCATCAGGCGTAATGACATGCAAGTGCTAAGCATACTGCTTGTTATGCAGCCTAACACTGAGAAAGTATTCAACAAAATGTCACTTCCTGAACCAATGAATGGTTGGAAAAGTAAAAAGTATCATCTTCAAATGACTTTTCATAGAAGGAGAGATCAAACACACACACACACACACACACACACACACACACACACACACACTGTCATTCAATAAACTCCCTACAATATTCACTACCACCCCACAAAAGTTTCTACCAAAAAACAAAACACTTCTAAGGCACATCAACTATATTGCTACAGTTATTGGTATCAGCTGTGAAGATGTTGGACTCTGCATGCACAACTCTTTACAACAACACTGTATTTCTGTCATTAGATTGGATGTCTTACCACCAAGATCCACATTTCTGCTTTGAGCCCAGACAGTGCCTGCTAGGAAAAGAGTGTGTGTGTGTGTGTGTGTGTGTGTGTGTGTGTGTGTGTGTGTGTGTGTGTGTGTGTGTGTCCACTGTCCAGGCTACCAAAGCCCTAGGTCTTGATAGTGACCTGAGCAGCACATAGGTCAGCCTTAAGGGGAGAGACAGAATTTGTATGATGGAGGACAGGAGTCTCAGTTCCCACCATCTGTTCAAGCAGCCATATGTCCACAGGGAGAGAGAGAGAGATGATCTAACCTACTTGGAGGTTTCCTGTTTCCTGTACACAACATGCATAGTATGCAAAACTCATACATCATGTGCTTTTGTGAATTGCTTGAATCTAATTTTTATTGTCCAAATACAAAAAGTGTGTGGGTGTGTATTGTCTGTGTGCGCATATGTATGTGTATGTGTATGTGTATGTGTGTGTGTATGTGTGTGTGTGTGTGTGTATGTATATGTGTATGTGTATGTATCACCAAGAGAGGGAGAGAAAGAAAAGGAAGGAGAGAGGGTGAGAAAGCAATCAATAGTCTATCAGGTCTGTCGTTTGTAATTGCAGCTAAAGGTCAGATCACAGCAGACTGGATTTGTACAGAATCAATATGACTGCTCACACAAACACACACACGCACACACACACACACACACACACACACACACACAATCTTTCATACAAGAGATTCACATTCATCTTCTGTTTCCCTCACATAAACGTAACAGGAGACATAGGCCCAGTCCCATTTCTCCTCCCTTAACACTAGCACTTGATTTTAAGTGCCCTCCAAAAGAAGATAACCCTTAATGATGAAGTGAGAGGAGTTAGGGGTACAAATATGTAGCTACAATATGGGACACCACTTCATGCAAATTTGCATAGCTGGCATCTTACCTACGTAAAGCACAGAGAAGCCATGAGCTATCAATAGTAGGCCTATATTTCACTGTGTTTGAAAATGCAAGCTCGTGTCTACTGGATTAATCAGATCTCTCCATGTTCATAAACGCCACATCCCAAAAATGATCTATAGCCTATCAGAAGCCCCACTCGGATACTTTCGTTCACATAAATGCAAGCATATAGGCAGCTCATTCGTTGTATGTATTTATTGGCCTCTCAAAACAACAAAACAACAAAACATTTTTACGTTCATCCTGATTATTTCTTTACATTTGCATCAACCCTGTCCCTGTTCTGAATTTTGCATGCGAAATTGCAACAATGTCTGTTGTGTCAACTTCTCCCGACTTTTCCTTGACTCTCACTGTGTAAAAGGTCATCACAAGTCTGCACCTGACCTCCCCCCGTTTTAAAGGGTGATTTAAAGGACTGAAAAGCACTTCCCCTTGATCTTAAAAGTATTGGGACACCCTGCCCTTACACGTGAACGTGCAAAACTGAGTGCTCGGGCCAAAAACGAGTGAAAGTGGTAGAAATGGGACAGGGTCATACACATTCCTTTTTGCAGTGCCCTCAACTCTCTCTAAGTAAGAGAGAATAAAAGAGAGAGAGAGAGAGAAAGACAAAATAACAAGAGTGAACAAGAGATAACAACAGGAGTGTGTGTGTATGTGTGTGTGTGTGTGTGTGTGTGTGTGTGTGTGGTGAGAACACTGTAACCTGTAGGTCTACTAATTAAACTTTATTAGAGCAAGGAATCAATTTGTCATGCCGCAGAGGTGATGCACCCAGACCAGCAGACAGACAGACAGACAGAAGACTGAGACACTGCTCAGTCACCTTTATGTACAGCCTCTGGTGATCAGATAAGACAGCATAAGTCTGAGCTCTCATCTCTCCCTCTCACTTCCTCTTTCTCTCTCTCTCTCTCTCTCTCTCTCTTTCTCTCTCTCTCTCTGAGTTTTTCTATCTCTCTATCTATGTCTTTGTGTTTGTCTCTCCCTATCTCTTGTTTGTGTATACTTCTTCTCACTTACTCATACATTCTCTCTCTCTCTCTTCCTCTTTCTCTCTCTGTCTTTCTCTCTTTCCTGCCATACCCGGGGGGCTCACACACGTCCCGCTGTCTTATCAGTGTAGCGCTGATCTGATGAAATCCAGCAGGCGCGTGACTCTCCACTCCGCCGCTCGGCACCAGCACGATGGCACACCGGCAACGCGAGGAGCAGAGTTGACGTTGCCACAGGGATGGGCCGTTAAATGAAAAGCCTGGCAATGCTGCCGCCGCGGCCGCCGCCACTGATTCGGGTTTTGGCCATTGCCAGCCAGCAGGGGCCCCTGGTTTCCCGGCGATAGCGTCATGGATATCTCCGCATCTCTCTGTGCTGGCATGAGCACCGGTGTGCAATCCGTGCTGGAGAAAAGAAAAATAAACGGAGGGGAGTGTGTACACACACACACACACACACACACACACACACACACACACACACACACACACACACACACACACACACACACAGCTCTTCTAACTCACACCCCAGCATGCACTTGCAAGGGCTCTCATGCCAGTCATGCCTGAGCAAACACATCAGCAAATACATATAAACACACACACACTCCCTCTTTCTCAGTCTCTCTCTCTCACACACACACACACAGACACACACAAACGCACACCATATAAACATATAAACACACACACATACACAGAAGACAACGTACAATGACGACAACACAGTGAGTAAAAGAAGCAAAACCTTCAGCACACAATGGCAAAGACAGATGGTGGCCACTGGGGTCTGTAAAAGTCTATCAGCATACTGCAGAGAGCTGGTATAGATTTTAAACCTTGTGTGTGTGTGTGTGTGTGTGTGTGTGTGTGTGTGTTGTTTACGTGTCAGCACTAATTCATGTACTATATGTTTTGAGTGTTACCTAATGAATGAGTGTGTGAGAATGAGGTTAAGGAAGGGAGGGATTGAAGGAGTGTGTGTGTGTGTTTACGTGTCAGCACTAATTCACATGCTATTTTTTGAGTGTTTCCTAATGAATGTGAGTGTGAGTGAGTGAGGTTAAGAAAGGGAGGGATTGAAGTGTGTGATGTGCGTGTGTCTTAGTGAGTGAGTAAGTGAATTGGAGAGAGAGAGAAAGAGTGTGTGAGTGTGAGAGAGAACATGTATGTGTGTCTGTGTGTGTTGCTGTGTGAATGAGTGAGTGAGTGTATGAGTGAGTGAGTGTGTTTTTGATAGCATGTGTATGCAGATGTGTGTATGTGTTGAGTAAGTAAGTGTGTTTTTGACTGCATGTGTATGTGTTGGAGGTTGAGTCCCACTGCCTCATTGACTTATTAACACCATAAAGGACACGAGTGGATTTGAAACATTCATTTCTGCAAGTATCTCACCTTCCTCTGACTCCCTCTTCATTTCTTCTTTTCTGCTCTCTTCTTCTGTCCTTCCATCTCTCTGTTCTGCTCCCCTCCTTTTCTCTCTCAGTTATTCTACCCTTTCTGCTGTTTGCTTCACTTTACTTCACTCCCTCATTTGTGAACACTCACACACACATTCATATACAAACACACCCATGCACAAACACACGCACACACACACACAGAGACAGACATTTGATCGATTTTTCCCTCAGCCCCTTTCTCAGTTGTGTAGAATTGCCTCTTCAACAAAAAATGTCAGGCGCTAACCAGTCAACCATGAAGAAAAGAATTGACTGTCTTTCTGGAATTTAGCTCTGTATCTCACACACACACACACACACACACACACAAACACAAACTTCAAACTCCACTTTGCCAGCTTTGATGCATAAAAATACTTGCAAACACAGCCATTGTGTGTGTGTGTGTGTGTGCGAGAGAGAGAGAGGGAGAGAGAGAAAGAAGGGGAGAGAGAGTGTATGTGAGTGTCAATGTTAGAGAAAATATGTGTGTCTGTGTGTGTCGCTGTTTTCCTTCCTCTCTGGAGCAGACATGCTGAAAAACAAGACAAGATCTCTAAATGACAGTAATTCCCTCCTAGCCCTTGGGTAATTATCCACACACAAACCCTGATTAAAGCCTCTAATCGACGCACTGATCGGGGAAAAACACCTAATGGAGCTGTTTGCTCCTTCCCAAAGCTGATGGACGAGGCTGGTGGAGAGGGACTGTCCTAATGGACGGCACAGAGGCACTGTCCTAATGGAGCCACACTTCATCAGGCCACATGAGAGCAGCTGTGGCATTTCAACCACTAGAACTGGGAGTGATGACTAGCAGTCAGTCAGGTATGAATACCAGTGCCCAGGAGTAAAGCTATAAAGGTGCAGTCTATGAATCTGATTAATGAATTTACTTTTTTGGCCAATTCAGAAGCATATTTCAGAATCATGCTCATTTTGCCATCCGTTCTGGTGTGTTGTAAAAATAAACCTACAGTGTTACTATATTTCTGGCTTTGTAAATGAAAAACAAACATAGTGGCTTTAGGACTAAGCACTGCACAATTCAGCGGTGATGGCTTCTTTAGGGATGCAAACAGTAGGGGTTTGACATGCGATTGGCCACTCATAGAACAATCAGCAGTACCACATACCCTGCTTTCACAGCAATTTGGGGCCACCTGCAGAAATGGCCCATGGAGTCGCTCAGAGGGCGTGACAGTGGCGAGTGAGTCAGAGGACAGATCCTAGAGCAGCTGAGACCATCAGTATGGGCCCCCTGAGGATGCCTGGCACTGTAAGTGCCCCCACAAAAGTTCATTGGCTATGTCTACAGGGCACAGGTTCACCTTTTAAAGCACAGAAACTGAGAGGCGAGGAGCATGGTGGTTGTTTTCTTTTTTTTTCTGCTGGGCTTTGAAATTTCGAGAATTTCTTGACAGAGCGGGGGAGCAGGTTTCTGAGTTGGACTCCTGGTAATGGATGAGAGAATTGTGAGGGACTATAATGTCTGTGTGTGTGTGTGCATGTGTGTGTGCGTGTCTTAAACACAAAAAGAGTGAGGCAGAGAAAAGAGGAAGAGGGAGAATGTGTGAGAGTAAGAGAAAAAGGAAAGGGGGAAGAAAGGAAGAAGAAAGAGATTGAACTGTGCAATAAAAGTGTCATTGGAACATAATTGGACTGTTAGCTTGTTAGTATTTCAGCTTTCATCTAATTTCCTTTGCCATTTTCTGCAGCAGAGAGAGAGATCACACCTACACTACTGTGCTCTCTCTCTCTCTCTCACACACACACACACACACACACACCTCTCTTCACCTCTGTTCACCCACATACCATCTCCCCCCCTCGACACACACACACACACGCACACGCACACACACACACACACACACATAGACACAGTCTAATCCACTGTGATTCTCAAAGGCCACAGTGAGCAGCTTAATCCAACCAGATTGTATCTTTCGCTCTTTCTTCCCCTCCATGTCCTCCTTCCCTCTCTCACTCTCTCTCTAGTAGTTTTCTCTCTTTCTCTCTGTCGCAGTCTTTCTCTGGCACACTTGGCTCTCTCACACTCCTCCTTACTACGTCTCTTGTGCCTTATGCCTCTCTTTCTTACATTTACTTTATGTTCTTTCATTCAGTCTTCCTCTCTCTCTCTCTCTTTCTTTCTTTCTTTCTCTGTACATCCTAACAATGGATGTTGTGTCTTAATTTAAAAAAGTCATAGCCTTGTTCTCTACCTGGCTAATTCAACTTGGTATTTAAATTAAGTGAAAAAAGAATTTTACAGTTATTCTTTTATCAAATGAATGAATAAATCAGAGGAAACAAAGCATACGTCTAAATTAGAACACAGGGGAATCAAGCCTGGATGGGTGGCCCTGGCCCCCTACCTCACACCTCCAGGACACAGTGAAAGACTGAAGTCCTTGAGAGTACACAATGCAGTTGTTGATGGTCAAAATACAATGGTACTTCTACACTTACCACCACAAATACTCATTAATAATAAATAATCATTGTGTCACATGACAGCACACATAGGCTGTGTGCAGGAGTATATCTGGGAGGGTTTTCAATTGCTCTAATCCATTTTGAAATAGTGATGCAAATGCATATAAATATGGTTGCAATAGAGATCGAATATGCCCATGCTAGCCAGTATTACACCTATCTCATATTTAAATTTAGTCACTGAGTTACTGGCTGAAATGTTTCTAGTTACTTACCAAATAAATTTTACTTGTCCCCGTCTGTGTTCCCCATTACTCCTTGCAATGGATGCACCAGCAGGATAGTCCACAAGGAGGGGCTCTCACTGTATTCTGATCCACAACTTTTAAACCACATACACGACACATACAAGTGGTACATGGTCAAATACACATACAAGATGTAGCACAAAAGTGGATATTTTTGTCAGTGGCCTATGTTTGGTCTAGTCTAAAGTCTCCATGCCCCTATAGTCCATAGTCAAGGTGTAAGAGCAGTATTTTGCCAATTACAATCTGGTTTGGTGTAGACTGCCTTAATGTGTAGTTTCTGATATTACAATTAAGTAGAGATGTGAATTGTGTGTGTGTATGTGCGTGTCTGTGTGTGTGTGTGTGTGTGGGGGGGGAGGGGGTGCATTTGCACTTTAATGTATATCTGTCAGTCTTACTGTAATGTTGGGAGATTTCTCTCTTTGTGTGTGTGTGTGTTTTTTATAGGCCTACCTTTGTTAATGTAAAAAAGGATATGAGCTCTCACTATATATTAAGGGTAATTTATTGCTATGTATAAATAGTAACCTAATATTGCTGCTGACATGTGTGCATGCATGTGTGCTTGTGATGTGTGCATGTTTGTATGCATAGGCAAATCATGGAGATGTGTTTGAAAGAAAACAAGACATTGTTAACTTAGGCTGTAGAGGTTCAGTGTCTTGTCACGTTGATATCAAAGGAGGCAACACATGTCAATTCTCTCTCTCTCTCTCTCTCTCTCTCTGTGTGTGTGTGTGTGTGTGTGTGTGTGTATTTGGTCACAAAGATGTGAAAAAGCAAAATGAGCTTTCCAGCGAGGGGCAATTTATTGAAATACAAAAATAGCACCTAATCATGATTGCATGTGTGTTTTTGCCAGTCTGTGCCTGCAGGTGTGCCTGTATAAGTGTGTATATGTTAGTACATCGATGGGATTGGGAAAGGATGTGAACAGTAATAAACAGCTAAATAATAATAATTGCTTGTGTGTGTGTGTGTGTGTGTGTGTGTGTGTGTGTGTGTGTGTGTGTGTGTGTGTGCGTGTGTGTGTGTGTGTGTAATAACTGATTGCTTTATCTAAGGGATCTTTAAATTCTAAAATACCATTATGGAATTTTGCTTTTCTCTGTTGCTAACAAACTATCCTCATCTCCTCATCCTTCTTCCTCATTTATCATGCCCCTGAATCTCCCCCTCTGTATTTCTATAATGTCCTTCATCAACATGCCTTCCTTTCTTCTCCCTTCCATGTCTTTACTTCTTGTTTCCCTCCCTCCTCTCCTCTCACGTCTTTTGTTTTCTTCTCCAGTTTTCCATTCCTTCTTTCTTCCTTCTTTAATTTCACAATATTCCATGACCTTTTTTGTGTGAAAACAGAAATGCCTCATATCGAAGCCCCGGAGTGGTCATGGCTGCTCTTTTCCTTGCTGAAATGTAGCCAATTGGATTGATTTGAGTTTGTAAGAAAATGTCCAAAAAAAATATAATGAACAAACAGAACAGGTTGAGGGTCATAACAACAGCCTACTGGAAAACATCAGGCAAAGAAGATACACAACTGTTCAATTCTGATAGACAGAGAAAAGGGGGAACAGAACAGCATTCCAGACAACAAGGACACTCTAAATGTGTTATCAGCACCAGGAGCTAGAAGGTCTAGTAAAAGCATTAAGCCATCGATTGCAAAAGGACAGATTCAAGAGACAACATTTAGCAGATATAGAAGCCAAGAAAAAGGCCTCCCCGTCCCATATCGAACTGAGGGTTCTACCTGAATGCCAGAATGACAAGAAATTAGCACCCACACACACACACACACACACACACACAGGGAAAGGTGGCCTAAAATACATACGTTCTATTATTCATTCTGACATTTTTGTATAATTCAGAGCAAGTCTAAGGTCAGGCAATACTGAGGGCTCTTAGCTATATTTTGTTTGGTGTATGCAGAGATTTGTGTGTGTGTGTGTGTGTGTGTGTGTGTGTGTGTGTGTGTGTGTGTGTGCTTTCATGTTGTAGAGCACTGCTGCCCTCTACAGTTCCTGGTGAAAATGACTGAGTTCACAGTGTGCTGCCTCACCTTACTTGTTGTGTCATATAGGGCATGTTGTGCTTGAGGATAAGATCTTAGCTCCATACATACACTCTTTGTGGCCCTGAATGCAACTTGATCTGTTCTGTTTTGACTGCTGGGCTTACACCCTGCCCCCACACACACACACACACACACACACACGCGCACAAGGACAGACACATTTATACATACAGTACATACAGACATGCCAATGTGCCAATGTGGCGACAAGTGAGGGTCAGTGTATCACCGTCCTCTCTGGTTAAAGGAGAAGACATGAAAGAATGCAGAGAAGTAAATAACAGACACACATGTATACACACACACACACACAGTTTTGCACATACACACACTGTTGATATGTTTATGCTGATTGAACACATACTCTAACAGATGTGAACCTGGTGTGTAGATGACAAATTAAGCAGTTAGAACTGTATATGAGATCATGTGAGTGTGTGATCTGTGATACAGGTAAGTGATACACTCATATATATAGATGGGCATATACTACATCTGGCACAGTGTTTTGCCAATGCGGTCTGTGTGTGTGTGTGTGTCCACACTTACTATTTTAGTTTGCTGTCTGTTTACATGTTTGACCTTTTTGGTAACATCTACATGTATTCAGAGCTCCATCCTCAAATACCACACTTTCCCAGGATCTTGCCTCTACATCATGCTCTACAACATTTATAAGACAATCTAAATGATACTGTGTGTCGACCAAAGTTCTGACTGACTGTAACTTGTCTGCTTACTAAAATTATATTACTCCTGTCAAGCGTAATCTGTGTCTTAAAGTGCTCATGAAAGACATCAAAGTTTTGCAAGGTCAACTGAAGTGCCTTTATGTTAACTTGAGTCTGTCTTGAGCAAACAGTAACTCATTGTTTGCCTCTCTCACATACACTCTACTATGCCGTCAATCATGAGTTGACTATCTTTTTTATGTGGTCATATATTTTGATGATGCATGCTGTCAGTTCAAATTTAGGTTTACCATTACATTGGGTAAATGTTTGTTTTGACATACGCAACCAGTGCCTGCTCCAATCTATCTATCTATCTATCTATCTATCTATCTATCTATCTATCTATCTATCTATCTATCTATCTATCTATCTATCTATCTATCTATCTAGTGGCATATAGGGCATGTTGTGCTTGAGGATAAGATCTTAGCTCCATACATACACTCTTTGAGACCCTGAATGCAACTTGATCTGTTCTGTTTTGCTGGGCTTACACACACCGCCTCCGCCCCCCCGACCCCCCACCCCCCACCCACCGACACACACACACACACACACACACACCCCACACGCACATACACACACAAGGGACAGACACATTTATACATACAGTACACACAGACATGCCAATGTGGCGACAAGTGAAGGTCAGTGTATCACCGTCCTCTCTGGTTAAAGGAGAAGACATGAAAGAATGCAGAGAAGTAAATAACAGACACACATGTGCATGTGCATGTATACACACACACACACACACACACACACACACACAGTTTTGCACATGTACACACACTGTTTATATGTTTATGCTGATTGAACACATACTCTAACAGATGTGCACCTGGTGTGTAGGTGACAAATTAAATTGTTATATTGTTTTGCCAATGAGCTCTCTGTGTGTGTGTGTCCACACTAGCTATTTTAGTTTGCTGTCTGTTTACATGTTTGACCTTCTGACTGTAACTTGTCTGCTTACTAAAATTATATTACTCCTGTCAAGCGTAATCTGTGTCTTAAAGTGCTCATGAAAGGCATCGAAGTTTTGCAAGGTCAACTGAAGTGCCTTTATGTTAACTTGAGTCTGTCTTGAGCAAACAGTAACTCATTGTTTGCCTCTCTCACACCTCTCACATACACTCTCCTGTGTATGTCCTCCTGTTTGTTTTGACATACGCAACCAGTGTCTGCTCCAATGCTCATCATCCTGATATTTTACATCTATCTATCTATCTATCTATCTATCTATCTATCTGTCCAGTAGATATAACAATTATGTAATCTCTCTCTCTCTCTCTTTCTCTCTCTCTCTCTGTGTGTGTGTGTGAAATTTCTGATTACCGTAACACTGTGTGCTTTGTTCAATCAATGGCATAAATGAAGCTCAAATAGGCCACTTGGTAAAAGACACACTGCCCTCCCCACATGCACAAACACATATGAATACACACAATGACAGACTTGTTTGTGGCCTCATTCATCTCCTAATGAGCACAGAGAAGTATGAGACTGTGTAACCATGTAGGGACAAAGATGTTGATTAGGCAAGATATTTCCCTCTTTTAGAGGCAGAAAAAGCCACAAAATTATGTTGCTTGTTATACTGAGTCCTTAAATATTCATTCATTCATTCATTCATTCATTCATTCATGTTTACTCTTTCTGTTTTTCTTGCAGTGTGTGTGTGTGTATGTGTGTGTGTGTGTGTGTGTGTGTGTGTGTGTGTGTGTGTGACAGAGAATGAATGAATATGCATATTTTGTCAACTAGAAATAGCATGGTGAGAGCGTCTGCGTGCTTACCTGTATCTGTATTGCCAGAGGTTTCATTCGAACTCTTGATGATCACAGAAGATAGAGTTAGGCAGGGGGTGTTTGCTGGCCAGTTTGCTCCAGCCAGGCCAAGGCTTTTTTGCATTGGAAACCCTCGCACAGTCTTAAGAGTCATTACAGACGCAGCGCTTGAGGTAGAGAATGGCTGGGCGCAAGAAGCTGGATCAAGTGAGGTGAGATTTGCATTAATAGAAGCGAGTGCAATGATGTGTATAAATGAAAAACGCCAGTTTCCAGTCTCGCTAGGTTTCGAAGGACTTGAAAGTAAGTTTTAGCAACTCAAAAAAGTGTGCAATATAACAATGCATTTTGTATCATATATTTCGTTTTAATTTTATAACGCCTTTGTTCTGTAACCATTACCAGAGAACGTAACCGTAGCGCTGATAAGCAACTGCAACAAAACTACAGGCATTTGAGAACTTAGTGTTCTTCAAATTGCGCATTTGGAGAGGGTCGTCCGAAACATTGTAATCTTTGAAACAGGATGACTTATATTCATGTGAACTGTTTTCAAGAAATTCTGGTGTCTGCTTTGTGGAGTGTTTGCATTTACTGACCCTGAATGACCCGACAGCTCATGGCGAAGAGTTATTGGAGGGGTCTGTTGCGCGACAGGGGCGCTCATGGTACCCTATGGTATGGACCAGTATGCGCATGCTAGAGGACGACGGAGACAGAGAGAGATGCAAGAGCTCGTGGTGTGCAGTTCCTGAGCAACGCAACTTTTGTGGTTCATTTCGTGCAGTTCTGAAAAACTTATCTTGAGGATCTTGAAAGGCCTTTGCCAATTGCTGCATGCTTAGTTATTCGTTTTGGCCAGCTCAGACAGCCTGCTGAGATGCAGTAAAGATATGATTGGTGATATACCCGAAGGTGGGAGGAAGAAACGTTGCAGATCTTTTTGGCAAGTATAATTCTTTATATTTGTTATATGGTCTAACACTTCTAAAATTATTTTATTCACTCAACTTAATTGCTCTTAATTTAGCAATTACTAATTGCTTGAATTAAGTGGTTTATTCAGTGGCCTAAATGAATGTTAATCAGTGAACCCGAAAATCTTTGACGTCATATTCTATTCACCAATTCCCATAATAAACAAAGGGTGGATTCCTTGAATACTCTTGTGTTTATCCGAACAATGTTGCTATGCTATCGTAAATGTGCAGAAATTACTTATTTGGTCGCATTTGTGAGTAAAAAAATTAATTCCGCCGTTGCCATTGCCAATTATTGACATTCCACAATTAATGCCATTGTACCATTTTTGTACACAAGTGCTATTCCTGCTTTGAAATTCCAGGACACCGCAAAGCGCTTTATTGTTTTAAATTATTGTACGTTTCATTCGTTTACGGTCAGGCTTACCTTTGCACGGAGGTTTTGGGGTCGATTGCAACTTTGTTTACAACTCAAGATAAGCACAATTTTCGAGGCGGTAGCGCGACACATCTGTTCTACATTCCCATGGTTTAGGCCAGCACTTATTATCTCTGAAATTAGAGTGAGACAGAGGGCTAAGGTGAATCACCTTTACCTCAAGGCGCTGTAGCATAGGCCTATCATGACTGCAAGAAATCAAATGACGTGACCTCTACACATTGGCGGCACTACTTCAGTGTTTGTTTTAAATGCTATCTGTTTGTTATAAATGCTAATACTCTCTTCCATTAGCAACGATGAAGAAAAGGCTACAGCACAAGTTAAGACTAAACTCAAACATGTGGCAGATCCTTTTATTTTGACACGTTTGTAGCTTTGTACAGTATATGCTGTAAGAAAGTCACATCTCTTAACATTTGTCTCTCTCACTAATCCTTGTTTTCTTCCTTTCATTCTGTTGGCAGGAGGAGCATCCCTTCTTGTGTGTGCTCTCGTGAGTCTATGATGGCGGCCTTTCGAGGTGTGTGGACGCAAGATTTCTGGCGTGCTGTCTTTGGCGAGCTTCTGGCCATGACCCTCTTTGTGTTGATGAGCTTGGGATCCACCATAGCATGGGGAACCCCAGCCAATGCCACTGCCTCACCCGGCAACACCCCACCCGCTCCTCCTCCGGACCTGGTGCTCATCTCCCTCTGCTTTGGCTTGGCCATAGCCACCCTCGTCCAGTGCTTTGGCCACATCAGTGGCGCCCACATCAACCCGGCCGTCACTGTAGCAATGGTTGCCACGCGGAAGCTGAGTCTGGCCAAGGGTGTGTTCTATGTGGGTGCGCAGTGTGTGGGGGCAATGATTGGGGCAGCACTGTTGTATGCCGTCACCCCAGAGGCTGTGAGGGGTGGACTTGGAGTCACCAAGGTGAGAGATTTGAGTCAGCTTGTTTGTACACTGCTCATATATGTACAACCAGAGGACGAGTACAGCTGTAAAAAGTGCCACAAGCAATAAGCCAAGCCATGCTATGTGCAATCCTTATATAAGTTCAAAGTGGTATTCAAGGTCCTGCTATTCTCTCTGTGGTATGTTACTCTCTGCTGCCCTCTGCAGGTGAACCCTAGTCTCTCAGTTGGCGCTGGACTGTTGGTGGAGCTCTTCATCACCTTCCAGCTGCTCTTTACCGTCTGTGCCACCTGCGACTCAAAACGGAGCGATCTGAAGGGGTCGGCAGCCCTGGCCATCGGCCTGTCTGTGTGCACTGGACATCTGTTTGCTGTAAGTATGCCATCTGATGATCTCACAACACATAGACTGAATCTTTGGGCCTTTATCCTTTAAGGTAGGCATGCAGCTCAAAATGGTCAGACTAATTCTGTTCTGTAGGAGGCACTCCAGAGACTAGTATAGTCAGTGGAAATAACCACTGTCCCTTTCAAATATCTTGAAGATACCACTGATCATTATGGGACATTCAAGTATGTGACTGGATGGAGAACCCAGAAAAAATCCATATTGCACACAAACTTGGTGTATTTGAGGTGTATTTGCTAATGAGCACACCTCACTCTGTCTTAAAATAGAGAATATAATGTAAACAAGACGGCCTATAATAGTTGTATAGAAAGATGTATTGGGATTGCAATTACACATTTAATGGAAATTTCTTGTGAATCTTACAATGAATATACATTTTATATATAAATTTAAATATACATATTATTTTTGTCTATCGGTAATGATAAGATGGGCTGATTCCACCATGTTAGATGAGTGTAGGACAGTATGCACACGATGATTGACTTTGACCCAGTGTATATTTGAATCAAGAATACAAAGAAAGCTAATAGCATAGTGCATTAAGAATGCTATTCCATGAGCTCTATTCATGTATTTGCAGTTATGCAGTTAATAAATGAACACAGATGTTTCATTATAAAACAGATCATGCCTGTTATTTTACATGCATAATTACATTCATTTTGAGAGCATTCAGAATCCTACCACAGATGGCCTTGGAAATTATCACTCTCACTGATGTGAATAACATTCTAGAAGCTATGTGCTTCCAAGTAGTTTGCTCATTTGAAGAATACTGCATAGACTAATAACTATGGAAATTAGAAGATGGCCATAGCCATAGCCATATTTAGCCATAGCCATAGCCATAACTATGAGTGACAGCACAATATGTAGCCTACAATTAAATAATGTAATGTAACTGTGAAGAATAAGCTTTTCCATATTCTTTGTGTATAGGTCTAATTTCCTGTGCTCAGGAAAAGACTGATTGGATTTTGATGTAAGGTATTGTTTCACTGATTTAAATCCTTATTGTGCTGTAAAAACTGAGAATTGACTATAGAATGGCATAGAATTACTTCAGTTTTTCTTGTGCCAGTGAGGTAAGAAAATGCTTTTACATTAAACTGAACATTTGTTGTGTCGTGTAAATACTTAAATTCTACCCAATTCTATATTTAAAAAATGTCAGTAATGACAGAATGTTGATCAGCTTCCCTTTTTGTTAATTAAGGGATACGGGCCACCCAGATGTGCTGTTATACAGAATTAATGAACGAGGTGGAGGCAGAGGACTCCAGGACAATGCAGAACGCATTCAAAACAAACACAAAACCATGCGTCTCAGCTTTTAAGAAACCTGTTCAGTTGCTGTACTACTTTCTTTTCTAACAACAGTGGTTATCGCTAGTAACAGCTGATTCTGTTGTTGCTGGCAAGTTCAACCAGAGAGGCTCAGTATGTAATAATCTTCAACCACCATTTTCTATGGTTGTTCTAGTTACTATTCAAAAGAGCATAGATATAGAATGGAGATTAAATTTTTTTACCAGATCTACTTAATTGGTGTGTGTAATACAGAACTAACACACACCGTGTCAGACAATCAGAAAACAATATTCCAATTGTCTGGATGATAATAGCCAATGATCACAGTAAGATATCCTAGAACTGAGAAAGAGGGCACCTATCTGCTATTTTTGTGATTAACAGAAATCACTTTACACTTCACACTTTCACGGCTTCTGATAAATCGTTTTGTTGTTCGTGTTGTCTTGGGAAATGGTACACCAAATGATTATGATTTTTTTTACATCACACAGTTCTCTTCCATTATTCGCCAAGTATGGAAGAAACTGAATTGGTCTGGATCATGATTTGCTTTGCTTTGCTCTACTTCTTCACCTATTTACAATATCCTATTTTGATTCAGTCCTTGGCAAAGCTTGTCATTTTAATGCCAACCACATTGGTACAATACCACGTGAAGGACTTTTTTTTTTCCCTTGCTAGCCCAGTTGCCAAGGGCATTGCTAAGGAAGAGAGCGTCCTTCGTTCGTCGTTTGGCCCCCATGCTGGGCTTGGCTGCAGCTCTCAACCTACAAACACAGCTCTCAGAGAGTCTTTCATTAAAGGGACTCTTACTTCTCACTTTTGTGTCTCTCACACACATGCACATGCACACACATAGACACACACTATCTCTCTCTCTCTCTCTCTCACACACACACACACACATACACACACAAGCACACTCAGGTTTCACAGGTTTCTGAGGGAGAGTTCTGGCAGGTTCTGGTGAAACATATGAGGAAGTAGGCCTATTATGATATAGCTGGTGAAACACAAGAAGAGGTTATGTAATGAGATGGAAAGTGGAGAAAGTCCATTTAACATTAAAGGAAAACTTCGTTAAGGCCTTGTTTTCTGATCATTTATGATGAAATACATAAATGCTTCTGTTCCGAGTATTTTCAGTTGTTGCGGTAGCAGACAATCATAAACAATCAGAAAACAAGGCTTTAAGTGTAAAAAACTGAACCTATCCTTTAAGCCTAAGCACTGATAAGAATGTGGAGGGATAACACCTGCGAAATTGGTGATGCTGTGTCTCAGGAAAAAATATACTAAATAAGTCAAATGTGTGTGTGTGTGTGTGTTTTCAGATTCCATACACGGGAGCTAGCATGAATCCGGCTCGGTCATTTGGACCTGCTGTAGTCACCTCCTGCTGGGAAAACCACTGGGTATGTTGAGCCATCTCTCTCTGTTATTAATGAATGTGTGTGTATGATTAATGTATATGTATGTATAAGCACTATTGCCACTGTCAGTGCTGATGCAAACAGGTCCGGTAACTCTAGAAGGTCTTCCATCTGGTGCACCGTGTCTCTGTCTGTCTCTGTGTGTGTGTGTGTGTGTATGTTGGGCTCCCTCTGAGGTCAGATTCAGCCGTTTGGACTGACAAAGGGCAGAAGGCCAGATGGCTATTTTAGCTGTGGCTGGAATGTACAGTGGAAGAGAGGAGGGAATGGGGGAAGGGGGTAGGAGAGGGTGTGTGTGTGTCTATGTGTGTGTGTGTGTGTGTGTGTGTGTGGCAAGTGACACGACCTCAGAGACATGATCCTAGAGACACAAAGTAGAAATATAGAGAGGTAGACAAAGATACTGAAATACCACTAATTTGGTCTCTTTGTTATTATTATTATTATTATTATGGGGTTCTTTATTGTTTTGATCTCCATCCCTTTTTCTCTATTTTTCTATTTCACTTTTCTCTCTCTTTCTCTCTCTCTTTCTTTCTCTCTCCCTCTCTCCAATCTCAGGTTTATTGGGTTGGCCCTGTGATAGGCGGGCTGCTGGCGGCGGCCATGTACGAGTACCTGCTGTGCCCAGACTCTAAGATGAAGCAACGCTACTCACAGGTGTTCTCACGCGGGCGTTTCCCCTCTGAGCCGCTGGTGGTGGCTGACCCAGACCAAGGACGCTTCACGGAGAAGCAGCCAGCCTTCACCGTGCTGGACGTGGAGCGTGCTGAGAGGCTGGAGCGGTGTGAGCGTGAGCCCGCCAGGGAGGTGTTGTCTTCAGTATGACTAGTAAGGGTCAGAGAATGGGAGGACAAGAGCACTGAAGCAGATGTGGCTAATGCTAAAGTTAATACTAAGCTACGCTACTCGACTGTAGCACGGCTTCAAGAGACTGATCTGCTGTAGAGATGGACCACAACAGTATGTGTGTGTGTGTTTGTGTGTTTATAGTGTGTACAGTTTGTGATGTGTGTGTGTGTATGTGTGTGTGCAACTAATTGAGGAAGCAATGGTATACATCTGCTTTTCTTACTGTACTGGGCCCACTGCAGTCAGTCACAATGATTGACAGTACTGCTTTGCAGGCCGAAAGACTGTCAAGCACATACACACACTACACTTTATGCACATATATATACATAAACAGACACACACAAACTCACACACACACACACACTTCTATATTCATTGCACCTATGGTATACACTGTATATTCACTGGCATGCTCATAGTAATACATACAGTGCATATGTAAATAAGCATCCATCCATCCATGTCAACCCATAGAGTCAGACCTGCAGGCATTACTGTAAGTTGGTTATGAGCTTCCTTTCCAGCCTTTCCTTGTCTTCAACTCCTCGTCTAATTTTTTTTTGTGGTAACCTATCACTGACCCCTGACCCCTCACAGCTTCCTCTCAAGGCACATCACCACACTTCGGGTTTTTTTATTTTGTTGTTTTTGGTTGTTTATTTTTGTGGACTGGCTCTATTTCTCTGACATGTTTCACGTCACAGTGCCTGATCCACCAGCTGTAAACACATCAGGCTATTGTTCCTGTAGGGCAGGGAAGCTAAAAAAAGAAACGCTCTACTTCAAATCTGACAAGACAACTGATGACACAGTGTGTCTCTTACTCAAAAGCATGCATGAGTACCATACTTCATAGTCACTCAAAATTTCTGAATTATTTAAGAACACTGAGCCTCATTCACCAAGATCTTCCTTAGACATTTCTTAAATTTGTTCTTAAGGTCCCATTTCCAAACTGTGTTGGTGAATAAAATTCTTCTTGAAAACTGCATAAATAGACTTTAAGAAAAAGTGTCTTGATGAATGAGGCCCAGTCACATTTTAGACTGTAGAACATGTAGCAGTATTTCCATAGACTACGGAATCCTTGAAAGAGACATGACATCATAAAGTGCCCATTTTTGTTATCTAACTATTGTTTTGTTTTACAGGTAACTAGCGTGATGATTTAATGAACAATGGTCTGATGTTTTATTATAGTTATGATTATAGAACAGTGGCTACATCATGTGAATTGAATGGGTCTGCACATGGTAAAATTGCATACTATGAATGTGGTGGACATATCCTTTTACTGTAGCTAATTGTATTCTTACTTAGTTTGATCACATAATTATGAAAATCACTTGATTCTTTATGATTAGTGTTGCTCAACCTTGTATTATATTTAATTAACTCAAACATATTTCGATGTACACCCCCTCCCACACACACACACACACACATATACATACACTACACACACAATATTTGTGTAGAATTGTTTTTTTATTTTCATATTTGTTGAATATGTTTACTACCATGCCTTAAAAAATGTAATTGCAAGATTTGTTACATATCAAGATAATTTGCGAAATCATATGCTTGCTTTTGCTAACACATGCACTCATTTTACTATGTGCATGATTTTATTGAAAGATGCACATGCCTTAAATTTAGTTATTTAGTAAAATGGGGACACATTTGGTCTCTGTAGATTAAAGTTAGTTGTTGGTAATTTCTTCACAATCAACAGTGATGATGCATTGATGGTAACCTATGATATGAATTTATGAATGTCTATGGATTATAATATTAAATATAAGTTATTTGGGTTGTACGTTGTGTGTATGTATGCATGTAGATATAAATGTTTGTGGCTGGTTTCACATCTTAGGGTTGAAGATAGTCCTTCTAACTTCCTGCAGTTTTGGAAGGTTACCAGTAGAGGGGGTCAGAGGACTAAACAGTAGTAATGGTTTACAGCCTTTTCTCTCAGCACCCCTTTTTTGACAAGATTTTGAATTGATACGACTGACAGGATTTATGTGTGTACATATGCAGAACATACACACACACACACACACACACACACACACATACACACACACACACACACCTTTACTTCTCTCATTTGCTTGTCTTTCTCTTGCTCAAGAGATTAAATGATGCTAACAAGAAGAGATACCTGGTGTTCACTTTGCTTTTCTCCATGCCCTCCTCCATTTCCTTCAGCTATTTATGAAAATTTAAATCCTAATCATTCCATGTAATGAACATGAATGTAAAAATAAACATTGTCAGTTAGCCTTTTAAAATATTTAAGGAACTTTTTCTTTGGAGGGGCACATTACAGTGTAACATTCCTTAAACTTTTACAGAGATCATAGTATACTGGAATAGATAGTAATTGTCCAGATAACCTCAAATAGGCCTGTATTCCCCAGGCCATACTGTCATAGACAAGGGAGGTCTGAGAGGGGTATGATGACTCAATGAAATCCTGCATTATGGCCTTGAGCAGCCTACTGTTAACAATGAGGAATTTAATATGGAAATATCCATCAAAACATCTGTGTGTGTGTGTTTGCATTGGGATAATAAATATTAATTATGTCATCCTGCAATATTAAACAGCTTGATGCACACCTTTTGAAGTGTGTGTGTGTTTCTGTGTGTGTGTCTTTACATCATAGTGGAAATTATGTTTAAGTATTTTCATGACAATGTGAAATGTGCTGAAATTTACAGTAAATGGGCTGAAAATGATAACTGAACTGAACCTCGGTTGCTGTGTGGTTCTATGTTTGTGTGTGATAAAACGAGAAAGAGAGGCTACTTTAACCTAAATAAGCTCTAGCTAAGTAGAAGTTATAGTAAGCGTAAATGCCTAGTGAAGCGTTAACACAGCGAGAAACAAATTGATGGCTCATCAACCCTGTCCAAGGTCCCGAAGGACGAATTGTTTTTTGACGATCGCGAACGGTTTTGGCGATAATCACGTTCAGCCTGCTACTTCTGCAAAATTAACAATCTTCTCTGTTACATTGAAAAGTAATGCTCATGGTTGCCGTCAGCAGTTATGTTTCCGCACAAGCGCTTCTGCCTGCCGTGCGGAGTGCCCTCTGGGCGCATGCCATCAAAACTAATCACACCGATTAGCATCAGTCTGCACCCGCAGCGGGACGCGACTGAGGAGAGGGAAGGAACGCGGGGAAGAATAAATTCCTTCAGCGGTTCTCTTTCGTTCGTCGCTGTGAGGAAACAAAAAGGACGCGCAGCATCTGCTGGCCTCTTTGAAATAGTTCAACCACGCCACTGAACGATGAGCTTCGGAGCAGTCCTAACGTTTCCCTGAGGCGGCACCGTAGCCCTTAAGTGTGACTTATTGTTTGGTCTTGTCCGAGCACAGAGACATTTCTCCGAGGAGGACAGACGGTGACTACAAGCAGCCCTGTAGTTCTACTTTTCAGGTAGGTTTGTTGGTGAGTAGGGAACGTCAGCAGAGACGTTTTCCACGCATAGCACGCTGCATTACGCTTCTATTCGTCTTATTGCGCGCAATACAAGCAAGAGAAAATTTGTTTTCGGTCAGTGCGATTTTGAGAGACACGCTTTCGGCAAATGTTAGAGGCAATGGTGAATTAATGACAAAGCAGTGCAGGGTGCAAGTAACGTTAGTCTTCAGTTCTGTGCCGTTATACTAGTGACTATACACAAGCCACTGTGTGAACTTAAATTAACGACTTTGGGTCCGATGTCTGGAGAGTTTTCACTCTGCTTTTGAGAAAGAGAGAAAGATTGGGCCTAGAAACTACCAACTACCATTAATTACCCCTCTACATTTTTACCCAATTTAGAGGGGTACTTGTATCATAAACTAGCATTCCTTTGTGCACTCTCTACAATCTGAAGCTAATTGAAATGTAAAAAACGACTGGAAACTGCTTGAAGCGAACGTGTTCTTCATGGCTTAAGAATGAGGTACAGAAAATGACCCCAAAATGCTTGTTTGCCCGCTTTGAGCTCTCCTGTGTATTTCCTCAGAATATTTCACGTCTTTCATTTAAGTGTGGTGATGTTGACTGATGGACTACTACACTTATACAGAGAGCTACTTCCCTGCCAAATATTAATTGATTATAAAAGAGTGATGTATACCAGTGGTCCCTTATAATTGATTGGAGGGTCCATGATGTGGTGAGTGTAAAACTGAGTGCTGGTATTATTTAAAGCACTGGGCCTTGAATATGGTGCTGAGGCTTTGATTATATTTTATGGTCTTAGCTCAGATATGGTGAGAAGCAATCTACTGGCAGTTGAGCTAGACGTCTCAGTGCAAAGGTGTGTGTGTGTGTGTGTGTGTGTGTGTGTGTGTGTGTGTGAGTGTCAGGGAGGGAGAGAGAGAGACAAGAGAGACTATTACATGCCTTTATGGTCTGCTTTGGCCATGTGTGAAAGCGCAAAAACACATGCACATATTTATACGCACATACTGTGCCATTTTGCCAGTGGCGACAGGGTTTGTTTTTTTCATTAATAATGCATATTGGTGCGTTCATTAAAAGAGAAATGACAGCTTGCTTTTCTCTCCAGGTCTGGAATGTGCTTATACATGCACTTTCAAGAGCTGTGTGTGTGTGTGTGTGTGTGTTTGTTTGTTTGTGTGTGTAATGGAATCTTGTGAGTGAGAAGAGCAAGGGAAAGGTAGATTTTGTTTATGTGTGTGTCTATTTTCAGACAAGCATGTAGAATTCAGTATGTAAATGGGAAAGCTTTAAAGCCCTCAAACACAGGTTAGTTATCTCTACACACAACATATCTACAGAGCGTGTGCACTCATACATACATATGCATGCACATATCTTAGTACACACACTATGTTCATCCATGCGTACACATGTACAGAAGATTAACAGGGTTATGTTAGCACTTTATTTCTTTGCTTTCTCTATTGCCATGTCTTGTCTATCCCAGGGATGTGAGAGTTTGTATGGGAGGGGGTGTATACACTACCATCTATAACAACGATAGCACCTACACACACACACACACACATATTAGTAAACAGTACTTCTGGGGAGAAACTAGCAGGATCCTTGTCTCTAGTGCTGAATCATTTTCAGTACCATGGACAAAGGTTTAGTAAGAAATAGAGAGTGTAACTCCCAACTTAATCAAGGCAATTTTGTCTGTGAAGTTGAGTGAAATGATTTCCAGTTGCAGAAATCGTTTTCAGATAGGATTTCGGAAGGTCTCTCTTTCTCTCTATGTATGTGTATGAGAGACACTTTTAGGGCATCATCCACTCACTTTCCATTTCAACTCACTTATTTTCTCTTTATCTTCTCATTCTTTCTTTCTTTCTTTCTTTCTTTCTTTCTCTTTCTTCCTCTCTCCATCCTATCTGGCCTACGTCCTGTGGTTTTCTTTGCGGTGGACTGTGGCAGTAATCATTCCTTGTTGTTAATGTTCCCCCCATATAGCATTGGAGCCCCTGGGCAAGAGAGCTGATTTTCAACACTGCACTTCAATGCACTTTTCCCCTTTTTTCAAAGAGAGCTTTCTCTCACCTCGACTCCTCTATAGCTCACCAGATTAGTCACATCACCTACCTGTTCTCTCCTTTTTTACTGTCTTCTGTCTTTTGCTCTCTGTCCTCACACATACTCGCTCTCTCTCTCTCACACACACACGCACACACACACATAGACATGCACACACACACACACACACACACACACACACACAGACACACACTAGGTGTCACATGCAGCGAGGCCCACATCTCTTTTTGAAGAGTGGCTGTGTTATTTGGCAAGCCGCCTTAGGGCACATTGGCATGCAGATGATGGTGGAATGAAATGGAGCTCCAACACTTATCTCTATCACACACTCTCTCTCTGTCTCTCTCTCTCTCTCACACACACACACTCTCTTCACAGAGAGCAGACCCATCATCCCACATCACAAGCCCAGCTTTTTGCCCCTGCCTAACGAGCCTTAATTGCTAATTGGGTGTCTAGGTGTGAAATGAGAATTCCAAACATGGAATAGGGCCGATTTTTCAAATCATTCCTTTTTTTCCCTTGCTACCTCATTTTTCTTCCATTTTAAAACTGTCAAAGCCTCTCCTGTGACTTGCCCTTGAGGGAAGTGGAAAAGAAAAAGGGAGAACAGAATTTATCTGTTTTCTTTTGTCTGTGTGTGTGTGTGTGTGTGTGTGTGTGTGTGTGTGTGTGTGTGTGTGTGTGTGTGTGTGTGTGTGTGTGTGTGTGATGGATGCTTGCATATTGAGTGGAGGTTTTGTAGTGTGTAAAGCACTGAAATGAATCCTCACATACAGAAAGAATGTGAAAGGCAGACACATAGAGTGCTCACTTTGTGATTTCTCCATAGAGTCACATAAACAAAGAAGCTCATCATTAACGTCAGAATCATTTCTTGTTATTGTTTTGCCAAGCATCTCAGCAGTATCCAGTAGAGCCAAGCTGTTTACACAAAATGGGCAGTGATGCCTAGTCTTGCCTAGCTAGTCTTTAGTATTATTGACTCTATTGCCCTCAGTTACAGTACCCCATCATCTGGGCTCTCATCAGTTCATAAAAAAGAAAAGGAAAGAAATCCACTCTCTGTGATGTAGTTAATGTCAACAGTTTGGAACAAGTCGAACCACTTCAATCAGCTGCAGTAAAATGCTGTCTATTTTGTGTAAATGAGTACAGTCAGGTACTGTATGACATGATCCAATCAGATGTGGTAAGGCTGGTTAAAGATGTCTCAGCTACAGCAAAGCAGAATATTTGTCTTTTCTTTTTGGAATTTTCTTTTTCGATTTTTACACCTGTCAAAGTTGTTTCTCTGTTCAATAAAGCCTCTGTTCAATAAATACAGAAATGAACCTGTTCAGGCTTGTTTTATCACCAGTATTTTATTATTGGTAAATGAGTGTTCAGCAAGATAGGGATGAGAAGGTAGAACCAATTATATAAGCCCAATACTTGATAGGCAGAAGATTGTTTATGGTCTCCAGTGCCCACTGTTTACTTAAGAAGACTAGCAGCTCATCACGACACAATAGGAATTGCATTGCCATGGTTGGAGGTGGGGTAATTCAAGGTCACAGAGACTGAAACCTTCCTGCCTGCCTGACAGGAGGTAGTGTTGCTGTGGTAATTACTGGCATTATGCTCCTTGCAGAGACATCAGGGTGTGTGTGTGTGAGAGAGAGATAGAGAGAGAGAGTGAAACAGAGAGAGAGAGAGAGAGAGAGAGGGGGCAATGTGGATGGTGCACAAAAGTAAGAAACTGAGCCTTTTAAAGCAGTCCCTTAGGCTACAAGCAGTGTCTGTGTGTGTGTGTGTGTGTGTGTGTGAGAGAGAGAGAGAGAGAGAGAGAGAGTCTGTTAATATTACTGTGCCACAGAGGAGTGGATCTCTTATCAAGGTCAGCCATCACCCATAGGAACATGTGTGCATGTGTGCACTTCATAAAGAGACAAGTGTGTGTGCATTCTTATGCTTTTGTGGGAATATGTCAAGGATGTCATAGCATAGAAATGTTATGCTAAATGTGACATAGAGGCTACGCATATCTGTTTGTGAAAGAGCAGACTCTTTCTCTATAGAGAGAAGAAAGTAAGGAGTAAGCACAAATCTGTGATGTAATGATATAATGGAATGTGTACCTGAAGACATTAAAATCTCACCTGATCTCATCTCATCAGATGCAGTCTTGCATTCCCTGTTGCCTGCTCAAGTCTGCATACGTTGTTACTTGAGGAAGTTTTGCCTTTCTGTCTGCTCATCTATAGTGTGTGTGTGTGTGTGTGTGTGTGTGTGTGTGTGTGTGCGCGCGCGCACGTGTGTCTGTGATTGTGCAGTTTTTGTGTATACCTGTGTCTGCAGTGCATTGCAGGGGTCCCTGCAAGAAAGTCTCTGTAAGCCAATCATATTTGCTGGGCCAATACAATATCTAGCAGACTGCTCTCTCTCTCCCTGAACCCCCCTCACTTGCTGTCTGTGTGTGTGTGTGTGGTGCATGTTTAATTTGGGAATGCCCCCCTTCTCCCTGCACCTTTAAGAGCGCGTGTCTGTGCTAGTGGCTGAAGGTCACTAAAACACCGAACACACTCTCGGCTCCGCTGCGGTCCAATATAGCGCATGCGCACTGCCTCGGGACTGGGACACACAGACCGCAATATGGCGAGAATGCCTGGTAGCCGTGAGCGTTGTTACAGCGACGAGCGGGAGCAGGGAATGGGGGACCATGAGGGAAGGAAAGAGGAGGAAGAAGGAGGAGAAGAGGAAGAAGAGGAGGATGGAGAGATTCAGGAGATACAGATCACTGGAGAAGAGGACGGAGAGTTTGAGGAGGAGTGGGAGCACGAGGAGGATAGAGAGGTTCCTGACAGTTGCGCATCAGACCATACCGAGGAAGTCTCGGTCGTTATGCGCAATACGGACCGGCACGGCGGGGGCGAGCTGGAGGAAGAAGAGGACGCCACAGCCGCGGGAATGGACTCTGACCGCTCTCGCCTGAGTGAAAACACACGCCTGGCCACCCGGTATGCGGTCCGAATATTCCGCGAGTACCTGAGCGAGAAGTCGCAGAGTCCGGACTTTGAGAGCATGGACAAGGAGGCTCTGTGTCGCGTGTTGCGCTCCTTCTACGCAGAGGCGCGTTCCAAGAGCGGGCAACTGTATAGCAAGTCCTCGCTCATTAGTATCCGCAGTTCTCTGAACCGGTACCTGAACGAACCACCTTACTGTCGCGCACTGGACCTCACCAAGGACCCCGAGTTGCGTGGTGCGAACCTGACGCTCGCCGCTGTCATCAGGAAACTCGAGGAACAAGGTGCCGGTCCGGTGGTGCAGAAACAGGCGATAACACGCGCCGACCTGAGGAAACTCTACACGTCTCCTGTGTTCTGCGCCAGTTCACCCTTTGGGCTGCTCAATAAAGTGTGGTTCGAAACCTGCATGTACTTCTGCACGCGCGGGCGTGAGAATCAGCGTGAATTGGAAGAGGACTCTTTCGGACTCGCGATGGATGAAGATGGAAGAAAGTTTGTGTACTTCAAAGCGCTGGGTCCGTATCATAAGTCGCGCTCAGCGTCTTGGACTAAAAAAAGATCTGATTCGGACGAGGAGAATCTCCCCCGTATGTACGAAACTGGCACGGAATTCTGTCCTTATGCCAGTTTTGTTAAATACCTTGCAAAACGTAACCCGTTGTGCAAGGCATTCTTTCAGCGTCCGCGGGATCACTGTGGAGAGAGAGACGCGACCTGGTACGAGAACAAAGCGATTGGCAAGAACCTACTTGGCACGAGGATGCAGATGCTGTCGCGTGCTGCCAAACTGTCCAAGACCTACACGAACCACTGCATCGGCGCGGTCTCCATAGCAACGCTGAATAGCATCGCCGGCATTGGGTCAAAGTTAGCTCCCTCTCAGCGCATCGCACCGGAAACGGTCCAATTACTGTTGCCGTATGTGCAGCACGTGGAGGAGGAGGATGCAACAGAACTCAAACCGCAAAGAGCGAGCAAACGCCCGAGGACTCTTGTCTATCCGATAAATGTGGCAGAAACGGAGGCTTCCGAACCGAAAAAGCGGCGCGAGGACTCTCCGGCCATAATAGCTGCTGCGGACTCCGCTCCACAGTCGGCTGCACATGAGCAGAAGAGGCAGGCAGCATCCCCTGCTGTAGCGCCTCAAGCGCAGGTAGGCAGATGAAGACGTTTGTTTTGGGTAACAGAAGAACATGGCATGTCCTCTGTCCAAGTGCGTTTGGCGTTTGGGAAATTTAAGGTCTTTTTAGTTGTCCAGTATTCTCACGCCACATCCTGTTTACACTAAAGGTTATTTATGTCAAATTATTTTTTTCATGTGAGTTGTAGGTTGAAGTGCCGCAGTAAATTTGTTCGAGTAAACATCTTTAAACTTAATCGTTTAATGTAGTCTATAAGTGATGTAATACTCTAAAATCCACATAGTGGTGAAAGCGGAGTGTCTTCAACTTAAAATATAATGCTAGAGTTTGACCCAGACCCAGATATTTTTTTATTAACTATTGCATAGACTGCAGTGCAGTGTAATGTTGTAAAGCTGTTGTGTACACATACAGTATATACAATAGACAAACTAAAATACATTACAGTTCTTTATTAGGGCATTTTTTTAGTATAGCATGTGTGAGTGTGTGTGTAGTAGAGTGTGAGTGTGTGTGTAATAGTGTCCCCAAAATGTCATGTGTGTATGCAGGACAGTCACCGCAGCAGCATGTCAGGTCGCCCCCTACTGGTCCAGTCACCTGCCTCTCCTATTGGTTGCCATGGTATACCCACGCCAGCTCAGCTCAGCAAAACCAATGCACCGGTCCATATCGATGTGGGGGGGCATATGTACACCAGCAGCCTCGCTACACTGACCAAGTACCCGGAGTCAAGGTACATACACACATACAGAGAGAAAGAGTGAGAGAGAGAGAGAGAGGGAAGTTAAATGTGGCATGCAAAGGCAACATTCAGGTTAATCACCTTGTGCAGACATCTTTCCCACTAATGCAGTGGGCCTGCTAGAGTCTAGCTTGTATTAGTGTCGCATACACTAATTTATGAAACAACTCTTATGCAATCTAGAGACAACTAGCTTAGCTGTAGGCAGGACCTGACTACCTTACGCTACCATCGTACTTGTATTTGTATGGTTCTGTAGCTGTTCATGAGAGAGTGAGGCAATAGAATGAGGAGGTAATTGAAAGAAATAAATGCAGCAATAAGCTGATTTAATGAAGTGCACAGTGTAAATTCCACAAGTTGCCCTCAGAACCCCTTCAGAATGGGAGCTGTTGGCTTTTTCCAATCACACTCCTTGGCCATTTTGCATGTTTTAGTGATTAATACTGGTCTACAACTATTTTCAACACAAGTAAATGTTAGCAATAAGCCATGAGAGGCCGTGGGTTATACTGGTTTATCACAGCTAAGGGGAGTTGTTAAGCATGACATATGGCGGAATGCCATTAGACCCCCTTAGCCGTGGGAAAACCAGCATAACTCACAGACTTGAGTGGCTTATTGCATGTCTAAAATGATTACCACATTAACCTGGCATGGTTTCATTAAAGGAAGACACAACAACGAGAAATGTAGCAAATAATTCCTCCGTCAAGAAATATATTTCCTCTAGCTGAATGGTTGCCAAGTAATGCACAAGTGCAGCCACATTTATTTTTCTTATTGCACAGCAATATAGAACATAATGCAGTTGGAGCCGTGGAATATCGTGGATTGTACAGCGACATTGAACACAATTCAATTAATTATAATCAAGGACCGAAACTATCTGTTTTAGAACAACCACCAAACTGTATGCATGACATGCATGACAAAAGCTGCAACATCGGTTTCTCTTCTCAGGATTGGGCGCTTATTTGATGGCTCGGAGCCCATTGTGTTGGACAGTCTGAAGCAGCACTACTTCATCGACCGGGATGGCCTCATGTTCCGCTATATCCTCAACTTCCTGCGCACCTCCAAACTCCTTCTACCAGACGATTTTAAGGTTAGACTCTCCCACTCTTTTCCACTTAGTGATGTCATGAACGGGTCTGAAGGAAAGGGCATACAGCAATATTAGTGTCGAACATGAAAAAATAAAGCTCCCCTAGGGTTAGGGAGCAGTTTGTTGTGGTGAAATTACAAAATGTATAACTATAAGTAATTAAAAACTATACTACACTATACCTATACTTTCTCAGGCTCCATCTTAAAGGAAAAATTCTGGAGTTCATCAGCCCACATCCCTGTTCTTTGAGGTGACAGCATTTAGTACAACATAGACCGAATTTGCAAACTGCCAGCTAACGCTAACTGATGGGGGCACAGAAAAAACAAAACTGCTTTCATCAGTTTGGTTTGGCTGCCATTTTGTTATTTGGTCTACGTTGTACCAAACTCTGTCATTCTCATACCTACCAACAGCACTCACTAATGAAAAACAACAAGGTTACAGGTTGATTCACTACAGATAATCCCTTTAATTGCTCCTGAGCCTGTATCTTTCTCCCTTAATGTAAAGGAATACATTATGTGAAGAATGCTAAATTCAGTGCATTATCTTTGTGCCATGGTTGCTGTGCACAAATTAGTGCCCTATCTCTAATTTCCAAGATGTGTCCTCATAACATTCCTCTTTCTCTCTCAACTGTCTCTATCCTCCTTAATTTTTTTTCTCTCTCTCTCTTGCTTTGCGTGCCTTTGTGCAGGACTTTTCACTACTCTATGAGGAAGTGAAGTACTTCCAGCTGGGGCCCATGCAGGCGGAGCTGGAGCGTTGGCGTAGTGAGCGGGAGGCCGGACGGGCGGTACGCGCCTGTGAGTGTGTGGCAGTGCGTGTGACGCCCGAGCTGGGCGAGCGCATTGCGCTAAGCGGCGAGCGCAGCCTGGTGGAGGACATCTTCCCTGAGGTGGGTGATGTCATGTGTGAGGCACTGAGCGCCGGATGGAACCAGGACCATACACACGTCATACGCTTCCCGCTCAATGGCTACTGCCAGCTCAACTCAGTGCAGGTAGGTTTTGGGTGACAGAGACACATACATATACAAATCCTCCAGTATAGCTAGCAGAGGCTGCTGTCAGTAGAGTTGCTTTCCATCAGAGGACACAGTGTTGTGAAAATGCTCCATTTGAAGTATCTAGCAGAAATGCATTACTACTACTACTTCTACTTTTCATGCTAGGCTAACACCCACATACTTGTGCTTTAGTCATTTTGTGTTGATTTGTAGGTCAAACTGTTCTCTGCTCAGCTCACCATCTGTCACATAAGATCAGTTTAGCTCATGTAATGCCATGGTCATTATTTGGTTACCAACCTTGAAGTTAAGGAACTCCTCTTTGCAAAGGTTTTTGAGAAGTATTTGCATTTCTTAGTGCTCTTCCGATCATTCACAATTGTTCTGGTTTGGTCAAATCAGCAGCTGTTGGTTTGTGTAGAATCAAGAGATGTTATGTGTATGTTCATTACCTTCAGGTGTGATAGAACAACATTTCCACACACAATACACATGCAATCAGGCATAAACATGTCATCACACAGTATTCTCTCTCTATTCCACTTGCACATACACTCATTGCCATAAACCTCCTCAGTTGATTTTGTCTGTTTGCAGGATTGTTGAAGAGAGCATCCATGAATGTCTGCGTGTGAATGTGAATCTGTGCACATGTTCATAGTTTGTCTTCAGGCCCTAGGAATTCAGTTTTGGTTATTAACGGTTCCTCCCTGTGGCATCTGCAGAAGAGAATAATGGAGGAGAGACACACAGGGAGCATGAGGACAGCATGATCGAGAGAGGTCAAATCAGAATGCATGACAGAGAGAGAGAGAGAGAGAGAGAGGGAGGCAGGAAGGGGGAGATCTGAGGGAAATAATAGGGGGATTTGGGTTGAAGGAGAGAGAGGAACACATACCTCCTCAGGGCACACTAATGGAATGTAATCTCACTGCTCTCTGCAGAGCATCCCTGCCATGGAAAACTCAGCCTGTTTGTGTGTGAGTGAGTGTGTGTGTGTGTGTATCTCAGGAAAAGAGAAAATACAGCACAGATATTTTTCAAATTCAGTTTTTTTTCTGTGTGTGTTGTGTGTATGTGTGTGTTTGTGTGTTTTGTCTGTCAATGTGTATGTGCATTCTCTGTGTGCATTCTCTGTGACTGTGTATGTATGACTGTGTGTGTGTGAGATTCTCTGTGACTGTGTTTATGCACGGTTTTATGTATGTGTGTGTGCAGGTGCTAGAACGGCTACAGCAGAAAGGCTTTGAGATTGTGGGCTCGTGTGGCGGGGGTGTGGACTCCTCCCAGTTCAGCGAATATGTCCTGCGGCGGGAGGTCGGGCGGGGCCCTCACGGGGCCACCTCCGTCATCTGCATCAAACAGGAGCCTCTCAACTAGTGCCAGAGGTCGAAGGCCACCAGACATAACCTATCCTTCTGAACGTGGATGCCATGCTTAGAGGACTGCAGAGATTCACTGCATAACTAGATCACTGCAGACAGAAACTGTGTCAGAGGGCTCTTTTGAGGGCAAATGCCTTCAGCCATTTTTTTAATGAAAGTTTGTTTTAAAACTTTTGAGGGACTTTGATCCTTGTGAAAGAAAGAGAAGAAGAAAGTTGAAAATGTATATGAACACCTATTATGAACAAGCAATGAAGCATTCTCTTGTTTAAAAAGACATCATAAATGACTTCAATCACCATAAGAACCACACTGTGCGGCACAAGGTGAACAGTTTGAATGATTTACATAATTTGTGTCATTGTTTCATTGGCAGCTATTTCAATTCTACTGAGATCTCAAGCTGACAGATGGCAAATCCGCTACACCTACTAACAGTGAACACACACACACACACACAATAAGGAGATAATTCAGGCCAGTTGTTTCAATCTTGTGCTGTAAACTGTAAAGATGTGTTCAAGATTTGTTTGTCAGTGATGTAGCCAAGAACTAAGAGCACAGCTTCACAGACACATACAGCACAACCATGTACAAGGCGGGAGAAACACAATCTGAACAAAATGGAAATTTCTGCACTTTTGTATATTAAACTGTCCTGTGGGCAAATAACTTTATTCAGCTGACCTTTAGTTGTGATATGAGTGTAATGGATGAAAGTGAAATTCTGGAAGGCTTATTCATTGTAATGTTATTCAAACTTTTACACTTAACTCACATATCTTGCTTATTCTGACAAAACAAGCACTCTCTGATCAAACCGGTTATGTTAGACAAAATGAGCAGGATAAAGGGAGAAAAAAAATAACACCTTATCCTTGACGAATGTAATTTAATTCTGACAATAAACGTTTTCTGAATAAACGGGTATTGGGTCGTTAAATCCACAATTATGGGACAGGCACGTGTATTTTTTGCTTGTTTGATTTTACACGGGAATATTGTGCGTTAAATGTGCATAGCCGTGTTCTAATTGAGTAAATTGAACACGCCGTGAACTGTGATGAGTGGGCGTATATACCGTGTGTTTCCCTTTCACTTCAAGCGTTCATGAAACGCTGTTAGAAGTTTATGAAAGACCGAAACTGAGGGGAGCCGCATCATCAGAGCAAAACGCATCACTGATTCTTTAATGGATACAGTCAATTTCAGACAGGCTACACTTCTTCCAGGTAACTCTCATGGTAGCTATAAATGTCTGCGAACAATAACGTTAGTTCGGAGTGCAGCCAAATACAGCCATCTGAGAAACCATGCCAAACTGCAGGAGATGTAGACGCCGTGGAAACTTCAAACTCCGTGCCATCTACGACTGGGGGAAGCGATGCCGTCTTAATAGAAAGTACAAGCAAACAAGACCCATCACTCAGGCCCGCAGATCACACTGGCGTCAGTAGCCATAACCCCGCGCCAAGCATTGGGAATGACAAAGCGGTATCCCACACGCCAGTAATTTCCTCGCACGGATCAGCGCCACCAAGTACTGCAAACGGTGTCGGTGGTCGAGTGGTTCAGACAAGCGTGTCATCTGTCCAAGTTTGTCCAACTGCTGGTGCTGCTTCTCCTCGCGTCTCTGTTCCCAAAGGCCATACTACTCCCACTAAGCCAACAATGGCGAAGGCGGTCGTCGCTCCCACTCCTCCAAGAACACCTGCACCTAACGTTAAGTCCAGCGCGGCCATGGTAAGGCCCCCTCAGACTTCTTCAGTTCAGCTTCCTGCAACATTCCAGATTCCACCAGGTATGCATGCACTTGTGCAATCGAGTGCTTTATAATGACCTAATTGTAGTGACCTCATCACCACTGTGTGTCTCAACATTTGTCTACTGCCACTGTTTCTTATGCTTTTTGCCTGTCACTTAGGTATGGTACTGGTGCGTAGTGACAGTGGGCAACTTATGCTTGTATCCCAGCAAGCTTTAGCTCAGGCTCAGAGGGCCATCAGTAATCCAGGCCTGGTCCAGGTATGCATGTCCGTTCATGTGTCTGTGTGGGTTCATCCAGTCTGTGCACACCTTATGAAGAGAAAGCCACTATAAAACACTTTAGTTTCTATAGTACTATCTATAGTAGGTAAATCAAGTAAATGAATGTGTCGGGAATAATGGGGGTTTACCATGGTTGGGGGTGGGGATTCTGGTTTTCCAGCCATCTGCAGCCACTGTCATCAGAAAACCAGGTTCTGCCCCGATCATCCGAGTCTGCCCTCCTGTCAGCACCCCCAAGCCCACATATGGCATTGGAACCATTCAGCCCTGCTCCACCACAGGGCCCACCTTACAGAGGCCCAGTGCTGTAGGAAGGGTTTCGTACAGGCCCACCACCGCTGTGGGGACCAGCTTCCAGCGGCCCAGCTCCAAAGTGGGGACCATCATGCAGAGGCCCAGCTCTGTCGTGGGGACCATTTCCCAAAGACCCAGCTCTGCCATGGGACCCATTCCCCAGAGAACCAGCTCTGCTGTAGGAACCATCCCCCAGAGGCTTAGCTCAGCTGTGGGAGTCACTTGTCAACACATCACCTGCACAACAGGCACTGCCACCATGAAGGTACCCTGTGTCCTGTGATCAGCTGTCTTAGAAAGCAGGGGAGTTGTGCTGTTACCAGATTGTGAGGTCAGATAGTGGATGTATGTGAGTATATTTACAGGTCTGTTTGAAAAGAACCTTCCAGAGACCAAAGACCCTCTCTGATCTCTCATGTATGAAATCTTGGGCGAAGGAATTTTATAGTGCATTTTTTACATAAAGGCAAATCATTACTAAGGTAATACGTTGGTTAAATAAAACACACAGTGCATCTGACCTAATATTAAATGTAATAGATCAGTTTGAAAAGCTGTCAAGCAACTTAAGACATTAAGTATTTTAAAAGTAACCTTTGCTCATGTATTCTTTGATCTATATAGTGAAAATTCAAACTGGAGCAACCATGTGTGGGTGGTTAAGCGATCATGCACAGAACCTTGTGCATCTTTATTTTGAGCTGGTTAGATTTTAAAGCTTGTGACTGAGACCCTGCAGGGCAATTGCAGCTTACTGGGTTACATACATAAATATTAAATTCTGTTGTGTTGCTTTGGCAGCTGCTAGTACCATGTTAAAATGCCAAGGAGTTTATATATATATATATATATATATATATATATATATATATATACACATTTTTACCCCTCCTTGAAGTGTGTTTTGCTGATATTTATTGACGTCCTTTCTCTGTTCTACAAATGTGATGTCAGGTTTCAGGTGGGGCCTCTACTGCCCCACCTGTGATCCAAACAAGCCACCTGGGAGGCCTTGCCCCACGGATCCTAGTATCAGCAAATGTCCCGACCAAACCGAAGACTACACCCTCAGAAACGGTCTCCTCGGTGAGCCCTGCAACCAAATCGTTCGATCATTGAAGTTGGTGTGCGATATTTTTAATCCTTGTCCTAGTCCTTGGACATGTGTTGTGTAGAGAGGTACCTGAAAGCACATTACTTATTAATCTACGGATACAAAATCAGCCTGATTTTGCTGATCTAGCAGGTGTTATGAACATAGTATTGTCTTGCTGAGGTTGTTGTTTTGCACATCCAAAACATAAAGGAAATATTATTTGCATTCAAATTATTTATTATTGTGTTTCTCTGTTGTATATTATTCTACACTTTGTTCTACATTGATCTGTTCAATAGATGGCTGAGACCTATACAAGACTTCCAGTGCATATATACCTGGGCAAATGGCAAATAATGTTCTTCATATTCTGATGGGATGATACAATACAAATAGACATTGAAGCATGACACTGAATAAGGGTGTGATATTCAGGGAGGTCTGAGTCTCCCCTCAGGGCCTGATATGACTGGCTGGACCCCCTGGCCAGGGTGAGATAAGACCTATGCGGGAGGGGCTGATTGAGTCTTCAATAAGCTGCGCATTACATGTACTTTTAGTGAAGACAGGATATAGCTCATCTTTTATTATTGTGACTGATGTCATGGATGAGGTACTTTTTTCCCTTATTTGCCTGTTTACTGACATGGAATTTGTGTTGCGTCTGGTGGCACCTTTCACTGTGTTACTACTGACTGTTTCATGTGAGCTGTGGAGTCTCAATTTCAATAGTATGTTCAAGTCTCAGTCTGTTTCCGCAGTGTTGTCCTGCTCTAAACACATGTCAAGATTCTGACTGTCCGTCTCTGTTGTCTGACACTGTGTGTTTTCAGCAGCAGATCATAGAGAACGTGAGGAAGTGCAAGAACTTCCTGGTGACGCTAATGAAGCTGGCCTCCAGTGGCAGCCACTCCTCAGACATGGGCATGAACGTGCGCAACCTTGTCAAAAGCCTGCTGGTACGTGAGCCTATTTTATCCAGTTTCTGTCTCACCTGTATTTATGCAGATTTGCCAGTTTGCATTTGATATTATACTGCATTAAACAATTAGCTAAATTAATCATCATTAAGGTTGTTGTATCTTTCTGTGTTATCAGGTAACCTGATGAAAGTCTTCATGATAAATTCAAAAGTAAAGATAGATAGTTTGCAGGAGTTTCTATTGGTTCTATGCTACTAAATTGGCATATCTGTTTGGGATGCTGGTATATGGAAATGATCTTTCTCTCTTGCATGTTGGAGTCCTCTTCTCCCTGCACACCTGCTAGCTTCCATAAGACACTTACTTTATTCTTGACAAATGTCTTTATTACATCTAGCCTATAGGGCATCATTACTAATGCAGCACTGCCCATTGTCAAGTCTAGAGGCTTGCCATTAATCCTGTTTTCCCATAGCCTATGGTTCAACTTAGTACAGCTATTTATTTTGAGCCAAATTTTTGGACCATCGTTTGTATGACAGAAATGATGTGCATCACCCTTGGTTTTGTTACCATGGTTTGTCACTAAGCACACAATATGACCAAAATCTTTCTCTTTTGTGATTTTAGCCAGCAGTTAATGCTTTAAATGATTTTTAAGGACTTTTTAAAAATTATTTAAATCTCTTGGCTTCCACTCAGGTGTCAAAATTGCTGCGCTCAACACTTTTTGTCAAGAGCTGAGACAAATTGTCTGTTGGATCTTATTTTGGCACTTCATTATTCAGGTTTATGACAAAGGTGGTAAATAGACCTGGAAGGTTAATGCAGTCAATAAATGTAGAATTTTATTTTAACTATTGTGTGTGTGTGTGTTTGTGTGTTAAGGACGGGAAGCTTGAAGCTGAGGAGTTCACAGAGAAACTCTACGCCGAACTGAAATCATCTCCTCAGCCATACCTGGTTACTTTCCTGAAAGTGAGCAACACAAACACTCTCGTCGTAACTTTTACAAGTATTGTATATATATGTCTTTCTCTTTTTCCCTCATCTTTGTCTGTCTGTCTCTCTCTTCCTCCCCCGGCTTCTCCAGAGAAGTCTACCTGCTGTGCGTCAGCTTACCCCAAACTCCCAGCTCTTCATCCAGCAGTGTGAGCAGCCCAGTGCTCCGGCTGCCCCCCCAGCACAAGCCCTCACCTCCACCCCCAGCTCCAGTGCCACCTCCACCCCCACTCAGAGAGCCAGGCCTGCTCAACTGGTAGTCATGCCTTTCTGTACCATATCCTAATTCTAATGTTGCAGCTACATAGAGATGTGCCTGTGCATGTGCACACACACACACAGACACACACTCACTCACACACCACACTCTCCCTCTTTCTTTCTGTCGGTGTAATGCAGGGGGAGTGTTTTGTGCTTTTAGTGGAGTTCATAATGTGTAATTTTCTTTCCACTCTGTCTTAATTAGCCCTGTAACTCTCAATGGCTTGAGGGTAGGGCTAATTCACTTATCAACAGACACTTTCATCTATTTCTGTATGGCGCACACACACACACTCATCAGCTTTGTTTTTCTTGTCTGAAAGCTTAATGCTCATCACATCACATAAACAAAATATTACCTTGTGTTTCCTAATGTAATCCCATAAATTGCATTACATTGTTCTATTTGGGAGTTTTGTGGAATTTCGCAGACATCCCGAAGCTCATTTGGGCAAGTGAAATTAGATTTTCATAGCCACTTCGGTTTCTAACACTGAGCAAGAGCGGTTCAGAAGAGGCATTGCATTGTGGGAAGTAGGTAGATGCTCAGGGCTGATTCCTCAATCTGTCACAGACTTGTCACTGTGTCCTCTCTTATCTCTGAGCTGCTGTGCCACTAGTCATGGCATCTAGCCTGTGTCTGACTTCCCTATGTAGCTCCCTCTGTCTCTATCTCACTGTGCTACATAAACCATTTTTGATTTCCCTTTGCAGCTCCTGTGTGTCTCACTCAGAGCATCCTGTCTTATTCACACTATGTGTCTGGAGCAACTGTCTCGGAGGTGTTTTTGTTTTCGTTGCCCCGGTTGTCTGTGTTTGTCTTCCTATGACAGCAATGGCATCTGCTTTACAACTCTGTAGGCTTCAGATCTGTTGTTGTTGTTGTTGTTGTTGTTGTTGTTGTTGTTGTTGGTCACCACCTCAAGGAAGTTCTACTTGTCCAGGTGATTCAGCCTCAGCAGGCTATAGTCACTAAAAAGCCTGTGATATCACAACCTGCTGCCCAGGGAGGAGTGAGTGTGGCCAAACACTTTGTGCTCCAGACCAGCAGAACGCCCACCACAGGTAGGGCTGTCTGTCTGTGTGGGTACTGGGTGGACTTGTTAGTGACCGTTTCAAGATGCCACTGTCTGAAATTGTGCTTTCTCTATACATCTTTTTACCTTTATGACTAGACAGTAGTATTGGCAAAGAAATATGAGGCTCTTAATTCAAGTTTGATAGTGTAATATCTCTCTCTCCTTTCTTGCTTTCTTGCTTTCTTTCTTTCTCTCTCTCTCTCTCTCTCTCTCTCTCTCTCTCTCCTCTCTCTCTCCCCCTCTTGTATTTTTCTCCAGGTGTGATAGTGGGCCCCTCAATGCAGATCACAAAGTCACACCCTGCTTCATCTCTGCCCACACTTAGTCTCAGCTTCAAGGAAAGCACTGGAACTTTCCGGTACCAACTACATTTGTGAACTCACCACTTTCTTTAGCCTTATTCTTTTGAATGTCAGTGAATCAGTGTTTACTTAAAATAAGATTGTTCCCCATCTTTCTGTTTGTTTGTTTGTGTGTGTGTGTGTGTGTGTGTTAAGAGACGAGGATGACATTAATGATGTGGCGTCCATGGCTGGCGTTAGTGTTAGCGAGGAGAGGGCCCGTATCCTGGCAACTGGAGCCGAGTCAGTTGGACGGGTCATCAGGTCGTGCCGAGATGAGACGTTTCTCTGTCCCACTGCCTTGCGCGCACGGATTACTCGTACAGGTGTGTGTGTGCGTATGCAGGAGAGGGAGAGATGAGGCCAAGATGTGCCTTTAAAACATAAGACTTGCAGAAGGTGGAAATTGGGGAAACTTCCAGACTCTCATGTCTGCCTTTCTACCCTATTCTTATTTTAGCAGACAAGCAGAAAAAGTCAAGATGGATGACACTGAAAGCTTTGATCAGCAAGTTTTCTTCTGTGTGTGTGTGTGAGAGAGAGAGAGAGGCTGTGATGCAGTATGCAAATGAATTCTGAATCAAAATAGAGAACTAAGGAACAAAAGAAGCGAGAAAAAATAATGGAAAGAGAGTGAGGGAGAGAGAAAGAGAGGGAGAAAGAGAGGGAGAAGACCGGCTGAGGAGCGTGTGCCTTGAGGGGGAGAGAGATGCACTCCAGAGCCGAGGAGAGGAAATAAGAACATCAGACGTGTCCTCATCAGCAGAACGCAGGAAGGGGGAGAGACTGCTTACAGTTTTATCATCTCATCAGTTTGAATTGAGATTTCTGACTCTTGACTGTGTGTGTGTGTGTGTGTGTATGTGTGTGTGTGTGTGTGTGTTTTATCAGAATAGGGGATAAGTGAGATCATATTATTCAAGCTTGTCGCACCAATTTTCCCTTTTGTGGGAATGTTTTGTGCTGTGAGGTGTAAACTTAAGTGGGTGAAAGAAGATGGCTTTACTGCATGTAAATGAATTAGCCAGCTTGTTTATCTTTTTTATTTATGTGTGTGTGTGTGTGTGTGTGTGTGTGTGTGTGCATGCAGCCCTGTCTGTAGGTGTGAGTAGTTTGGAAGGGGATGTAGTGGGTCTGGTGTCTCATGCCATTGAGGAACGACTTCGAGATCTTCTGGGGAAACTCACAGTCACTGTGCAGCACCGCCACATGCAGTTGAAGGTAATAACTAATCCACACACACACACACACACACACACACACACACACACACACACTCACTCTCTCTCTCTCTCACATACACCTTCCTTTCTGTTTCTCTTCATCACTTTCATTTTTAAGGACACTATTGCAGGTAATCCTACACTCTTTTCAACATAATCCCTTTCCATCTCTTTCTCTCTCACTCTCTCTATCTCACACACACACACACACACACACACAAACACACACACACTGGCAGGACTGCTGGCAGTACCGGCAGGTAACTGATGCTCGGAGTCAGCTGCGCTTCCTGGAGCATGTGGATCGACTGCAGCAGCAGCGCAGGGATGAGGAGGAGAGAGAGATGCTACTTCGCATTGCGAAGGTAACTCTTGACTCGCACATTCAGCTGTTTTTTTTTTTTTTTGTTTGTTTTTTTTGTTTTTGTGTGTGTGTGTGTGTGTGTGTGTGTGGTTTGAATTGAATTCCAGTCAGGAAAAGGAGATGATTTGTATAGACCATATCAACAAAAACAACTTTTACATAGTTCCCAAACTACTTCTGCTACATATAACAGAATAGAAATGTTAAAACGCAAACCCTGTGGGAACAGCTGTGATGCTATAATCAAACTCTCTTGAAACAGTCTGTATAAATTAGTTTGGTGTATAAGTCTGATGATTAGCCTTTAATACTGAATAAACATCCTACCCTCCCAGAGTCGCTCCAGCAGGGAAGACCCAGAACAGCAGTGTCTCAAGCAGAGGGCCAAAGAGGTAACAGTATCACTAAACATGTGTGTGCAGGTTTCTACTACTTTCTCTCATAGACTATTATGGCCTTCCAGTTCATAAGTTCTTAAGACCAATAAACCTTTATGCCTACAGAATTCTCAAGTAGTTGTAAAGGCCTGAAAGGTAGTAAAGGTTGTAAATTAGAGATGCAGCTTGGATCATATAGAATTCAATGTAATTTAATCACTGTGACACAGTAGTTAAGTAGTACATGTAGTTACATGGGTAACACATTTGTGGCTATATAGACTGGCTGCTTATGTCCTGTTCATACAAATGTCACTTTATGCTCCCAGCCACAACCAAGAAGAATGAAGAATACTGTGACTGGTGTATGGCCATCTGCCAACCACACAAACTCAAGTCTTCTCCCTGGAGAGACACTAAGCAGAGTCTCCCTTTTCTCTCTGCTCAGATGCAGCAGCTGGAACTGGCTCAGGCCCAGCACAGGCAGGCCAACCTGGCAGCTCTTGCCGCCATTGGTCCCCGCAGGAAGCGCCCCCTGGAGGTGACTGTGTGTGTGTGTGTGTGTGCGTGTGTGTGTGTGAGAGAGAGAGAGAGAGAGGGAGGGAGAGAGAGAGATGCAGCAGATTTAAGTCAGCTCTGGCTAAACAGAGATAGGAATCCCCCTGCAGTAGTTTACATTCACCCTCTCTAATGTCGTTTTTTTTTCCTCTGTATGGTTTTGGTCTCTAGGCTTGCTTCTTCTGTGAGGAATTAATGCTGGGTGCTAATGTGTGGGTGGGTAATAGTGTGTGTGTGTGTGTGTTTTAATTTGTTTGTAATTCTCCATTTATTTTATTCTACTTGCCCCGGGCTGCTATGTTAATGATGTTGGGGTTTTGCTTATGTGCCTATGGTGTGTGAGGGAAGGAGAGAGGGAGAGAAGTGAGAGGGAAAGGGAGATGGTTAGGGGGGTGAGCACATATGGCAGAAAAGAGGGGAGTCAGGGACTAATGGAAACTCTGGCTTCTTGAGTAAATTACAAATATCACTCAAAGGCTCAAAACAAGATAACACCAATGGGATGGTCACAGACGCTCAGCTGAAAAAAAGAGAATGTGCTGTTTTATTTCAAGTTTGATGATCATGCATCCATGCGCAAAGATGGAGAATGGTTAATAAAAAATTTAATTTAGTAAAGGGCCTGTTCTCACCTGTTTACATGGGCCCAGTAGATATTCAATAGCAGTTGGGTGCAATTTAACGTTTATTGTTCTGTGTTGCAGTAGGTTTTACTCCAAAATTGTAGCTGCTTTGTTCTATTCAGTTCAATTCAATTCAATTTTATTTCTACAGTGCCAGTTACAATAGTATTGTCTCATGGTGCTTTACAGCAAGGAGCACCTGAGAGCAACAGGGGCAAGGAAAAACTCCCTTATGTTTAGTTACTCTAGGAAGAAACCTTGGGCAGATCCATGACTCAAGGGGCTAACCCAACTGCCAGGGGTCATGCAGGAAAGTACAATCAGTAGTAACCATGATGGACTACAAGTTGTCCATGGCTTTAGCTAAGCATCATAATAGTTCCAAAATATTATCCCATAGCATTCATTACATGGTAGTCCATCCATAGGTGGTTATCAAGAATTATGGCTGGACAGTGTAATAGTAGCCAGACATAGTGTTAAAGTCGAGGAGTGAGATGGGTCATGGGGGTAACAGTAGAAGTGTGTGTGTTTGTGTGTGTGTGGGGGTCTTATAGTGAAAGTATTTCCTTGTTGCTATTAATAATTTCTTCAATCGTGCTCCTGCACTGAGTGGAATAATGGGAGATTTTCATGAGAGATTCTCAGATACTGTAAGACAATCAGTGCCTGGGGTTATGAAAATCTGCACAAATAAATGTGGCATCTTTTATCTTAGCATTGGCCTTCTTTAAGTTCTAGCTAAGCTTGAGCTTGTACAGTATATGTGGTTCTGAGAACATCCACACAACACTCAGATGGCAACGCCACTAAGTCAAACGTCAACAAATGGTAGTTGGATGGAGTGACTCTTTCCCTCTTTCAGATCAGCAGTACACTGGGCCAGAGAAGCATACCCAGGCCTGTGACACGGGTAACACTCAGGGACCTCATCTTCTGCATGGAGCAGGACCCCCACCTTTCACGCTCCCTCCTTCTCTACAGTGCCATGATGAAGTAAAGCACAAAACACCGGCTACAGACAACAGCACGCTGCAGTCCTGCAGTCTGCTAAGCACTATGAATGTACAGCACTTTGTATTTCTGTTTAAGGGAGAAATGTGTATTGCACATTACAATTTGTTATTTTGTGTATATTATGTAAGCATTTCAATATTGTACTCAATATGAAATGAATAATTTATTTTGAACACGATTATTATTGAAGCCATATCCATAGACTGGTGTATTTTTTTCCTTTTAGGAATTCTACCACAGGAAGCTGATTTTTATCTTGCTTTGCTATGTTGATATGATGTGAGCAGGGAATCAAAGTGGACTGCTCCTTTCCCTGCCTGTAATGGCCACAGAGAGGAAATTGTCATACAGCATGGGCCAATTAGAGGAGCACTCTGGTCTGATTTGTTTATTATGCTCCACCCTGTTAATAGTGGACTGTTCATGCAGAGTCACATTTTTATGATGTCAATAATCATATGAAATTTGAAAAGTTGCTGTGTTCAACTGTAAGGTTTACATAAAAATTTTACAAAATATTTACATACTACACTTACACTATATCCCAGTCTGTCACATCCAAAATTCTGGAACTACTCTGCCAGCCAGTTGGGTGCAGTCATTATTCCAGGTGCTGTCTGTCATTCCAACGTGGGCTTCATTTAAAGCTCACCAAATCAATACTGCTCCATTGTGGCAGTGTAGCTACAATGCTAACAGCACAAGTACAAAATCAGTGTCAAATCTCTTTTTTTTGGCAGAGTGATATCTAGCTATGCATTAAAAAACTACCTTTAAATTTAGGTCCATTTAAAATCCAATACTGAATGTCTTAATGAATGTTGAGACACTAATTTCTTGTGAACTCAACTTTAATTCAATTTAATTATTGATCATCAGTCTGTTCAACACGCTTCATGCCCTCTGAGCTGCAGATCAAAGAAAGAATATTCCGGCATATTGGCAGCATGTCTAATGGTGGAGAAAGACAAAAGGATTGTTCACAGCATGCAGCACCCCAGAAGTGTTCTGAACCATCAGCATACTCCAACTGATTTTTTATGACGTGTATGTATATTTCCCTTAAAAAACTTGTTATTTAACAGCTGTACTGCAATGTGATGTACATTGAGAGAACACCACACAGATTTACAAACTAGAAAAAAAACTTTATTGAGCAGCTTCTCATTTGAACAGCTCACCCCTAACACAGAACAAACAGACCCACCAGTAACCAGGAGCAAGACAGAACAGGTATGGCTGCCAAGCAGATGTCCTGGATCTATGAGGACTTCTTCTGCTTCTTCTTCTCAGCCTCCTCCTCCTTCTCTTTCTCAATCTCCGCCACCAACGTCTCAATCTCTTTGGATTCGAGAATCTGTAATGGAGGACAAATTTAGTGGTGTGTACCACAGCCAAGGTCCAGTACACACAACGTTATCATCCGTGAGGATGTGGGGATACTTGCCTTCAGTGGTTGGTTCCTCCTGATAATAGCTAACTCAATGTTCTTGCCTCCTGACTGGACAACCTGTGGACAAGGACATAGTGATGAGACGCTATTCATTGCTCCATCTCTTTCAGTTTACAGTGCCAGTTTTATCATTCAGTTTTATCAGTTTGCCTTGAGCAAAGTTTTATGAACTTCTAATTCATATTCAGGTCCATTATAAAATTCTTTCAAGAAGCTAGAGTGTTCATCTGACCTCCAACAAAGCTTTGATGGCCAGCTTGATGGCATCATTATCAGTGGCAATGGCCTCCTCTGTGTAGTTTTTCTCCAGGAACTCTCGCACGGTCTTTGCACTTCGGCCAATAGCATTTGCCTGAGTGGAGACATAAAAATCATCAAGTTTGAGGGGCAGGTGAAGAGAACACACACACCTCCCCAAAAGTAAATATTTAATCGGTGACCCCCTCCCGCCAAACATAAGGGGGTAAACTTCACCTTCCAAGCATGGTAGGTTCCAGAAGGATCTGTCTGGTAGAGCCGAGGGGTGCCATCATAGTCAAAGCCAACAATGAGAGCGGATATCCCGAATGGTCTCCTGCCATTACTCTGGGTGTATCGCTGGAAATAAGCAAGGAGACGCATATCAAGTTAGTAACAAATCAGTGTGAAAAATCAAAGCACAGCAGCTACAGAGATAGTGGTGGATGAAATGGTAATAAAGAAGTTTTAGAACAAGAAGCTTTTTTTTTCTTTTTAGAACAGTGGCAGTTTTCTTGGTTCATAATGCTACTGTTTAACTAAGTGATTAGTAGTGGGTTGAGATGTAGAATGATGAGATTTGATTACATTAGTTTACCTGTTTGAGTGTTGCTATGTAACGCGTGATGTACTCCACAGTAACAGGGTCTTCCACTGTTAGCCTATGGCTCTGGCATTCTACCCTGGCTCTGTTGATAACAATACGGGCATCTGCCGTCAGACCTGAAAATACAGAGAGAGAGAGAGAGATTGATTCACTGCATCAGCGGTCAATGAAACTGCGGATTTCAAAGTAGAGTTGCACAGTACCTGCAAAAGCCATGCAGACATGTTCGTCCAGTGCACAAATCTTGCGGACTGTCCTCTCCTCCTGCAGCTTGGCCACAGACTTCTTTTCAACACCCAGGACAACAATGTCCTTCCCACGAATACCCACCTGTAAACAGAGTGGACCATTAGAATATCTACTACAAAGGAAGTGACACTATCAGCTAGTTAATGCTTCTTGCCGGTCAGCCTGGGTGTGAACAGTGAACAGTAACGTTAATGGTCACATCACCTATTCTAAAAGCGTATGCATTTAAACAGTCTATGGTTTCGGAACATTGACATTTAAAGAAGCTGTACACACATGTTATTTCAATTTGCTCCGAAACATTAAGTTAAGACAATATTATCCAAAGATGGTATGACAAACCAAAGTCCCTCAAGGTTTACTAGCCTCTTTCTAATGCAGCTAGCTAGGAAAGTTAGCATCACAAGCCCATAAGCAGCGACAACTAGCCAGCCTTATCTTAACCAATTAAACTACAGGACTCCGTAACTACACAAAGATATGCACGAGTAGCAATCTATGATTACAAGAGGCCCCATAACTTACTAACGGTCAAGTAGATGAATAACTATTCACCAACGCTAGCTCTTCAGGCAGCCCTAGCTAACGTTACAACATGCAAGTCATGATCAACTAGCATGTTAGCTTCATGAGATGAATACTTGAGTAGTCATCCAATGGTGCAGAAGCGTGACAACGACAGAGTTGCTTTTCCAAACACAATGACAGGTGGCTAAAACTCGACCAAAGGGTATATGACGACAACAATCATTCACTCTCAACTGCTAACAGCTAACTTAGAGTTAATTGTCTAGCTTGCTAAATTGCATCCGAAATCAACTGCAACGAAGTTCACTAGTCACTCTTACCGCAGTTGATCCTTTTTTTACGGCTTCCTGTGCATATTCTACTTGGAAAAGATGTCCATCCGGAGAAAAGACTGTTATAGCTCTGTCATACCGCGCAGCCATTGCGTTAAGAATACAATTTCAATTCAATGACTTCGACTTATACAAAAACCAGTGTACTCTTGTGCCTGTTTCCAGGCTGTTTGGATGAAAGAGATGCGCCTGCGTAAATTTCTTCTTGAGTGTTGTATTCACAAGCTTCAGTGCACTGCTGCCCACTCCTGGAAATCTAAGGTATTGCTATCATTTCAAACCTATTGCACTTTTTGCTAGTCTGGGCCATTCGTTTTTAACGGGCAATTGTATTGCAGCCAGCGAAGTAGCCAGCTTAGTTTGCAACTTTTCATCTACTGTGTATGGTTTTCACCTGACCAAGAGCGAAATCCATTCAGATTAGTGTTGTAGCCTAACCATCTGTAGTGGAATGGAAAATTCACCCCTAAGACACAATATCATTGGACTGGCAAGAGCTTCTTCTACCATTCTGCAACCTTTATGTTAGCAAAGAAGGTGGCCAAAATATCAAAATGAACAGAGGTAGAGGTATTAGATTTCTCTTCCCTGCCTTGCCTCCTTTGATTCTCTTCAGCTTTTGTAGAGCTCACACAGTACCATTTAAAAAAATAATAAAATTTGCTCACAGGAAGTGAATGTGGTCAACCACAGTTTTGAAAGCATCAGCACTTATCACAGCATAGCATCATTAATATTCCACTACATGACCTTTTGTATGTTGGTGTGCACTAGGCCTATTGGTTACTACGGGAATTAAGATACTTTTTTTTCTTAATTTTCAATGGAGAATATCATGTTGTTTTTATCTTCCCTCCCTTGCTTTAACATTTTCTTTAAATGTGAGTCTCATTTCACATATAATTTGTGAAGCACATGTCTTAATTACTAAAATCGTATTGTCCAATTTCGCAGCTGTCTAAACAAATACAAAAATTAAGAGAAATGCACAATAGAAAGCAAAACCTGTCTGAAAGTTAAGATTGATTGCCCTGTGGGAGTACATACTATGCTACTCTGCACTGGGGAAAAAATGAACACTTAACTGGTGCTATTTTCTTGAATTCAGAATATTAATCTTGTGTTTTTCTTGAATTCAGGATATTAATCTTGTTATATCAATATTAAAATTTATTTACTTACTACAGAGTTTCAGTATTATTTGTCTTGTGTTAACTTAGATAACACAACTAGTTGTAAGTACATTTGAATCCACATAAACAGTCCACATTGTTGAGAGAAAAGTATTCTGACCTGATACCAGTTAGACAGAAGATCATTTGACTCGTTTCAAGTAATTTTATCTAATTACAAAAGCTTATAAGTATCTGCCATTGGAGCAAGACTGACACTTGAAATTGAAAATGATGGGTGCAAGCAGCAATATGAGAGCCAACTGTGTAGCTGGACAAGCTTGCCATAGGAACATCATGGCTCTTGTTCATTTACAAATTCATGGATAATTTTTATTAAAGCATGAAAACATGAACATAATTTATCACTTAAATGTCATCATAAGGTAAAAGACCTCCACTGTGCTGCATTGTTTCACTCACTCTGTATGTACAAAGACAGGCATGTCAGGAAAGAGGATTTTGTCCACTTAGCATTTGTTCACTTTGCATTAACTATCTAAAGAACAGAGCTACAAATATTCACAGAGGATCCTGGGTGAATTCCAAAACCAGGATAGAGTGGCTCAGTGAATATGGTCTGAACTCTGTGGATTAGAGTCATTGTGTCAGAGACTCTGTAAAAGGACAGAGTTCCTGCCTTGTAATCCACATAAACACCCACTCTCGAGGAGCTAGGCAGAGGAGGAAACTGAACCTCCCTGTTTCTGTGCTTAAAGGAACAAATGAATGGAGTGCACCGCAGTCTCCAGGACTGATCATTATATCCAAATAGGCTCCTGTAGCCATTTCCTTTCCTACTGATACTTTTATAAGAAATAGCCACAGCGACACCATTTAGGCCACACCACTGTGCCTCCCAGTAACTCTGTCCTGACACAGCCTCCTTACACAAAACCTGATATACAAAATCAAATCTGTCTGGGTGGTCAGAGTATGGCAGAACCAAGTTGTTGTTTTCAACTTCTGTGTTGTCCTTCGTTATCTGCAAACTGGGGTTAACTGTGTTGATATCCAGTGTTAAAGGATGGAAGTCTGATGGTTAAGAAGAAAAAAAAACAAATGACCATTTGACTGGTGAAATATTGAACAAAATGCATCTCATCTGGTGAAAAGCATGACGTAGAACTTACATTTCAAAAAGTCTGTTCTGGTGGTGGGCTCCAATGGAATGATTTGAATATCTGTCACTGTTGGAATAAACCACATAATTTATGGACGATGTGACAGAGCCTATAGAACACATATTGTCTTAAAGGATATAACACTAAACATAAACACTAATTACATTTAGCTGTAATATTCTCCACTTCATCATCACAAATGTCCAGTATTTTTTGTTTCATCTCAGAGAGAATAGTTCGCATAGCTCTAAAGGAAATATTTGGTTTGTACGAGGATGACTGGTTAATATGAGATCCTGAAGAGTCACAAAGTGGTTGCATGTTCTAATGGAGAAAAAAGAACGTCACAGACAGATTAGGATTAAGAAACATTTTCAACAGCATTGGCTATTCACCTTTCTGTAACTGATTATTGAATGTGAAGTAGGCTAGGCTACCTGAGAGGCAAAAAAATCATTTTCCGCCTGTAAAAAATTTTCCAGTTTATCAGCTCTTTTCCTCAGATCAGCAATCTCCTCCTGAAGTTCCTTTACAAGTCTCTCGGCATGATTAAGCTCAGTTTTCTCCTTGTTTCTGATCAGCTTTGTCAGCTCTGATGGTATCTTTTCAAGGGTAAAGATGAGTTCAGTGAAGATCCTCTCACTGTGTTCTACCATTGCCTGTGCAGAACCCTTTTGGAAGACACAAGCAGACAAGGGTTTTTCCAACTGAAGCATATTATTCATAATGAGAGGGGTGTCACCAGAGAGGGAGAAAACTTGGTGAGTTGTCTTTGGGAAGAAGGGCTGAATCTGTAAGCAATGTAAACCTACTAACCATCATGTATGTGACATCATTCACTACTGTCTGCAGATCTCTATTTTTCTCTGTGATTTTCATGCAGATAAATGTGTGAAGGCACTTCTGTTGAAATAGCAATATGGCATCAGGTCTGTGAGTTAATTTGCAAGGACAAAAACATGTTCATCAAATGTCCTTGTGTGAATGAAATGGAATAGAAATAGAACATAAGAATGGGCTTCTTTCTTTTCAACTATAGGTCATGTAATATAGTAACTATATTATATTTTCTAAAAAACTGTTATTATCCACAGCCACAGTAACCAATTATAATAATCCTAAACTATTACAATTAATAATTATTAGTATTAGTATTAGTAACCATAACAACAACAATAACAACAATCATCATCACCATAAGTCTAATCTTTAGACCTCACCAGTTGTTCACTGTGATTTTGTCTTGAATGCTGTGTTTCATGAAGAGCATAGTGGCTCTCGCAGAAAGACACTCCACATGCCAAACAGCTCACTGTGGCGTTTGGCTCATTTCCAGTACAATCAAAACACTTCAAATTTCCATGTTGAGTGGAAAGCCTAGGTTTGTCCACAACTCCAGACTGTTTTAACATCTCGACAACGTCAGCTAAGATGACATTTTTCGAAATAACTGGCCTTGATGCAAATGTCTGCTTGCATTCAGGACAGCTGTAGATGCCCATTTGAGCTTCCTCATCCCATGTTTGATTTATGCAGTCCATGCAGTAACTGTGTCCACAAACAATAGTCACGGGACATTTCAGAAGATCCATACAGACTGGACAGCAGAACGTGTCTGAAGAAACAATAGCCTCTGCCATGTCAATACTGATAGAGGTTGAGGAGAACAAAGCTCACTTTCAGAATTGTGCAAAGGTGCACCTGCATCCACTGTTCTTATTGTGAAATACAGACCAATCAAAATGATGCACATCAAAAGATGCAGTCTGTTGTGGTCTAATTTTACAAGACATCTGTGGTAGTGTGTGGTTTGTGGGTTATACTGACTTGCCAGCAGATTTCTCTGGAAACATTGGTCACCTTAACATTGAGTCATGTCATAGGTGATGTCAGATATGAAGTACTAAGAGTTATTATGATGATGGTGTGGATGTTATGCAAATAAATAAATGAAGCCATTTGAAATTAAGAAATTGAATGTGTTAAATTTCACTGTAGACATTTCAGTTCTTGATCCTCTACATGATTTGAAAAAGTGGCTTGAGGGAACTGTGCACTGAGGGGCCTACCCAACAACACCACATCCTTGTTCTGGCAAAAATGTTTAGTAGAGGAAACAGGAAACAGAGTGGGTTTCATAGTAACTGACAGTGATGCACTTACACACATGCTTCTGACATTCTTGTGTTTGTGATCTTGTCTTGTTTAGTGTTAGGAAAATGTCTTTATGTCTTTATCTAGATGGACACAAGACTGCATATGTCAAGACCAAGTATTTAAAGAATCGAGACCATAGAGTCAATTTCCATGACCAATTTCATTAGATTTAAAGTCACTAGTTAATATTCAACAGTTCAACCTACAGTTCTATAACCTTATTATGGATAGATTACCAATATGTGCTGAAACTACATTCATAATCTTTAAAAGATACTTTTTTTCTCACCTGTCCAAAGACTCGGTCTTGACTGATCTAAAGTCTTAACTCGCTCTTAGTCCCTTAATATCTCAATACTCTCATTGGCACTTGAACCTGTAGAATCACCTCTCACAAACAGAAATCAGGTGCACAAACAAAAATCAGTTGTCTTGAAATTGCCATTTTCCATGTGTGAGTAATGAAATCTGTTGCAGCTAAACCTGGTTCAAAAGGTGTTTCTTTTCACACAGGATTTTTTTCATATACATTATCATATACTATAATATATTACACTGCTAAATAACTATATTCAACTCTGCTGTACATCACACTCAGGTAGTAAATGTACTACACCAGTAAAGCACTGTTACTAAGTTAACTATGCACCATGCTGAAACAGCAAGCATACTATATCACGTGCTGTAATCAGTTTGACTATACACTACACTCAACAAACAAAATAAACGAAACAGAAGAGTGGAGGTGATTTTACACACTTAAGGAAATCTATCACACAAAGACATTTCACTGTGGGCCTAGCGGTTAGACTACCCTAAAGGGCAGGCCCACATTAGATCTTACTGGGGGGGGGGGGACGTGTAGCGCCCTTTATTGAGATCCGGTCAAATATGTCTCTGACTGAGGACTGTGTACGCTAAAGCGCCTTCTCGCGGGGGGAATTGAAATAATAGCCGGAAATACGAAATACTTGTGTTCCACAGTGTGCATACATGATTGTTGCCCGTACTACAACTGCATCAAATGTATAGTTCCTCCTAAAAATCGAAGAGGTTTCCGAGGTGGGTGGTTTGGTTTCGTTTTGTCATAACTGCAGCTAATTCGTAATCCGCAATTAAGGCTTTTCCTGTAATTTTACGGTCGGCTCAACCTTACGGACAACCGCATGATTTTGCTTAACGTTAGCACATTAATGAATGAAACAGTCAAAGAGATATCTACATGACCTAACTCTTAATAATGGCTAGTTAACGTCACAGCTTACGCTAACGTTTGCTTTAGTAAAGTTAATGTCATCCTGCAAAGCCCGTACCTACTCCACAGTTTTGTGTTCTTTATACGTGAACTTCTAGAGGTCAGAGGTGCGAAATAACTGAACCTTAACACAGAACTGATAGCGAAAATGGCCGTCATGCACTCTTCCTAGTCAGATACACAGGCTGATAATTTTTGAAACTTTGATCTATGACCAAGTTGTCTTGTTGGAACGACGACACAATGGTTATTACTTAGGCTACATTGCACTCCGGCTTAGAGTTAATTTATATACGTAGATGTAGCTAGATACTTTTACATGAAGCTAAAATCATTTGTTTGTGTGGATTTTACCTGTGTTCATTTTATTCTCAGGTAATTTAGAGTCAAGTTCACAATTTGGATGGTTGACATCTGTTCCCAGAGTGATGGACTCCAGTCATACAGAAGGTTAATGTATTTACCTACTTACTACTCTAACATAGGTTTTCAGGTTTCAAAATTATTGTAGGCCTACATATATATATATATATTGTAGATATTTGTAGAACTACTCAGAAAACTATAGATGTAGTCCTATTCCCAGTGTGTATCTGTGTTTGTCTGACGGGATTTGAAGTTGAACCAGGTCGGACACAGCTTTGCATAACTGTCTGCATAACTCTGCTAGGGAAGACCAGAGAATAGTGTAATAGCAACAGTTTTTTTTTCTCTCATGGCTGTTTTCTCAACGTGTGACAGTGTTACTAATACAATTTAGTAAAAGGGTTTGTGTCACTAATGGCTGGCACGTGGGTGGCTTCTCTTCTGAAAGCTGCAGGTGATGAAGATGTAGCAAGAGGTGCAGAGGATAAGGGAGGAATAGGAGCCATTAATGCAACAACAAAATTTTCACATCCTGCCTTTTAGAACATGTCTTGGAAACGTTATTGATGACTTTTTTCTCTCATTACTTGAAGGCCCGGATAAGGCACTGGAAAATGATGAAGAGAGTCAGATTAGCACCAAAACAGAACCATTACATCAGTCCTCCATTGCAAAAGATTCAACTTTATCAGGTAAGAGCCTCAGTCCAGCCTCAGATTGGTGACTCCAGGGTGGATTAACAGACACTGCATAACTTCCACAGTTTTCATACAGTTTTAAAGTAGACTAATAACTGATAACAGTACTCTGTCCCTCATATTCAAAAGTGGATGCGGCTGCAGAAGACATGAGACTCAGGGCTGGAATTAAAGTAAATGAAGCCATGAAATAAGATGAAGGGGGACATGTAGACACAGCTTTGCATAACTCTGCTAGGGAAGACCTGAGAATAGTGTAATAGCAACAGTTTTTTTTCTTTTATGGCTGTTTTCTCAACATATGACTATGTTACTAATACAATTTAGTAAAAAGGTTTGTGTCACTAATGGCTGGCACGTGGGTGGCTTCTCTTCTGAAAGCTGCAGGTGATGAAGATGTAGCAAGAGGTGCAGAGGACAAGGGAGGAATAGGAGCCATTGATGCAACAACACAAGGTGATACTTACGTAACCAATATTTGCCCGACATTGTAAATTTATTCAACTGTTAGACTTGACTGGGAATTGACAGATTCACATAAAAGGAATCATGTTTTCAAATTTCAAATACAGTGTCAGGAAATAGTGGACATTTTTTTAGATATCATTTGTATTGTATTTTTCTAATTATATTTATTGTTCTAATGGTGTACATATCAGATTTGAAAACAACAGACAGCTTTAATGAGGAAAATATGGAAGGTAGTGAATAGGAGTACACACACTTTTTTCACTTACACAAGATTTTCACATCCTGCCTTTTAGAACATGTCTTGGAAACGTTATTGATGACTTTTTTCTCTCATTACTTGAAGGCCCGGATAAGGCACTGGAAAATGATGAAGAGAGTCAGATTAGCACCAAAACAGAACCATTACATCAGTCCTCCATTGCAAAAGATTCAACTTTATCAGGTAAGAGCCTCAGTCCAGCCTCAGATTGGTGACTCCAGGGTGGATTAACAGACACTGCATAACTTCCACAGTTTTCATACAGTTTTAAAGTAGACTAATAACTGATTTACTCTGTCCCTCATATTCAAAAGTGGATGCGGCTGCAGAAGACATGAGACTCAGGGCTGGAATTAAAGTAAATGAAGCCATGAAATAAGATGAAGGGGGACATGTAGACACAGCTTTGCATAACTCTGCTAGGGAAGACCTGAGTATAGTATAATAGCAGCAGTTTTTTTCTTTTATGGCTGTTTTCTCAAAGTGTGACACAAAGTTACTAATGGAATTAAGTGTTTGTGTCACTAATGGCTGGCACATCGGTGGCTTCTCTTACGAAAGCTGCAGGTGATGAAGATGTAGCAAGAGGTGCAGAGGACAAGGGAGGAATAGGAGCCGTTGATGCAACTGTGATGCTGTGATGCTGGTGATGCAACTGTGGAGTCAGAGCACCAGGGATGGGGAAAAAATGCCTTGTTTTTTCCACTTGTTTGTTTAGATTCTGATTTTATGGATTCTCTCATTTAAACGCCAGATGCAATACTTTCGAGTGGAGATGCTAAAAATACTGAAGGCAGCACACTAGCAGAATACACAGAAGCAAAACGTGACACAGGTATGAGAGGCTTAGAAGGCTAGGACAACATTTTCTTACAACTTCCCTGTCATTATAATTCAAGGTCAATATGACGCAGTAGATTTTGGGGTTTTACAGCACAGAGAAGAGAAATCCAGCAGACTCAGGAAGAGGAAAGTGATCAGCAGGAGGAAAGAGGAAAGGAGGAGGAAGGAGGAAAGGAGGAGGAAGGAGCACAGCTACCACAGCAAGAGGAGACAGAGGAGGGTCCAGCAAGTCCAGCAACAACAACATCACACTGTAAGAACATCTGTTCACCCAGTTTGTGCAGTTTTTAGAAACACAGAGAGGTTCAGTCTTGAAATGACAAAATGTAATGGTATGTTGGTGATGCAATAATCCTGGAGAAAACTGCAGTCAGAGCACCAGGGATGAGGAAAAATGCCTTGTTTTCACTGCATAACTTCCACAGTTTTCATACAGTTTTAAAGTAGACTAATAACTGATAACAGTACTCTGTCCCTCATATTCAAATTTGGCACACCAGCAGAAGACACAGATGCAAAATGTGACACAGATTTTGATTTTATGGATTCTCTCATTCAAACACCAGGTGCAATACTTTCGAGTGGAGATGCAAAAAATACTGCAGGCGGCACACCAGGAGAAGACACAGATGAACATGACACAGGTATGAGAGGCTTAGAAGGCTAGGACAACATTTTCTCCCATTTTATTACAACCGCCCTTTCATAGCAATTCAAGGTCAATATGACGCAGACTTTTGGGTTTTGCAGTACAGAGAAGAGAAATCCAGAAGACTGAGCAGGAGGAAAGTGATCAGCAGGAGGAAAGAGGAAAGGAGGAGGAAGGAGCACAGCTACCACAGCAAGAGGAGACAGAGGAGGGTCCAGCAAGTCCAGCAACAACAACATCACACTGTAAGAACATCTGTTCACCCAGTTTGTGCAGTTTTTAGAAACACAAAGAAGTTCACAGTCTTGAAATGACAAAATGTAACAGTATCCTCACAGTGAACTGAATCCCCCTTATTTGTCTCCTCAGTACCAGTGGGCCTGGTTGGGTTAGGAGTGTTAGTTGCAGTGTTGGCTGTGTTAGCTGCGTTCTACTGGCCCAGACCCATGGTTGAGCCTGAAAAGCCAAACCCAGACAGAGTTGAAGTGTTCCATAAGGAGATGGCTAGGGTCGAGCAGAGCTTTCGCAGCCAACGAACAGAGCTGTGGCGGCGCAGTCGCATACACCTGCAGCGCCACCTGAAGTCCGCCAAGCCCAGCGAACCTGTCAGCTTGATCTTGGTGGGGGGCCGCAAGGCAGAAAGGACGCTGGCGTGTCTTGCAAGAGCCTTGGCTGAAGCCTTCTCTAAAGCAAACAATGGATCTGTGCTACAGCTGGATGGCATCAGTATGGCCAGTATGGACCATGACCAGGTGAGCTGTCAGGCATGGCATTTAAAGAGACCCCATACGGCCTTTTCACTCATAAAACTGTGTAGAAATCATTGTTTTGGTTGACTGACTTCCCCTGCATGCAGTCTTTGAAAAGCAGCTCACCTTTAGTTTCCGACAGTGTTGGGATCTTGTCCAGTTCTTTCTCCACTGAGTGCCCCTTACAGCTTTTGGGTGCATAATGCAACAACAATGCAAAAAAAAAAACAGGGTTGCTGAGCACTTCTTTAATAGTGTGGTTCTACAGTGGAACAGATAAAATCACACAATTTTCAATACCTTTTTCTTAGGTGAAGCTGGATCTGGATAACAACCTCAGAAAAGCCTTTGAGGGTGACCAGCCCGCCGCTGTCATTCACCGCCTGGAAGAGCTGCCACCGAGCTCCACACTCATCTTCTACCGCTACTGCGACCACGAGAATGCAGCGTACAAGGATCCTCTCCTGGCCTTCACTGTGCTCTTGCCTCGGGACGAGGTGGGCCTGGAGTTCAGCATTAGCCAAGTGGAAGAGATGGCGCACACCCACATCCAACAAAAGTTTCTTACCCCAGATCAGCCGGACACATTTGACAAAATGGATGTGGACAAGCTGAGTGGTCTGTGGAGTCGCATCTCACATCTCATACTGCCTGTGAGTATGGAGGAGAACATGGAGAAAGGAGGTTGTGACTGGAACTGAGAATGAGATGGGAGGACCAATAACTCCCTAATAATAACTGAATGAAATGAAGCAGTAAATCTAGGTGATGGACATGAATCCTTTACAGAATTCTTGGTCCTTCCTGCTTGAATGAGATATGAGTCCTTACAACTTCACTTGCACTTTTGCCACCATAATAACAGACACTTTGAAAGAAATTATTGATACAAAGTGATGGAAACAAATGACCTTTTTGAAGGGTGCTCTCTCATGGGTTTCTACTCAGATGCTGTGTATGAGACTGTATGAGATACATGATATTTAATACATTTGATGATTCCTATAAATAAAAAAGTAAGTAATTAAGATGTGTGGTTGCTGTCTAAGTGCTATTCTGGTAGTTTGCACAGCCCATTAGGATGACTAACTTGTACCATAGATATCTATAACTTAAACCGTAAAACAGAAAATAATTATTAAGGGAAGAAACTGCCTGACTGACCAGTCAGCTTGACATAAAACCAAAGCAGACACGGTTTAACAGGAGAATTAAAGACACTTTTTGTATAGATGCTTTTTTTTTCCAACTGTGACGTTTCCGGAAGAGCGTGGTGTTCACACTAGAACGGTCCGTCAGGAAACCAAATCTTGTCATGCTAAAGGAGCTAACGTCAATGAAGCCCGAAAAGTTTGTTATGTCTGTGTAACTTTTAACTAATGAAATCAGGATAAGATGGAATCGGGTGATACACTCTCAATCAACAATGAGCCGTTGAACAGGAGGATGACAAGACAGTCAATAAAAGGTGGGAAGTAAACTGGATTGGTTAACTATAGACATCTCTCTATCATAGCCATTACTAAGATTTAACGTTAACGTTTAACGTTATGTTCCATCGTTAAATTCAACACACAGCATTGTTAGCAGAGATGGCTTAAGACGCTGGTTTATCGACTTAACTTTATAACACACGATCGACACACCTGCAAAAGTGGCAAATTGATTTAAGTATTGCATACTAGGCTACTTTAAATATGGGCTCACTAAAAGTAAGGAAAGCAAGCCAACTAGCATACCGCTCCGGTAACTGCATTCCCTGTCACACGGCATGCAACGTTCACGTACTATTCAACGGCATTTACGCATGTAAACACTTGTCGTCTTTGTGGTGTTATTTTCATTAAGGATGCTAGCTGTCATTAGAAGTTCAAGTCACACCCAATCACTTCATTTTGACGGTATTATTCATTCAGTAAGCTTAGCAAAGGGGTTAGTTTCACTTTCCTTATTCGTTTTGGCGGAAATTGCAAGCTAACCAAGTTTAGCAAAGGTGGGAAACTACCGTTACTTTTGCCTTCTTGCTTAGAACATGGATCTCAGGCAAAACCAAGAGAAAGGAGAAAGCGAAAGAATGCTGAAGTTGGTAGCGTTACTGCGTTCAATGGATCTGAGACCCAAGAGAGAAGTATTGATGATGATGGTAAGTGTAGCTGATGTTACTGTAAAACATACGTTAAAGGCGACATGGAGAAAATACCCATGGTCGCTGATAAACATCATCACGTGTGGAACTCATGTGTGTCATTACAGTTATTACCTGTAAGTGCGTATGTGATGAGGGATGTATTTAAATAACTCTATGTGTGCAGAAGAGCCATTCAAGAAAAAACTAAACACACAGTCGACAGAGGATAAAGATGCTGATGCAGACATGGAGGTGCAGGTGGACGGAAATGATCCAGAGTCTGATGATGAAGAGATGAACTTAGGGGACCCCCAGCCTGCTAAACTCATAAAGGGTGAGAGACCCTTGATGTTTTAATGACTGTCACTGTCACACTGACCGTCAAATTTGGCCAACTTTATTAGTTGATTATTTACATTGAGGCAGTTTCTGAAGTTTTCTGAAATGCCATATATAAATATGTAAATGAGGCATCATATACTTAAATATATGCAATAATGTCTCCCCAATCACAGATGTGAGGGTTCATCTGGAGCCTCTGGAGGCTGGAGTGATCCTGAGGTGTCGCAGGTCCATTCGCTCAACAAATGAAGGCTCAGGAATGGACACTGAGGCGATCAAACACAGCACAGGTGAGTCCAGACCTCAAAAGTAATTGTAATACCTCATCACTAACAGTATTACTGTGTTGGCAAGCCTTTGTCAGTACCATTTTGGCAGGTGGTATTCTGCAAAGTTATTTTTTAATTGTTTCTTTACTTTTGCATACACCTTTACATTAGCCTGACAAGGCAGACTATAACATCAAAATGTCTAGACTGGACACTGCCGAAAGGCCAGGCTCAATCATTGGGGCAGAATCAGCATTTGTCTTTCAAACTGCCTCTGCATGCAATAGGATAGCGCTATGACTAATCAGAGCAACATTGGCAAAACAGCCAATATGATATTCTTTGAAATGAATAACTTGCCTTTTTCTGCTCAACTTCGAAAGAAAGGCCCAAGTGCCCAAAGGGCCCAAATGCAGGTTGTGTTGTGTAGTGTCTTGGCAATTCATTTAGCCTAAGCACTCAATGTCCAGTTTACCTGCGAGCTGTTCTTCTTGTAATAAAGATCTCATTGAGTAAAAACACCCTGTGTTTTTGTATTTTCATTGTGTTTTTGATATATAAAAAGTAAAAAAAGAAGAAGAAACATTTTAATAATAAAAAATAGTAATAATGATTAATCGAAAATCAATAGTTAATTCTCAAACGTTAATGCGTGGCTAGACATACCTGCAGAGCAAAACTATTTTCTTCCACTAGGGTACGTCTAGATTTCTAGGCTGCTTTTACATAGCTAACTTCACAATGTTTTTATACCGTTTTTTTTTTTTTACTTTTACATGACTCCGTAATACTGCTTAGACTTTAAAAGAAGCTTAAAGATGAGATCACTATAATGTTTCTTTAACAGAATTTGGGTTGGGTATGTGTGTGTATAAATTTTAGGGTCTTCAAAAAGAGATTCTGGTGCCTCCGTCATCCCCATCAGACAGGCACCCAAGCAAAACAGCAGGACTGAAGGTCAAACAATGAAAAGCAGCATGGAGGAGTATCACCGCAATTTGCTGAAAGGACACTCAGGTATCTAGTCGCAGTTTTGGATGATTCCCACTTTAAATAAGTCTGAGAGTATGAAGCTTAATGATGTCTTATGTGAATGCTTTTTTTAACTTTTACATAACCATAATACTGTTTAAACTTTAAAAGAAGCTTCAAGGTGAGATCACTATAATGTTTCTTAAACAAAATTTGGGTTGGGTATGTGTGTGTATAAATTTTAGGGTCTTCAAAAAGAGATTCTGGTGTTTCCGTCATCCCCACCAGACAGGCACCCAAGCAACACAGCAGGACTGAAGGTCAAATGATGAAAAGCAGCATGAAGGAGTATCACCGCAATTTGCAGAAAGGACTCTCAGGTATCTAGTCACAGTTTTGGATGACTCCCCACTGTGTCTGAGAGTCTGAGAGTTTGATGCTTTATGATGTCTTATGTTAATGCTGTTGACATATTCTAGCAGATCATGCCAAATTTGCTAGCGCAAATCTGAAAGTCATGGATCTCAGCCAAACTTCAAACAGAATGCATATTAAAAAGGCATCCAAAAAAGGAGGTAAAACAGCTCAATTTAAACAATCACAAGATTCTTCTTTTGTCAAAGAACATCAAACAGTAAATTAATTGTAAATCATTGTGGTGTTGTCTTGTTTTTGTGTGTCCAAAAGTGCTTCCTGAACTCAAGACCAACACTCCTGGTACGGTGTTCTTTTTTACTTGGACGCATTGACAGGAAAAATGTTCTGTTGCATGCATAGAATATTTATTTACATGTTGTATCCTTACATGTTCCTAGACATAAAAGTGTTTTTCTGTGTTCCTTCTGCTGCGCAGGTGGTTCCAGTCGAATTTGTATGGGCATCCTTTGGCTTTTCCTCCTCTGCGCCTTCTTCTCCATTGGCGTGCTGGCCTACCAGAGGATTCCGTGGTCGTCCCTCAGTAGTCGTTCCCCTGCGCTGCCGCGGCACATGTCACCAGCTGACTCTGTAGGTGTTTTCTCTGACCACATGAGGGCGCTGGAGCAGCACTTCCAGAGCCAGCGGAATGAGTTGTGGAGGCGCAGTCATATACACCTCCAGCGTCACCTGCAAACAGCTGAGCACACCGAGCCGGTCAGCGTGATCCTAACGGCGGGCCGCAGGGCAGAGGGGACGCTGAGATGCCTGGCGGTACGCCTGGCCTCTGCCTTCTCTTCTGCGGTCAATGGCTCTGTGCTGGAGTTGGATGGAGCGAGTCTGGCGGACAAGGACAGCAATCAGGTGAGGGAATATCGGCATGATTGTGTGTGGCAGTAAAAGGCCTGTAGAGCAGTGATCAGAGAGTAGATCAGTAGAGTTCAGGAAATAAGAGCAGGCTCAATTTTGAATTATGACCGTTTTTAAAAAGAGGCACAGTAGCACATTTCTTAGCTCCCCATGTAGATTGTCCCCAATAGGGGTCAAGTGCAGTTAACAGCTGAAAAATTAATAGAGAGTATAATGACTGGAGTTTTAGATAGTGCTGAATTTGTTAGTGTCTTCCTTCATTGATGGTAATTAATTTCTTCATCCGTTTTGGTATCAGGTGAAGCTGGATCTAGACAACCAGCTGAGAGGAGCCTTTGATGGTGACAAGCAGGCTGCCGTTATTCACCGCCTGGAGGAGCTGCCGCCAAGCTCCACACTCATCTTCTACCGCTACTGCGACCACGAGAACGCCGCCTACAAGCACCCTCTCCTGGCCTTCACTGTCCTCTTGCCTCAGGACGAGGTCGGTCCGGAGGTCAGCCTCCAGAAGGTGGAAGAGATGGTGCACGACCACGTCCACCAGAAGTTCCTAGTCCCTGGCCAGCCTGACACCTTTGACAAAATGGATATGAACAAACTGAGCGGGCTGTGGAGCCGCATCTCACACCTCGTCCTGCCTGTGAGCATGGAGCAGCACGTTGAGGAGGGGGGCTGTGACAGAAGCTGAGGGAACTAGAGGAATGTAATAAGTCGTAATATGGTCAGGAGACCTCTTAAACTGGAGCAAGCATTGGGCTCAACTGTAGAAGATCTGGTCTAGCAGTGTGTGTGGTTTTCTTTTTTTAAATGCTTGATGATGAAGATGAATTGTGTGAGTGTTGAGGGATGATATCTGATTGATGAAGGGATCTGGCACTGAGCTTTTTGACTGCCTAACGCTCAGGGTTTTAAGTTCCCAGGTAAAATAAGAGATCTGGTTTGGACACTGCTGATTCTAGTCATCACCGATTGAGGTACATGAGCTATGAAGCCATGTACAGTGATTTTTGTATTTGTGAGAAATGCGGTGCTGGACTGTGAAAATCTGACTGGAAATGCTTGGACATCCCGTGGAGTCAGCACACCTAATAAGGTCTGGTCAGCTCTCAGAGAGGGCCCAGGGTGCACAAGGCATTGAAAGAAAATATTTTCTGTGGGGAAAAAAGGACCTAAACTTTTAAAAATCAGACCCAAAGTTTTATATTTTGTTAATTGTTAATGGAACTTTTTGGACAAAAAAATAATACATTTTCTGTGTGTGTTATGTGTATGTGTTTGAAATTCCTGTTGTGCTTGTATGTCACTAGGTGGCGACATCACCATTCTAAGGGACTATACATAATGTTCTGAAACAATACCTTCTCTTCTGAGTGTTTATACTCATAGTTCCTCTTATGTTCTTTGACAACTGTTCTGTTTTATTTCCTAACTCTGTACCATTCCAATGAATCTCAACACCTCCAGTTCCCTTCTGCACTGATATTCTCATGGTTTCTTAGCAGGCCAAAAGGCCTCATGTTTTGTTTTGATTTTTTTCTGTTTGAAAGATTTAGTTTGTTGATACTGTTGAGTTGTTAATTAAAAAAAATACTGTATATTTGTAAAATGTTTCTGTGCATATTCATTTACATTTGAAAATGGACAGCTGATGTGGAGGAACACATCTATTAACTCTCAACTGGAGCTAGTTCAATTACCTATGTGCACCAGATGTCTTAATCACAATTGGGCATTCTGATTAGCAAAACATAGTCACTCAGTCATTTCTTCAACACTAGGCAGCTGCTCTAACAGCTTTAGCTCCAAGGAGACAGCAAAGACTGTTATTGTTAGAACTGTACTCACCTCTGTCATTCTACTGAATCTAATCTGTCCTGCCCATAGTTTCACCCTGTCAAGACAAAATTGTGAAACATTAAAAAAAAAAAAAAAGATCTGCATGATTAGTCAACTTGACTGTTCTTAAGTACATATTAGCTATGGGTTAATACACACTTTCTTTAGTAGGCTACATATTAACTATGGGTTATAAAAGCCTGGGAAATGTTGAAGCCCATGCATGTGAGCCATATGGATTATTCAGTCAGAGATTATAAGTGAGCAGTTCAGAGATGAAACTTGGTTAATAATTCCAGTTGCTAAACACTATGATAAACACAGATAACTTGACATTAATAAACAGATGGAGAGAACTTTGGTCAGTGTGATTAAGTATGTGTTCTAGCTGCCATGTCAACCAATCTTTTTAGTGTTGTCAGGGCATAGCCAAGATTTTTTTTCTGTCGAAGGCCAGCTGATCCAATCGTTTCTTGGGGTGGCCTTCGCAGCCCAAACTATTTTTTCAAAACTGTTTTTTTTTTTCAGGAAGGGAAGGAATTATGATCTTTCTCAGTGCAATGATGGGGACATTGTGCTGTAGAACAGGCCACATTTTGGATGAGACATTAAACCTGGCCCTGACTCACTGCGGTCATAAAAGATCCCATGACACTTAAAGCAAGAGTAGCGGTTTCCCCAGTGCCCAGGCTGAAGTTTCAACCTGAGTGATTGTTCAACCTGGCCCCTAGTCATCCACAATTGTGCACTATTCTAGCCTGGTTTTCATCATCTGCTGCATAGCTTGGTATGGCCTCTCTACTTCTTTCCATTTTCCTGAGATAGGGAACCAATCAAAAGCTGACCTTTAACCCTGATGAACAGGTTGAAGGCTGGTTAATACATGTTTTGGTTCAAATTGTGATGCATCCCACTCTGTTTTCTCTCTGCAATCATTGGTCTTATTGGTTGTAGGTGTATCCAATGCCTGCAGAGGCATTTTGATCTACAGCTGTTAGTTAGCCTCAGGGAAGTGGGAGAGGACAGTAGCAAGACTGAGCTGCCGAGCAGATCAGTATGAGAGAACCAGGCTATCACTCTCTACCTAAAGCTGGTGTGTGGTGAGCCTTTTGGTGCATAATGGCTGTTGTGCGTCATATTGGTGGTGGTTACTGAGGTCCCCATCCACTGTAAAGTTTGCATGCCTAGAAAAGCTTACTTATACTTACTCCTCTTCATCCCATATGGGACATCCCATGAGGCTTCAGAGAGCTCTTTCCACCACATTAGGTCCTTGGCCGCATGTGCGTCTCTCACATACAACAAGGCTCCTTTTTTGAAGCTCTTGGACCACATTGACATGTTCCATAAATGTAAACATATAGTGTGCATGCACATGAAAAGTAATTATTATTATCATTATTACAATGGTTATTATAGATGTAATAATAATAATAATGACTTATTGTGAGGGGGCTTGGAGGCCAAAGGCCTAGGCATCAATTTACTGGCTTTAGTTACTCACAATCTCCCAAACTTACTCAACCTTACGCAACCTACTATATCAATGCCCACATTCCATCCATGGTGACCAATCCATTTGTCCACTGGTGAGATGAAAATACATAATTCAAGAATTCAGAAAGGACATGCCTCAGCTCTGAGCATGGGCCCATGACCCAGTTTTGCCCTGTTTTAGTTCTGTCTGATGACATCTAATAAATGGGTTGTTTATGCCAAAGGTCTATTTATGACCTATTCCACTCTTCCTTAGCAGGAAATCTGTCAGCTGATAGGTGTTTTTGCCTGTGGAAAGAGCAAAGTCTGTGTTTTACGGGTCCAATATAATGTGGGAATACAAGGGGAAATTCTGTTGTGAGATTTGATTGCTTGCTTGAGGAAGTTTAAAAAGATTGGATCAGCCCCTGACTAATATCAGCCTTGATATCAGCCTTGATATCAGCCTTGACTTGATCATTCTAACTGCATTCACAATGCCTCCCTCCGTTCGCTGAGTGGACAGTGGGATAAAATCCAGACTAGCACTGCAGGGAAACGATAATCAAGAGGAAGTGCTAGGAAGGCATGGTCAGGCTAGGTCCAGTAGAGAGCTACCAGATAAATACATAAGGAATCCAGTGTTGGCTTCCTCTTATCACGTTTAGATAATATGGGCATTATTGCAATATATTGTACAATAGAAGTAAAGATTAGAAAGAACATAACCGCATAGGAAATTCATCCAAAGAACCAAAAAGATGTGTATGTATGTGTCAGCCACCACTATGACTACTAAGCCCCGTAATAATAACACCATTAAATGTCGGCCTTCCCTCTATGCTGAACCTTGAATGAGTGTTTTTGGGCATTTAGGCATTGCTTTCCTTCTAGTACAAATAAGTTGTGCCACTTATTGTTTCTTTTAAATATTTATTATGACCCTTGTGAAAGTGTGTCAATGTGCCAGTTTCATGTAAGACTGCACAAGTAGGTGCACTGTGTACTAACTACAGGTATAATTCATACATTTGACATTAGGAGCCAGTTTACCCACTTAGCCCCTGAGTATTGGAATCAGAGAGTATGTTTTATTATTTTCAGTCATATGCGGTTTATTTCATTATGTTTGAGCTTGGCCTGACTTAACTGTCTATCCACATATGACAAGTTTTTATTTCATTCTGTTCCTGCTGTTCCAGTCATTAGAAATAAGGTGGAATATTATGCTCAAGGGTTGTTTTAGTGTTTGCACTGTCTGTGTTTGTCCCCTGCGCCAGTGGCTATTTGCCCGAGCATACCGCGCTGGCATTAATCATCAGTTTGATTCAGTGCGGGCCACGTCAACTTGAATGACTAATGCCACTTTCCATCCACCTTGAAGGTTAAAGTCTATTTCCTTCTAGTAAGAGCGGCTGGTGGTTCCTCATGTAAAGCATGCTGTCTCTCCCTTCATGCACATCACTGTCTTAAAATTACTATCACCCTGGATTGAAAGAGAATTTCATTGGAGGCACTTCCTGAGCCATGACTCTTAAATGTGCACATATCAACACATACCTGCATGTTCATAGCTGGAAAGCGTCTCAGTTCTTTAACAAACACTTTAAAGCTGAGTGGAGGCCCCTGGAAGAGGTTTAATTTAGAGGTTTTCAGTTTAAGTGTAAGCATGGCTGCATAGCCTACATTCACTTGGTGGAATTAGTAGGAAGAGTTCCACACAGAAATATATCAAGATAGGTTTAACCCTATGCAATTTTATAACAGCAGTGAGTTTTTCCCGTGGTACAGATTTACAAAAGAGTCTGTATTATACAATCAGTTTTCTTGTCCTCAATCACTGCACCTCCATGGGCTTTTAGCCTCTTTGCTGTGGCATGATAGGCTAACAGATCACAGGATATTAGTGATAACCATTTAAGCATTAGCGGTAATAATGATGCAGAGTGATTCTATAATTTGTGGTACATTTCACAGAGAACAAAGAAAAAAAAAACAATGTTATTTATCAGGACAAAAATTGGTGGGTCAAGTTTGTATAGTCTTTCAGGATAATGTATCCAATAGTTGCAAAGCTTATTAAACATTATTTTCATTGCACAAATTCAAGACAAAGTAACTTAGTTGACGGGTAACTTAGTTGACATTGTCCTTATTTTGTTCGACAGGTAGTGGGTCTAGCATAGCTGACCACATGCCATTTTCTTAAACAAGACGTCATCTTTCCACATATAATGGGATTTGATAAAGTAAATAATCTACACCATTACATTGTGTGTAGATGTGTGTACATAGTTGACGGTCAATTAATATACCCATTGACATTGTGATAGTTCTGATAAAAAATGACACAAATTTGAGCAACAATTACATTGCTGTGTTTAAAACCTCCACTACAGAGGGCAATTACATCACATGGTGCTGGTTACATGTTTTTGGGACAAACTATAACTGAAAAGCTGGGGGTGGTTTTGTTAGTAACATAGTTGACAGATATTTTGTGAAAAGCATCATCGAAAATATCTAAAATACTTAAAAGTGAAAATAGAAATTAAAACAAGCATTTCTGTTTAGTACTTAGATGCCTTAAACACTTAAAAGTGTGAATTTGATTTATTAAAATGGTTTTATTAGTTTAATTTGACACCGAGACAGAGCTTATATGATATCAGACATGGCAAAAAGGGCTCCTTTAGGGATATAATGATATAATATTTAGCTGAAAGAGGCACAATATACTCATTATGTTAGTGTGTTATCATTAAGCAAGCAATTAATAAAAATAAATGTTACTTACATCAACAGGCATGGAATGTATTATAGAATCATCCAGCCATGAGACATTTGAAGAGTTTGGTTCCAAAACGCAATAACCACCATTTTAATGAATTTTCAGAAATTATTTTTTTTAATTTTCTTTTTCAGATATATCAGTGGATCTACTTTTGGATTGCTTTTACTTAATTTATTTGTACATAATAAAATCAATATAATTGAAGATTGGTAAATAATTACTGATATACACAATTAAAAATCATGACGTGAATATGCGTGAAAATGGATTTATAGTGTTTTAGAACCAAACTTTTCATTTGTTTGTGTGTGTGTGTGTTGCATTTCCATCCAAAGGCCTAGAAAATAATACAAAGCCAAGTGACTTTTGTCTACCACTAAGTGGCGCTATATCAGAGACCGGTGTTTATGGGTTTGTTTGATGCACCTTTGTTAGGCCTACGTATATAAACCACAAAATGTCAGTCTTAGACTCCATGGCTGGGGAGTAACTTCATGAAAACTGTTATTTGCCCACTCATATTTTAGGGGGCCCAGCACAGGACTGGAGTGATCCCCAAGGACCAAAATGAGTCTAGCGGAGCGACATGCAGAGTTTTATGGTCTGTTTCTGTCCAACCTGTGTTTCAGGGGTGCCGGTGCAGCGGAGTGTGGCCCCTGGGAACAAAAATACCTGTGTTATGGGCCCAGTGGGGCCACATGCCCACCACATTTTAACTGGCCTGAGTGTCCTGGTAATGGTTGACCAAAGTTTACTGAAAAAACAGAAATGCCTGATTTTGACATTAGCTTGACATTAGGTGCTACCACACCACAAATGGGTGTTTGAGAGCTTGTTTTAATGTGGCTCCTGGACACCTATGTGGTTTTGTTGTCCTGGAAATCCAATTCCAAACCTGGAGAAAAGACAATAAAGGAAGAAAAAAAAAGCTTGAGAAATAGATTTAGATAAAAAAAGAAATAATTTATTTAGAAGCTGTGAAAAGATGCCCATAATTTCTGACAGACACTGTCACAAGCCCTTGACCATAATGAAACATTATTAAAAATAACATCCTTTTCATGTTATAGTAAAACAGTAGCCTGCAGATATGTAGTGCCTGTGTTAGAGTTAGTACCAGGCAAGCCTGCGATTTTGTACCTCTGGAGCTCCCCCTACAAGCATCAATTAAAAAAAAAAAAAAAAAAAAAAACAGCAACATTATGCATTCTCACCAATCCATGTGGATTTGTTCACAAATCAAAGAATAGGAACCAGTGATGTTACATTTTGGAGGAGTTCGTTTGACAAGATAATAAACACAATTTCAGTTTCAGTTTCACCGACCCTTGCTTACATACTGCAGTTGTTTGTAAATGCACTTAGCAGCAACAGGGGTTGCTGAGACAGCCTTCATTTACTGCATAATGAGACATTTAACCATCAAAGTGACTATGGAGATGGTAAATTAACCTAAGAACAGCATAAAATGTTACCTGGTGTAACATTTCAGCACTGTACATAAAATAGTAAATCTTAATAATAATAATAATAAAAACAAAAATCAAAGAATCGGAACCCGATACATACCCGATACCCGATAATATTTCTTTTCACTTAGAGCAATATTTTAGTGGATAATTAATAATCAGTGCAAAATGTGATCAGGTACATAGCAAATAATCCCAACATTTACAACCCAATTCCCCAAGGTCCTCTGCAAATCAACCCCACGACCCCAAGTTCAACAAAAGAGTAGGCTATTCAGTCCCAGCTTTGATTTCCCCTTTTAAATTCCGACAGTTCAAAACCTCTCCTCCACTTCCAGGTTAATCCAAAGCATTGCAAAAATATAATCCACCAAAAAATAGAAAAATTACATCCCACAAAAACTCACTGTAGGCCTACGATATCTTCCCCAAAAAGCATCGGCTTTTGTAGGCTATTGATGGGGAAGTTTTTACAAAGCATGCAACAGCACAACCTTTTTCGTAACTGGTTACCAAACTCACTTCCCAAAAAGACATCTCTCTCCACGGGCCATCCTCTTCCCTATTTAAAAACTCCCCTCTTCAGGCATAGCCCAGGTAAGACTTTTACTCCCCCTCACGTGACCCATTTCCCCATGAAGATGAGCAGATAAGACTAGTTACCCATTAGAACAAGAAAGACTATCATACCACAACATTTTTAGATAGGACAACATAAATTGCAAAGTATTATCAATTAACATTCACTTTTCAAGACAATACAATGCATATGTGAAGGTTACACTGGTGTGCCTTTAAAATGTTTACAATACAAAAAGTAATATAACCGCAGCCAAACTAATCAGGGCATGGCAGATTATTGGGACCAAAGAGACTCGGTTGTTCACAATCTGCAAGAATCAAAGCAAAGAACAAAAAACAGTACAATTACTTGCAGCATGTGCCTATACTTAATTGGAGCAGCACCAGTTATCTTTTTTTATAAATTAACTCTAGGTTACATTTTTAGTGCTATCTTTTCACAGTGTGTTCAGTATTTCTCTCATGCATTTGTAATAGTGATCTTACCCATGAGAAACACCTAGGTGGTGAGGCCCTTTTTCTGCTTCTGTGGTAAGTCCAGGCTGAATACAAAAACATACAATCTTACTTTGACACGAAAAATAAACACATAAAAGTAACAACTCATGTATATGCTATGTGAGTGTGTTAATTGTGTGCTGTGTGGGCAGAATCTGGATGTGTGTGTGTGTGTGTGTGTTTACATTATGCTGAAGTAATGTTTTTCCCTGCACAGTAGGCATATGATACCTACCAATATTTTTAAACATCACACAGATCACACAGAACACCAAGGTCCACACGAAAAAGCCAATCAGGACATACTGGAGGAACTTCCAGTCGCGACACTCAAACATCTGGAATACAAACACGCTGGCAACTGCAATAACATGGGAACAGCGAAGAAAAAGACCAAAGTCAGAAAAGGCCAAAGACTTGACTTCATTTCTGGAAAACATTACAACACCACTGGTGTAATTCATTTCTAATACACAGTCATTTCTAAAACAAACTACTGTATGTCCAGCCAACATCTTACTCAACTTAACCAACCATTTGTTTCTAAACAAACTTTATCACTATTCAACTATCACTATTCTAAACACTATTCTGAGGGAACGCTCTCACTAGGGGTCATCCTGCTAAGACCTAAGAGTTAATTGAACTTTATTTGACATTACTTTTTAGCCACTTGTTTCTTTTTTTATCTCTGACTCAAGTAAGTCGAAGAATGAAAAATGTCCATTTGATTATGCTACTCTAGTGTGCATCCTAGAACTAATCACCGGTACAACACATGGCTACAAACACAGCAAAAAAAAAAGCTAAGCAGTGTGTGTGCCTGAGATTATTTTTGTCTATGTTGGGATGTATACCTGTGAAAGCTGCCTGTAAGACGGCCAGAGTCCTGAGGCCCCACATCATGATTTTTCTTCTGAAATCCACAAGAACACACATAGGCTCTCATATCTCTCCCAGTTTATAGCCTATAAGTCATACTGCTGATGGGTTACAAAAACTCAGTTCCATCCACTGACACTCACAATTCATGGCTCGGACCACAAAGACTGCAAGCAGTAATTGTTTGAGTAAGGCTCAAAGCCACTGCAACACCTACAAGAGCAGATATAGTAATCTATGCAGTCACACACACACACACACACACACATTCACACAAGATGAAGATGAAAGAACATACATTCAAACAATTCCAATATTTAAAATATTTTGATATGGTTTTTGCAATTTGAAGTGTTAAGTCAGAAAGGAGTAACAAGAAATCATATAAAATTATATAAAATTCTTACACTATGCCCCATCAATCTTTAAAAGTTAAGAAGTGAAACAATGGTGTGTGGAAAGATATACGTACATGGTTGCACAAAAGGAATAAAATAAAGGCAGCAACGGCCATACACAGAGACAACATTGACAACAGCTTGTATTCCTGAGAGAAGTCAGAGAAGACAACACATCTAAGTGATTGTACGTTTTTTAACAGTCATTTTGTTTATGACATTAAAGCAAAATTCCAGAGCATTTCAACTCATAGCCCTGCTGTTCGATCAGCCAGGCGAGCACCACCTACTACCTCCACTCAAAATTGCATTTTGATATAGTACTAGTCAGGGAACTATCCAAAGGCTTCGGTTTGCTTCAAAAAAAATGTATGCCCGATCAGCGAGCAGACATTGTAGGCAGTAAAAATTAAAAACCTCACTGGGAGTTAACCTTTACAGTGTGGAAAATCTTTCTTTGTTTGTTTTCTTTTGGTCCTGCACCCACCCAATTGTGTAAAATTTTAACTTTCTTACAAGTTAAATTTTCCTTGCCTTTGCTATCAGCTAACTATCTAGTTTATGTTGTACCAAATTGTCTCATTCTTTTTCCTGCCAACAGCACTCAGTGACCTCAAACAACAGGGCTAGGGGCTGAAATGCTCCATAATTTTCCTTTAAAGGATTTAAATTGAATATGATATTGAAGGTTTATATATGATATTAAAGTCATATATAAACCTTTTCATTCTATCATGATAAAATAGCTGATCATTTCTTTAGAGAAAACAAACATTAAGGGTGCCCTGCCATACATATATAGGGTATTTAAACTGTTCTCTAAGGTCTACAAAGATGTTATGTAACTTTAGTTGGGCTGAAAACGGTCCAAGATGACCTTAACAGAGCCCTATGCATCTTATTCAAATAGGCCTAGACTAAGGCGCTTCATTTTTGAAAATGAGCTGTGTTCTGATTCGCTGCTGTAGCATGTCAGTGTTGTTGTCAGGGTCTTGCTCCCTTGGCCGCCCTGCTGGGCTGGTGCTGCACTGCAGTCTCTTTGTCTGTTTGTATTGTCCATGTGCTTCTGTTTTGTTTGCCTGCCCTGCCCCTTTCTCCTCCCCTGCTACACACCTGTGCCCCATGATCCTGTTCCCTCGTTATGAGTATCAGCTGCCTCCTGTTTTGTCCCGGTGTTCCTGTTCCCTACTTAAACCCTAGCCTGTTCTGTCCTTTGTCTGATCGTCTGACTTTGTACCTCATGTCTGTAAGATCGCCACCCAGTTTTGCTTTCCTGTCTGTGAGTTTTGTTTTCCCGTCTGTGAGTTTTGTTTTCCCCTTGCTCTGCCTTTGTTCTGATCCTCGTGTTTGACTCTCTGGTTAACCTGAACTTTTTGGAATTTTTGGATTTGAACTGTCTAACTTACGATCGGAATGAACCCTGCTTTTGGAAACCTTTTTATTGGATTACTTGTGTTTTTGCCAATTAAGATCTTCTGTGTTTTTTTTTTCCCTTTTTACCCGTATTGTATCCGATTCCTGAGCCTGCACAAAAGAATACACTTCCTGCACCGATCTGCATTTGGGTCTTTGTCTGAATCCTTATATTTGTACGAATACTTACTTTAGTTTGCTAATGTCAGAATTGCAAGAGAAGAAGAACCAAAAATATTACATTGGAATATTACATTTCTGAGGAAATTGAGGAAGACAGCCTATGATGCATACTTTTACCAACGGACTTCTCCAAAATTTAGCCGGTAACACGCATTGTTGAACAAAAAACGAGACGGTTGCTGTTCTGCCTGTTATCTCTGGCATGGTTAGGATTCTGTGAGGTGGACACCAATCAAATACAGGAGAGTATGGATTGGATGATAATTAAGTTCCACCAGTCAATGCCACGTATAACTGGCTCACTTTGCTAACTGACCCGATTTCTCAATTTATTTCTTTTCATTGGCTGGTGACAGTGGAGATAGTATTATATTTTCACATTAAACACAAACTCATATTTCAAAAACAACAGTTCAAAAAGGTTTTGTGTGGCAGGGCACCTTTAAGTAAAGACTTTACCTACCAAGTGTCTGACTAAATCCATTCTCCAACCCAACAGGAAAAGTGACCCCTCAAGATGGAGGAAGTGTGAAATTAGCAAAGTTGCAGTCGCAACCTGGGATAAATAAAAAAATTTATATGCTATTTTAAAGAAAAAAAACATATTTTCTGACTTTTCACCAATATATCTATATAGTGCAAATTATTCACATCAGAGTATAAATGGTTAGACTCAAATATCTTCTCTGACAAGTTAGGCTGGCAATATCAAAGATCTCATCCTAATCTTGAAATGGCTCATTGAAATATGGCTTCATACATACAGTATCTCACAAAAGTGAGTACACCCCTCACATTTTTTGCAAATATTAGAATATTTCTATAACACTATAGAAATTATGTTCTAGAAACAAGTTAAAGTAGCCAGTGTACAGCTTGTATAGCAGTATTGATTTACTGTCCTCTGACATTAATTCAACATACAGCCATTAATGTCTAAACAGCTGGCATCAAAAGTGAGTACACCTCATATCAAACATGTCCTAATTGTGCCCAAACTGTTAACAATTTGTGTGAGCACCATTATTATATGCATTAATCTCTATGGGCTTGAAATTCACCAGAGCTGGACAGGTTTCTACAGGAATCCTTTCCCACTCCAGCATGATGGCATCACAGAGCTGGTAGATGTTATACACCTTGCTCTCTTCCACCTTCCACTTAAGGATGTGGCACAGGTGCTCAAATGGATTTAGGTACTTGGCCAGTCAATCATCTTCATCTTCAGCCTTAACAAGGCAGCTGTCATCTTGGAGGTGTTAGGTTAGGTTTAGGGTCATTGTCATGCTGTAAAACTACTATGCCATGTCTCAAGGAGAGGGGATCATGCTCTGCTTGGAATTCATGTTTCCCTCTATGAACAATTCCCCTGCTACCACCACCATGCTTGACTTTAGGCAAGGGACGGTTGTCTTGGTGCTCCTCACCAAGTTGCCGCCACACACACTGGACACCATGAAGTACATAAATCCTAGATGCAACTGGGATTCCATACTGATATGCTTGTTAGTATGATATTCAGCATATGGTTGAGATGGCACATCTCTATTATTGGGACAGTCACCCTTTGTACATTAAAATGTTGATTCAAATACCTGTGGATAACAAGAAGATTTCTGGTCACTGGTGGCACCTGGAGAAGAAAGAAGGAGATTAGCTCTTCAATGGACAGTTATGGTGTATTGAAGGGTGAAGAAACTGAGGACCCATCTAAGGGCATATTGGCATTTGTTATTCTGCTCAATGATTAAATCCATTAACTCTAATAATTATATAAATGTTACACCATACATAGACATTTTTGTATTACTCCATTGTCTAAGGTCCTGTTTACACGTATCTAGATATTTTTGTAAACACATATATATTTTTTCATCCGTTTGGGCCTTTTGTTTACACTTGAGTTTTAGTCACCTAAAACAGATACTTTTTAAAACACCCTCCAAAGTGGGTTCTATGTGGATTCTGTTGTATATGTGAAAATGCTTTTTTTAAAAAAAAAAAGAAACGGATAAAAAAATCTGTTTATAAAAATATCCACATTCATGTAAACACAGCCTAAATGTATACATTGATTTAAAAAAAATGGTGTTAATGAAAATTCAGTGAATGCATATAATGCCTATAGCCTCTTCTTGTTGTGAATGGTTAGTTTATTTCCAGCAATGTAACAAGGTAAAAAGTTACATTGGTACATTATACTCTTAATCTTATCTTGCTTTACTCAATTATGAAGACAATTCATATACTTTAATGTTGGTTGAGTTGAGAATGGACGGCTTTCCGTCATCATAATAGTCACATACCCCATGTCTTTTTTAATATATAAAGTTTGATCTTGTATTGTGACATGCTAAGTTCCATGGAAATGTGTTCTTTTAGGAGATTTACCACTGGTGCTCAATGTTCAATGTTTTCAGTTCAACAGAATAGTTTTCTTGACGACAGTTGGAGCGAATAGAACAGATTTGGAGGGACGGAGATAACTCAACTTAATATGTGTGAGAGTGGTTTTGGCAGTTTTATTGCTGGATGGGACCAAGTACAGTCTAGGTAATCTTGATGGGTGTGATGTGTGCAATGTGTGCAAGTGTCAGATGTGATTAGTCTTAATCACACATTTTGTGTTGTGTGATATGTGCTCTGTGAATTACCTATACTGTATTAACTGTAGGTTGGTATTGTTAGACATGGTTAAGCGTTTCTACAGATTTGTGCCCAGAGTTTGGGATCGGGGGTGAATGTTAAATCCTTATTCCAGGACTCGATCAGTACAGAGATGATCTGTAGATGCTAAAATTCTTCTGGGATGAGATTTTATTAATTTCTTCTGCTAAGGTGGGTAGAGTTAATTCATTGTTAGATATAGTGATTTTAGATTTTAGAACAGATTTTAATTGCAGGTACTGAAGATATTGATCTTTCCTGATGCCTTACTTCTGAACTAATTGCTAGAATGTGGAGATACTGCTGTTGTGGGAAAGATGGTGGAGATGAGTGGAAAGATGTTTTTTTAGTTTAAGAAGGGTCAGGGTTCTGCGTCAGAAAAAGGTCACTGCATGAATGAAACTATTGCACAAATCTAATTCCCAAAAAGTTGGAACGCTTGGTAAAATGTCAATAAAAACAAAATATTGTTTTCAAAACATGCAAGGCATAAATTTGATAGTGAATAGTTCAAAGACAACATATCAACTGTTGAAACTGGGCAAAATTATTGCTTTGGGGGGAATATACACTACTTTGAAATTTGATACTTGCAAGATGTCTCAAAAAAGGTTGGGACAGGGCCAATAAAAAGCTATAAAAGTTAAGTAATGCAAAAAACAACTAGGAGGAATATTTTAAAATTAACAACATCAACTGCAAACATGAATGTAATAGACATCACAGAAAATCCGAGTCTCTCGGAATTAAAGATGTGGAAGCATTCATCACTCATTTATTTCATAAAAATATTGAATAACCAAGATTGCATGTATACAATCTGTGATAAAGATACACCAGTTGGGCTACTGAAATCATGCTTTGGACAAGAAAGAACACTCTTTTTAAACAAAATCGTTTTGGCAGTTAATGTAATTAACTGTGAAGTGTCCATATTTTTTTGTCTTTAGTCTCTACTTTTCCTGCTTTTTATTGACACTGTCACAACTTTTTTTAGCCATGTTGCTGATCTTAAATTTGAAATGACCATAAATATCCCACATAATATTCCAGTTTCAACAACTGATATGTTGAGATGTTGCATTGATCTTACCATCAGTAGGTGTTGCTGTAACTGAGGGCTGACTTGTGAGGTTTTGAGATCTGCAACACACCCTGAAATGCACACTGCCATTGGTGTAAATTTCAGTTTAAAAAGTCAATATAATTCTAAAACTGTCACGGTCTCTCTAGTTCAGACACAAATGCAGAACAAAACACTCTCTTGAACCAAGTAAATTTACTCGGATAATCATACACAGTACACAGGAACAGATAGTGATAGCTATACAATGACCAAGGAAGGAACACTAAACATACAAGGGTTTAAGTACAGGGGCAAACTAATCACACACAGCACAAGTGAAAGAGGGTAGTTATAGTGGTTGCTATGATGGTTGCTAAGTTAATTATATTGTTGCTATGTTGGTTGCTAGGTTGTAACGTGAAAGTGGCTGCCATGTTGATGCTAGGTTGAGGTGGTTGCTAGGCTGTTGCTAGGGCAGTCATGGTGGTTGCTATGCTAGTTAATAGAGGAATCTGTTGGTTGCTAAGTCATAATTGTTGAAGTGGTTGCAACAGCACAAAATTTCATTTTTGGGCAATCTCAAAAATTAAAAAATGTAATTTTAAAAAAAGGCTGTGTGGGGTGGCTGTGAATAGAAACTCATGCATATGTTCTTAATAATGTGCATTACTTGCTTAAACTCCTGTTAGAAAATGTCTTTTGACATGGGTCAGAAGTAACAGCTACATTTTACTTGCTTTAGAATGCACACCACTGATTAATGTAGGACAAAAAGGCAGACTGTAGGACACAGCCTGCTGCTGTTTAGTGTCTACACTTGACAATTTGTTGGAGATTGTTGGGCGCAGGTATTAAACTACTAATTATTGAGAAAAAAACGTATTGCTCCTGCAGTGACATAATATTGACAGTTGCTTAACAAGTTGTTCATTGTTTAATCAAGTTGTCTATTGTTGTTTATTGTATTTCAGGGCTGTTAAACTTTTCATAATTGATAATAATGTTTCCGTATTTGAATTGGTAGATATCGTTGACATATTGCTCCACCAATGACATTGATAGCTGATGATGCTGGTTCCTATGTTGTTGCTGGGTCATCATTGTGGAAGTGGTTGCCAGGAAGTAGCAAGGTGGTGGTTGCTATGCTGGTTGCTAGTGTAGCCCTGTGCTATATTTTTGTTTTATTTTCGGTGGTGTAAAAATGTTATAGAATGTTATAGAAATGTTTTTCAGATGCATTATGCCCAGATGCATTTGTTTTGGAAAGTCCTGCATTTTATTTTAATTTAGAATATGTGCTACTCAAAGTGAAAGTATAACGGTTGTTCAATGTACAACTTAAGTTGCTTTAACTGTACATTGCGTGTTTGTCTGGGAGTCAGAAGAGCTGCTGTTTGACTGGCAAAGGCGGACAAGACTACGAACTCAACCGAGGTCCTGCTACGTTGCTGTCCATGTGCATGTCAGGAGCCATGCGTTTCTGCCCATGCTGCCGAGGCATGATCACTATCTACCGTCACCAGCTGTAAGGTACAGGTCTATGCCATTGTTTTTACCCGCTCTTCGGAGTGAAGCAGCCATTTAGTTTCAGGTCTCTACGTACCCGAGCAGGCCTGCATCAGGGTATTATTTTCATTTTAAGCCGGTATAGGACATTTGACCGTTCATTTGTTGAGTGTTATTTTGAACTGAACTGTTTATATTGTGCACTTGGTCTTTCTTATGGACACTGAATGTAAGAGTGCTATCTAGTTTGAATGTGCTAATCCACTCCCATGGCTTCTCTTACCACTGCTATGCTGATGATACCCAGCTCTATCTGTCCTTTCCACCTGATGACTCCACGGTGTCAACACAGATCTCGGACTCTCGGTTCTCGGTCTCTCTGATATATCTGCATGGATGAAAGGACATCACCTCCAACTAAATCTCTCCAAAACTGAACTGCTGGTCCTCCCAGCCAAACAAGCCATACATCGCGACATCAGTATCAAGATCGACTCTCTGTCTGTTTCTCCCACCAAAGTGGCAAAAAACCTAGGTGTAATGATCGATGACCAATTGACCTTTGCAGATCACGTTGCCTCTGTGGCTCGCTCGTGCCGTTTTCCCCTATTCAACATAAGGAAGATCAGGCTGTACCTATCCCAACATGCAACCCAGCTCCTGGTACAGACCCTGTTTATCTATTGTCTTGACTACTGCAATGTCCTCCTATCAGGCCTACCAGCCTGTGCGGAGACCGCTACAGATGATCCAGAATGCAGCTGCATGTCTGGTCTTTAACCAGCCAAAAAGGGCACATGTCACACCTCTGTTCATTGAACTTCACTGGTTACCCTTGGCTGCTCACATTAAATTCAAGGCACTTACGGTGGCCTACAGGGTGACTGATGTCTCTGCTCCCATCTACCTGAATACTCTCCTGAAGCCCTATGTCACCCGACAACCGCTTCACTCCTCTAAGGAACGTTTTCTAGCACGGCCAACACCTTGTGCAGGTCAATCCAGACTCTTCTCATATCTGGTTCCGCGCTGGTAGAATGACCTTCCAAGTGCTACCAGATCAACTGAAATCCTCTTCACCTTCAAGAAACTCGTGAAGACCCAGCTCTTCCAAGAATATCTCCTGGCGTAAATTTTGAGAATGCACTTTAATTTCACTGCACTGTATTATACTATTGCATTTTCAACTTAAAATAGTGCAGTTTCTATGTTAGCAACATGCACTCCTTGTTAGTTCTTTCATTGTGTTGTAGCTTGAATGTTATCCTCTTTTGAAAGTCGCTTTGGATAAAAGTGTCTGCTAAATGCCTAAATGTAAATGTAAATGTAAAATGCTAATATCGGTGTGCATTGAGACAGTGTATTGGGTTTGTGTGTTTGTACAGTGCACTGGGATTCAATAAGAAATAATATAAGGGTTATTTTATTTTGTGCAATTTCATTTGAATACATTTTATAGTAAATAGTTATATTTTCACTATATCTCTTTCATTCGTTATTTCATGGCAGTATTCTTATATGGGTTAGAAATAGTGTTTAAAGAGTGACAAGACTCAAAACCATTTAGATAATTACTACTACTGTTTTATCGCTAATTTCTAAGAACTCAGGGCGCCTTGTAGGGAGATTGGTTTATTTTAATGTCATGCCCATAACATAGGCATGGGGGTGCTACACTAGGTTAATCATGTTGGTTACTATGTTGACTACTTGGTCATTATTGTGGAAGTGGTTCCCAGGAAGTTGCAAGGGAACTACTAGGGAAAGTTGGTAGTTACTTACAAACCAGACTGATCAAATGCATCATTAATTTCAGATGTCATGAAATTGTGGAATGTTGACTATGTCATTAATCTTAAGAGTACTAATTCCAGGAAGAAGATAAAGATTCCTTTGATACTACAAACCTTTTGAGCAGGGATTGGAAATGGGAATAGGCTGCAATAATGACTGAACCCTTTTCTTTATTATAATCCCTTTTTTCATATTTGGATCGATATGGTGTCGCAAAATATAAACAAAATATAACACAACATATAAACAAAATATAAACACAGACATATACTTTGTTATGCTAACATGGACCAGTTGAGTGACAGTAAGAAACACATATAGCCTACATCTGGTTTGTCCAATTAATATATAAGGAGCACTTGCATTTTGATTAAGTGAGTGTGCAGTAGTTTCAAAGCTTGCTATTATTCACATCAGATAGTTAATTATCATGGATGTAGGAAACTTTTCAAGAAAAAGATCATGAAAAGAAGATTAGCAAAACAGGAGGAGTCAAGTCATGTTCCCTTTTCACCACCTTACAGTTTAGGTTTTTTGTAAACTTATTCCATCCATGGAAATTAAGCCACTGTGGGAAATGGGATGGTATTATTTGTCTTTGCCAACGATCAGTGAGTTTTAATTGCTTCTTCTGCATGAAACCTCACTGAAGCAACTTAGGCAATTGTGAAATGAATGAGAAACACACAGATTTCTGTGTTGCTCTGCTCGGAGTGTGTATCTGGCCTTGTGGTGCGTAAGTGACAGACTGAAGTTATTTGCAAATGTGCGCAGACTGAAAAGCACACAGCTGCATGCTTTTTTTACTTAGGCCCCAGGGAGAATTTAGCCTTTAGTCATGAGCAAAAAATAATGAAAATAATGAACTCACAGATGAAATCCCACAATAAGTAATAAGGTGAAGCAGACATTAGCCAGTGTGTGGCAGCTTTCAAGGACCAAGTTTATACCAAACTTGTTCTGTACAAATATAAAATATACATACGTACATATATTGTTATGCTGACAGCAGAATTGTTTGTAATTGTGATAAATAATTATCTTATTTATTTGTATGAATCTTACCTGTATGGGGTACACTGAATGCGGTGACACTGTTCTGCTCTTATAAAAATACAGCTCTATCCCCTCTTAATTAAAAAAACACATACACAAAAGAATCTTGCTTGCATGACAAAAAACTATGTCATCAGGGTGTTGACATAAGAGTGACATGAGTTTTTATATCTGCATGATCCCAAACAATGTGAAGAGTTATGTTGACTGACAAGGTAATAAACGCAATTTTGGTTTCATTCTGTTTCCGTTTCGTTTAATATTGGCTTGCCAGCATGAACTTGCCAATGTTATAACTGTGTGAAGAAGCAGTAGGGGCATCTTAGAGAGCTGTCATTCACCCCATAATGAGCCATAAGTGACAACAAAGCTGTTAAATTTAACTAAAAACAGCATAAAATCCTGCCTGGTGTGCCTTTAATGACAACAACCATAATATTTGTGACATATGTCATTAATGTAACATGATGCGTGTCATGTCATGTTTATGACAGGCTCATGTCACTCAATGTCAACACCCTCAAATAAAGTTTAACCAACAATTATTTGTGCTGTATGTGTGCATTTACATTAAGCTAATGTTATGTTTTTGTGTGTAGGCCAATGACCCCTATGATAAGTCTATGATACCTACCAATATGTGTTAACAGCACACAGATCAAACAGAATACCAAGGCCCAGAACGTAAATCCTATCATCACGTACTCCAACTGTTTGAATTCAGACTCAAAAGCTTGGTAGTCAAATGCAACTGCAACTGCAAGAAAGAGGACAACACTGAAGTTATTTTCGAGATAAATACTAGCAGACAATTGTGATAATACTTGAAGTGAAATTTTTTGTTGTCTCTCTGTACACTCCATTTTTATGAATTAGAATTCTTCAAATTTGTTTGCCAGATATGGTTAGCTCGTTTCACTTTGTGCAAAGTGTCCTATCCAAACCTATCCATTGGCAAATGTTTGCTCCACGAGGGGCAGATACTTTCTGCTTTAACCAATTGCTACTGTTTGGTCATGACGTATGTTACGTGCTGGAACGCAGCATTTGAATTCAATGTATTTGCTTTCAGTCCTCCCTCTGTTCGATGAATGACCAGCACAGCTCAGAGACAGTGCAACTGAAGTCTAGCTGACAGCTCCCATTGGTGGAGCTAAATGAAAAACTGAGTGGAAGCACTAGGCAGAGCTAGCCTGGCTGAAAAATGATACGATTCATTAAAATCTATTGCTTCTAGACAATAGACCTGAAAGACATACATGCCATATGTCTATACTATTGTTCATATTGTCACCACCCTGTCCTGTCTATCTCTGCTTCCTCCCATTTCCTCCTGTCTCTGCCGTTAACTAGCTTAATTGAATCCAATCACGTTCTCTCATTTCCTCGTTCTCCGCTAATCACTGGTTAAGGCTTCACCTGCTTCCCACTGGCTGTTCCCTATTGTTCTCCCCAGCTGTGTCTTGTTTTCCCTAATGTCTGTGAGTATTTATTCCCCTCTGTTTCAGCCGAATCAGCGAACCAGCACGCTTCACAGCTACCGGCAAGCATACAGACCCTGACTCCCGTGTCTGCTCCTCTGTTCCAGCCTGTTCCTCCATAAACTGGGGACACTTTAATTAGGCTGAGCAAGAATGTAATCCCCATCACAGATTTTATGGTTTAGCTACTTCTTTTACCGCTACACCCGCTCTGGGTGGGATTGTGCTTTGGTTGAGAAAAGCTCGATTCTTTATTTGTTATTTCATTATTGCAGCACACTTGTGTAACTGCAACTGTGCGTAAATTGAAATGTGTGAAAAAGATTCACGCAAAAAAGGGTGACTGCAGTTATTGACTACCTGACTACTGTTGCACATGGTTCACATGAACATGTCCACAAAGTAAGATATATGACTCAAGGCCCTTACAGTAAAAAAATATTACACCAATATTAGAAGAACAAGAATTAAACTTCAGTGTGCTGCTTACCTGTGAAAATTTGTAAGGCAGCTAGATTCTTCAGAACCCTCATAATATCTCTCCTAAAAACAAACCAGCACATCACCTTCCACTTTATATGTTGGTTAAGTTTAATGATTTAGCTCTCTAACCAGCTCACTGACATTCACAGTCTATGGCTCAGGTAGCAATGGATGATAAGACTGCTTATCTGTCAATAAATGCAAGGAATGTCTATCTGTGCATGTGTCTGTGTCTATCTGTCAGTCTGTTCCATGTGTAAGTCTCGAACCACTCATCCGACTGACTTTAAATTTCGTATGTGTCTTGCTGATGGCCTGAGTGAGTGCAGTGCCAGGTTTTGTGGTTTTTGGACAAATAATACTAGATATCATTAAAAGAGGCACAGCTGCCTTCAGCACTCTATCTGCTGTAGCCACTCCCCCTCTCACGTACTCCTGGTGCACTAGGCCTGCAAAACCAGCATGGAGAAAAACTGTACTCAGTAGGCAATCACCTTTTGCTGTTCCATTCAAAGAAATTATGATGCAATCACCTCAGTCATATACACACTGTTTAAAGTTTGCAGATCTGATCTTGCAACAACATGAAAGCACACGCAAACTCATATGGGTAAGCAGTCTAAAATCTATGCTCCATTTAAAACCAGCACTGCTGCGTTGCTACTTTTGACAGTCTTTGTAGCCTACCTTCAAACAAGCGGCTCGTCTAACAGCATTGGCCCAAATATCTATCACAAATTCCATATAAAGAGTTCACCCTCTAAGTCTATCTTCCGATATGCAAAAAATCTGTTGTTTTTATAATTATTTCCAAGTAATCTCTGTCAAACTGCAATTTGTATGTTATTATCGAGTAAAAACAAATGAAGCCAAAACAATCCAATTGGAATTGGACTGATAATAAAGTTCATCAAACGTATATTTCTGTAAATTCATTGCAAATAGACTTTTGGGATAGGGTTTTGCATCTGAACTCTTCATATGAACCTGTCTGCACACATGGAACTTGGCTACGTTACCTTGAAATCATTTGTTCGACACAAGACTTTCCACCCCCTGTAATGTACTACATAAACAAAAACAAATACTTAAGCAAACAACTTGTGGAAAATCTTGTTCACACTGACATGCACAGATTGAAGCTAGTAATAGATGACATTTTATTATACCATAATAATTATATTATTATATTATAATAATAATTTTAACATAATTAATATACCTCGTTGCTTTGATCTGGGCTGGGATCTGTAGACGGAAAAATATTATCTTACAGATGGACAATTTTGTGTATTGAAAGGTGGACTGAAGGCATGAGGGTTCACAGGACAAACATATTGTACTTTTTATACACATTTCTATATTTCATGTTAAACATGTATACATAAAGGTATCCTGTATCTTCGTCTTTTTAAACACTGAATATGAATTTTAAAAAAATTAAAAAAAAAAACATCTCAAAAACACATCTCACATTTTGATTGCACTTCCATACATTTTTTTTTTAATTTGAGGATTTGAGCTTACCTGGAGGTGATGTACTTGTGCTTTGAGTAAGGTTGCCTCCATAATTATTGCCACCCTTGGTAAAAACTATAAAGTAGAATAAAACATTTTTTTTTATTATCTTAGTGTTCATGTTAGTCTCCCAATGCTGATGATAGAAAATAATTCCAACTCAAAGTGAAACATATTCATCTGGAGAAAACACAATGCATCAAAAAGAAATAAATATTTTTAACAAAAACACATGTGCTCCTAGAAACTATGATAAATAATAATAACTGCAGTGGTGTAGGTGCTGCCGGTGACAGAGGTGTCACTAGGAATTCAGCTTTACTGGGGCACTGGCCCCCCATATCCAACACAACATATACCCGCTCTGCTCCAACCCCTTTGGTTGCTGAAAACGCACCTCTACCACCTGACCCACCATCGCCATCATTACCTATACCATCACCATCGTTATCTATAGGCCTGAGGGGTGTGGGCAGTGGTCCACTGTCCCTTGACAGTTGCTCATTGATGATCCAGCAGGGCTAGCAGTTAGCACCCTCTGATGGGTTGCAGGTGCATTTTAAATCAGGTGGTTTGAACCGTAAGACAAGTAACCCACAAGCAGATTTTGGTTAGCAAAGAGACACAAAACTACATTAGCATACACTCACCAACGTCCTTTGTGAGCGAGGTCCGTTGTTGCTGATATTGTGGGTTGAATTGTGGGGTTTGTTGCTGTTGCTGCATTGGATGAAATCACTGTCAGTTGTAGGCCTAGTTTCATTATAGGTGTGAGTTGTGCAAATAAACTGGAGCAAGTGGTCTATGTTCTATGGTTATGATACCTGGAGTGAGACAATTGCCTGCCTTTTCCAGGAGTTATTTAGGTTTACTAAACACTTTACTTGATGGGTGAGTACATAACACATTCATAGCAGCTGTCATAAATTGCTCACAAAACATTCATGACTGCTTCATAAGAAATGACTCAACATTCATACCCAACCTTTCTCAAAATAAAAATCCAACAGTCTCAAACCAGCACTACCAATTCTGTTTTAGACTTGTTACCTCATTATGGTACATCTAAAATATTTCATGAATATGAATATCTTTAAATGTCACTTCACTATACAAGTCGTGAAGTATTCATAGTCACGTATCTGAGTTTAACACCGGTAACCGGTAACACCGGTTAAGCTGCATAGAGCTGACCAGTGTTTGTGGACCCTGGAACAGTTGGACACATTCACATTTGAGTGTAGGCAAGGTAGCAAAAGTGATAATTACCTGCAAAGGTTTGATTTTTTTATGAAACACTGAAATTATATGCTTGCTCCAGTCCAACGGTCTCAAAGTAGCATTACCCTTTTTGGTTTAAACCTGTTACCTGATCATGTCACATCTAAGTCAAAGGGTAAGTCCAGTGTCAAAGGGACAGAGCATGAACAAGCATGTAATTTAAATATTTAAAAAAAAAATCATGCAACCTTTGCAGGTAATTATTATCTTTTGTTACCTTGCCTATACTCAAATGGGACCATGTCCAACCCTTCTGGGGCCATTACCACTATTTTGTATTAGTAATTGCCTGCCTTATTCATAAAAGGTAAGATCCCATCGTGAGCTGTATAACCACTGAAAACACTTTAAGACATATCTGTCTTTACTCCAAAACCAATTATCTCCAATTTGGCCATATCTTTAAATTATGCTTTTGATGTGGTTTGATATGTGGGGCTGTTTTTTTTTTTATATTATCACTTCTATGAAGTATGGATTTAACACATTATCTACCTGTTGGTGGTGATGGTAATGTTGATGTGGATTGGGTCGTGGGGTTGCTTGTTGTCGCTGTATTGGATGAAATCACTCTGTCAGCAGTTGTAGTTTCAGTATAACATACAAACCAGTTGGAAAGAGTGGTTATTTTTCTACAATTCTATGAAGTATGGATACATCATCTACACTAGCCCTTTTCATACTGGTAGTACTTGGCAGAAAAATGAGGGCAGCGTTTCTGCCATTATGTGCCGTCCAGCCACGCCCTTTCAATTATGATGATGCTTTAGTAGTAGTTTTCACGTCCCAGTCATTGCTGCCACGCCACACTGTCTTTATGTCCGCCTCTCCAGGGATTATTCCGCCTGTGCCTCAGTCTGAGAAACAACAGCAGTGCTTTTTGCAAATCTGCTGAAGCTAATGAGCAAGCTATTAACCCAGCCATGGTCCACTGGTTGGGGGTCAAACCGGCAACTGAAGACTGAAGCCCTAACCAGTAGGCTCTTCATTTTCTACTAAAAAAACAACATACTCACACTGCTGATGGCCATAACACACTTAGCAGGCCCACTCTTGTGTGATCTCAGAAGCTAAGCAGTGCCGAGCCTGTTTAGTACTTGGATGAGAGACTTTACTATTACTATCTACTACTACTATTTACTATCCCAAACAATGCTGGTTGTGTGGTAAACCTACGGTAAAATGTGTTTGGCCAATGGCCATTGTGTGGCCATAGACACATCATGTTTTTTGGTCAATGCCACTGTGATGCTCACACAGTTGTCAGTCACAGATTTTCCATGACATGACCACACATGATGTTTTGTAATTTTGAGTTGCTGTATTGCGTTAAAGGTTCTATGGATCTAGGTAGGTTTTATAGCTTATAGGTAACTATAGGTAGCTTTTATGAGGCTTGGTCAGTTATTTAGGACCATGCACATTAATCAACATTTTAATTAAAAATATAAATGTGCCAGAATTAGCAAATTAGCTCATTTTCATCTGTTGTCCGTTGGCAGGTCAGTACAACATAAAACAACATCAAAACATACAATACAGGCAAACAGTACAAAAATGAGTACATTCGTATAAGAGCAAAGTGTGACCTGGGAATTATTCATGGTTACAAACTGATTAGTTCTAATCCATCTCTGAAGTCTGGTTTTAAAAGTTGGATAACTTGTGCTTTACCTTACCTCAGAAGGAAGACTGTTCCAGTAGCTGGAGGCACTGACTTTGACTTTTTGTTGTTTGACTTTTTGTTTTGGGGCTGGGGTGCTTGGCAGTCTTCCTAGTACATATAGGCCTAGAATGCTAAGCCCAATGCCTATCGCAAGTACAGAGCCTGTGAAAAAAGGAAATAAACTACTTCACCAGAGCAACCTTCATGATCATTTCATAGGGTTAGCAAAAACTTGAGGAAACAGTTAGCTTAACTAGGTTTGATATAGTTGCTACAATAGGTTAAAGTCACATGTTAAGGAAAGCACTGACTAACAAGTGGAGCTTCACGGAGGACACGACCTGTGGCTAACTGATGAAATGGTACACCTGTCTTGCAATTGGGGGATTGGTTGGTTTGGCCACTGATCAGGATTAACAGCACCTCCAAAACAAAACATGAATGATACTAAAGAAGACACACTTGTGCTAACTGCGAGATAGGAGAGCTACCGGGCGGAGGATGCACACATGTCTCCAGGTACATGACCACTCGCTGAAGCTCCTGTCCAGCTGGCACACACACATGGGGATGGATGTAAACACTGGCTAGCAGTTTATTTTGGATCCTTATGTTAGATAGCAAAAGGAGGAAGGTTTCCAGTTACCTCTAGACTAATTGCCCCTCTTTTGCATCCTGAAATAGTCATATGCCCATAAGAACCTTGGAAAAGTTTGCCACAATTGAGTGTTCTAAACCAGTAGTTGGGATCATAGAGAAAAGGTAATTGATCTGTGGAAGAGTTTTCATTTTGATGGCCACAACTGATGAGTGATGAGTCCAGTGTTTATAGTCATCTTCATTTTTCCTGAGGAGGGGAGTGTAATTAAGGTTAGAAAGCTCTGACAGCCTGGGGGAAATATTAATACCTAGATACTTAATATTGTCAGAGTGGAGAAGGAGTATTTTTTTTCCATTTTAAGAAAGAGGTAAAGTGATTGTTTTGTTCCAGTATATGGTGTAGTGAGAGATTACTGAGAATGTATTAACGTTAAAGGCTTCTTTAAGTGATACAAATGGATTTTGTAAATAACATAATACATCATCTGCATAAAGACTTATTTTGTGTTGTGTGGCCATGTTGTCAGGATATTTGGTATAAGTAAGTTACTGACAATAAATAAGTCTATTCTTGATGAACATTGGTGAGCTGAGGATGAGTATGAGTATTCCTTTAAAGACAGGTTTCTCATTCTCCAGTTGTCACTAAGGCTGTAGTCCTCCATGTACTGCTTTATTATGTTAGTAGAGTCCCAGTTCCTTGAGTTGCCAGATGTGCTTGAGCTGTCGATTGTTAGGTTGATAACTGTGTTAAAATCTCCAGCTATAATAAGGTTATTTGAATTGGGCAGGGAGAAAAAGAAACTGTGAAAGAAAACTGGGTCATCGCTGTTCAGGCCATATATATTTGTGTATGTTGTATGATTGATAAATGCGGTAATGATGACAAATCTTCTATCTGGATTAATGATTGATTGGTTAAGAGTATACTGACGTTTTTTTGTGTATTAAAATTGAGACCTATTTGCTTACTGTTGTATGCTGAACAGAATATTCTATTGAAATGTCTGAATTGTTAAATGCGTTTCTTGTAGTAAGCGTATGTGAGCCTTTAATTTCAATCAGATGGCTAGTTGCATTGCGTCTTTTCGATTGAGTGCAGAAACTGTGCATATTCCATCTAATTATGCTAAGTGTTTGCATGTTTGCATATTAAGTCCGTCTAGGGTATGGATTAGCTGTGTGCAGATATTTATAGATGATAAGTGATAGTGTAATTGAGTTGGGAAGTGGTAGGGACTTTAGACATGGACACAAAGTTGACAAGAGACAGAGGACATGACACACACAGGTGGACATGACACACACAGAGGACATTGACAGACATAACAACATAGCATGGGTGAAAGATACAAAAAGACAGATACATAGGTAGCGTTAATATGAAAGTTGCAGGGCAGAAGGAAAAAAAGTGGAAGAGAGAAAGAGAGGGGGGGAAAGGAAGCAACCATAAAGAGGAGAAGGGAGAGGGAGAATTTAAGGTAATGGTTGGACCAGAAAGCAACAGAGAAGGAGAGGGGAAAAATCATAGGTGTTAGCAAGTTAGAATTACTATTGCAGCAGTATGGGCTAGTCTATGAATCATCAGAAAAGCACATGGTGTGGATCCCAGACTTTGTAATAACTGTCCATCTATATAGAGTTTTTTGGTAACACTTTACAGTAAGGGATCATGAATTCATGCATGAATTTGTACATAATTTATGCAGTACTCCATCTCTGAATATCTCATGAATCATCAGATATTAACATTAATTTATTATTTGTAATTAATGACCTCATGCATAAATGACACATCATCTTAAGCATTAACTACAGTGGGTACAACATTAAGAATCATGATTAATTATCATGAATCACGATTAATTGTCATGAATAGTGAAATACCATGAATTCATGCTTACTGAATGTTATGAATTGTCTATTCATTGTCTATTCATTGTCATATCTATATCCTATTTCATACATGCACGTCATCCTCAATTAAGCATTATTTTTTCATGAATTCATCCTCAGCTAGAGTGGTGAACATGTCCTTTACCATTGATGAGTGGTTATGTTGATGGCAAAATGGGGAATTTGGCCTGAGACCAGAATTTTACACAACAAGACTTCAAGAAGGAACTGGTCGAGATTATGAAGACCTCAGACAAAAAAAGCATCTGATAATTTCAGTAGAATAACAAATACACTTGATCGTCTCCATCAATTGCTGATGTTTTTTTGTTTTTTTTCTGCGACGCTGTGCCACCATCACCACAGCCACATTACACCAACACATTAGAAGGAAGACCACACCACACACATCATCCAAATCCAGCATCTCACTCCATTATGTTTGACTGATTATATTGATTCATTGGATTTATTTATTTGTTCCATAGGATTTCTGCCAAGATTCTGCAGGTCAAGGTAAGATCCTACATCACTCTAGTTAACAGAGCACTTGTGGGGTGGGTATTATTTGCTTACTTGCAGTATTGTTTTTCAGTAAAGCAAAAATTAAAACATTGTCACAGAATATTTCATGTGAAACAGAAATGTAACAATAAAACATAGCGAATAAAATGGAGAGTGGTTCACTCTATTGCATTTTCCATTATACACCAATTTTTATATCTGCAAGCATGCAATTAAACAGATTTCTCACTATGATGAATTTGACATGTTATCTGAGACTTAATTATTTGGGGAAGCATAGCCTTTGAAACATGTTTATATCTGACTTATGCATAAGAAGTCATATCCTGTGTCTTGGCTGTGTAATCATGGCCTAGAAATCTAGACGTATCCTAGCGGTAGCAAATGGTTTTGCTATGCAGGCACATCTAGAAATTAGCCATAGGGACTCAGTAGTCAGATCATTGTAGAGAGTTGCTCGGCGGGCGTAATGTACTGTACCTGCGAGTAGTGGTGGTGTTGATGTTGATGTAGATTGAGTTGTGGGGTTGCTTGCTGTAGCTGTATTGGATGAAATCACTGTGTTAGCAGTTTCAGTAAAATGTGCATATGGAAAGAGTGGTTTGTTCTGTTGTTAAGGCATTTGGAACTGTACAGATTTCATGGAACTGTACTGTTTCAGTTACAATTCCATGAAGTATGGATTTGATACATCATCTACATTTTGATTATTTGGGGACCCATAGGTTGAGCCTAGGAAGCTACAAGGGAGCACACTAACACCTTTGAGTATAGGTGTGCAAATGAAACCTTTGAGTATAGGTGTGCAAATGAACTGGAGAGAGTGGTCTGTTCTGTGGTTATGGTACCTAGAGTTGTACTATGTATGTATTGTGTTGTACTGTAATGTATTGATCTGGATGAGCAAATAAAATGGAGAGTGGTTCACTCTATAGCATTTTCCAGTATATTCCAATTTTTATATCAGCAAGCATAGAATTAAACACCTCTATCACTATGATGAATTTGACATCTTTTCTGAAACTTGATTATTTGTGGAACCATGGGTTAAGCCTAGGGAGCTACAAAGAAACATGTTTATATCTGACTCATGCAAAAGAAGTCATATCCTGTGTCTTGGCTGTGAAATCATAGCCTACAAATCAAGACACGGTAGCAAATGGTTTTACTATGCAAGTACATAGTAAATAGGCTTCAGTAGCTGTTTTCCCAAGTTTGGTCAGACCAATCACATTACTCTATCATTGTAGAGAGTCGCTAGGCCGGCTTAGCACAACGTATAATGTCTAAATCAGTGGATTTTATGTCTCTTTTGATGAGCTATGAGGCGCATGCACTTTTAAAGTTCACTTTTTTACTCTCCATGAAGAACAACCATGGCCTGCTGAGATAATCAGGGAAAAGAGACACATTTAAAACCAAAACATTCTCTAAAAATTTCCAGAACAACATATTTGGTCATACATTTTTGATGTTGTGGTTCGAATTGTGGAGCTGTTTGTCATTGGTACATTTACTGTAGCTGTACTGGATGAAATCACTGTGTCAACAGGCATAGTTTCAAGTGTGACATGCAAATGACTGAGAGAGCGTCTGTTATTAGTCTCCCTTGACTGAGCTTCCATAAAAATCACAGAAGATTGTATTTGATCATACCTGAAGTTGTTTTTGCTAATGTCAGGGGTTGAATTGTGGGGTTGCTTGTTGTGGACAGGTTTGGTGTCTAATCACTGTGTCAGCTTTAGTTTGAATATAGGTGTGACTTGTGCAAATGAACTGGAGAGAGTGGTCTGTTCTGTGGTTATGGTACCTAGAGTTGTACTATGTATGTATTGTATTGTGTTGTACTGTAAAGTACTGATTGAATACCTGTGGGTGTTGATGGTGTTGATGTTGATGCGGATTGAGTTGTGGGGTTGCTTGTTGTAGACAGGCTTGTTACAACTGTATTGGATGAAATCACTGTGTTAGCAGTTGTAGTTAGTAGTAATCAGCATAACGTACATATGAACTGAAGGGAGTGGTCTGTTTTGGTGTTATAACTTATGCATAAGAGGTCATATGCTATTTCTTGGCTGTACAATGACTTTAGTCAACTGTAAATAAAAATAAATCTCTTGAGTCAATTTGCTGTGTCAACTGCCATAGTCTTAGTAGAGGTGTATGATGTGTAAATGAAATGGAGTCTGTTCAGTTGTTACAGTACCTGGAGCTATTGTGGACGAAACAGTCCTTTTCCAATACTTCCAGTCCCCAACAACTGCAGCACTGAAAAGTTATCATAACAAAATTACCCTTCCCCATAACAGGAAAAAAAACTATTATTCCGCTCTCTCTTAAGTGGTTACTCACATGGGTCCAAACATGGGTAACTCAAAACAATATTGTACAAAACAAAAAATATGCTTGACCCTGTGTCAAAGAGTAAAAAAAATGACTTGAGTTTCAATGTGTGCATTCTTTTGTGACTTTTAATCAAAATTCACACCCCCTATTATATACTGACACATCAGCAGTACAATCAGATCTGACCATTTAGTGCACTGTATAGACTGACATAAATTAGTATGCAGCTGAATTTAATTGAAAGTTCATTCCTATTTTACAGCTTGCTTAAAGAGACTACAGGGGCTATCCGTTTTCTATTTTAGCATTTTGATATTAAGTAATTTCTTCAGAAGAATTTCTTTGTCAGAAAAACACTAAAACACAGTATTGTCTCATAGAAAGTTATAGAGCATTAACTTGACTTGCAAATTCAAATAAACAGACATTATATACATAAATACATATACATTATATTGTACATTACTCAAAAATGATGTCTCCATTCTCTGTAGCTTCCCAGAGTCCAGAAATGTATCTCTTTCCTCGATTATCTTGATGGGTCATGGTTGTGTTCTTCATGGAGAGTAAAAAAATAACTTTGTTTGAGCACCCTCATAGCTCATCAGAAGATGTGATAAATGTGATAAAATCCACTGCTGTGACATTATACATTTGCTTTAACAGTCAAAGTCAAAATGTAATTTACTGCCAATTCACTTTGTAACAAGCATTACAAAGAGGATTGAAACTGTGTTTCACCACACCAAATGTGCAATTTAACTAAAAACACGCACGCATGCGTACACACACACACACACACACACACACACACACACACACAACACTCATACAACATACAACATAAAAGTAAACATGTAGGCTTCCACCAAGAAGGAAGTACTGAGGTAGTTATTCTTGGTAGCTGGTGAGGTAAGGTGAAGTGAAATGTGTAATATGAAGTCTCATTCAGAAAAAAAAACATATTTGGACTAGGCTACTGAATAACTGAAATCAAGGATGAATCAGAAGAATAGCCATTGTGACAACTTACTGGATTGCCTTCACAGTCCAACAAAAGGTTGTAGTCTGGTTGGTCTACACGAACAAAAAAACCCCCAAAACGACCGTCAATCCGTCCATCCATCATGAATCCATAAATAGGAACTGTTGAGGTCAGAACCACTGCCAAGGAAAGGAAAAACTTGTGACCACAACTACAAGAAACAATATCATCTGCTGTTGAGTATGCAAAAGGTTTCCTTATTTTATTGTTTGTTAGTTATGTTGCACAAATATCCTTGCCTTACCTTCCACTTGGTTGCCTTTTAAAAGGCTAACACATGATGGATTAATCGTAAATGGCCTGCTACTCCATTCAGTACCAAAGCCATGTTGGATTTCCATATTTCTACACTGTGACCCAAGATTTCCTCCATCAATATAACAATACACTATTTCTACCAACAGAAAGCTCAGAACCAGTCGAACTTGTTTCATCTGCGGAATAAATGAATAAATGCATATTAGCATTATGCATATAAATGACACAGGTTACTGATACCTCATATTGTCTCAGAGAAGAAAGTAAAAATTCAAACAACATTAGTACATAAATTATATATTCATTATCTTTTAAAACTAGATGCATAGTGATACTAAATATGACTGTTGCACAGTCCAGTAGCCTTTATTCTGTCTCCAAGAAATAGAGCACACGTGTGTGTGAGTGAGTGTGTGCGTGCGTGCATGCATGTTTGGGGAGTGGGCAGTACTGTGTTTTCAACTCCTGCAACTCCTTGTGTAAAAGAAAGTTCTTCAGTGTGTGTGAGTATCTTTTCATGTGTGTGTGCATGCAAGGCAAGGCAAGTTTATTTATTTATTAGCAGAGAGATTTAATTATTAGCAGAATGCATTTGTCTTTGCATTGGTTTTGTCTACATTTTAAACTGCAGACCATGCATAGGAGCATTTTTGATGTCTTAGCAAAAAATAATGTGAATTGCTTTTCATGTCATATCAGAGACTGATCATTAAGTCAAAAGGGACTAGGGATTCTTAGTCTTGTCTCAGTAATAAGTTGTCTCAGATGTGTGCTATGGGGAATCACTATAAAAAATGACTAGAGGATCAAGCTCACTCTCAGCAGGTCAGAGATTTGAAAATCGGACTGTCGAGAAATCTAGCCACTTTTAGTATCAAATTTAGATGACAATTTGAAGAAAAATTAGCAATTACTGTATGTTTTAGACGTGAACAGGCTATTTGAGGCCCAAGATATGTTTTTGTGATACTCATGAACGTTAAACAGGCATGGCAACCAAATGCGTTTCACTTCACTTATATCGAAGGGGGGGGACTCACTGCTTGTTGAAAGTAATCATCAAAATATTCTCAGTCTCATCAGAAGAGCTAAACTTCTCAACCTGGTCCATTTTTGAAACTTATTAACAGTAGCTAAATATTAACAGTAACACAGTCTAATACCGTTGGCTAAAGATGTTAAAATATGCTAACCACTGAACAGGTGGTTGGAACAAAATTCGTAGTGACTTAACCACATTCAACACACCAAATGATAACCCTAGTATAATTACCTTTAAGCATTGACTTCAGTGCCTCAATAAAGAGTTCCTTCTGAGATCCTGAAAGAGATCCTTCTGGTTCTGACATGTAAAAGTACAATCTTAAACACAACGATGAGATTTCCTCTTTTGTAAGTCGCTTTGGATAAAAGCGTCTGCTAAATGCCTACATGTAAATGTAAATGAGATAAGGGAGTATTCAGCAAGCCTGCTATCACCGGGGGTGGTGCCAAAATAGGATTGTAGCCTATTCCAAGGAAGGCTCATATTACACAAGCAATTTAATTCCAGTCGTTGCTGTCACTTTTACAGCACAGTAAAGATACAGTGAGTGTACAGTACACGAGTGCGAATTGTTAATAATGAAATGGAAAATATGGGCTCAGTGTGATGGGATTATGGACTGTGGTTGTGTCATGGTTAGTGTTGAAACCATCAGGTAAAGCAGGCAAACAAATCCTTTTAGTGTTAGTGTCATTTTCAAGAATCCCACTTACATGGGAAGCCCCATGGGATGACCCAGTGTCACCAAAACCAATATGCAATATTTCTTATAGAACTTTATTACATTTATTTACACATTTATATTTCAACATAGTTATTATATGAAAATGTAAAGCCAATCATCATATACCCTGTAAAATCAACTTGGGAAAATAACTGTAGTATATATCTCCATGACATCTGAAATCTTCAAGAAAATCCAGTACCAATTTTCTTCACATTCTTCATGTGAATTTAGCCAATCACTTTGAGAAGCCAAGGAGTATGGCATCGCCCCCTGGTGGTGACCAGAGCCCAGTTTCTACAAATACAGATCCAAACAAAGAGTTTCTACCTTCTGCATAATTATAGACTTCAACCATTACACTACAGCCATTACAAACTAATTTGCTCAACAATATGCAAGGATAATATCAAAAATCAGTTTCTGCTCTTGTGCATGAAGATGGATAATGACACATTTGCTGTCTCACTGATACCTGTTATCACAGTTAAAATTGCATTAGCATATATTATTATTATTAGTATTATTATTAGTATTATTCGTAGTAGTAGTAGTAGTACAACCTGTCCATCTGATACACATTATGCTGATTGTCAAAGTAAAAGGCAGTTTTATATTAAAAAACAAAATTAATTGCACAGTGACCCCATGTCCTATGCCTTGACCTCACCTGGTCTACTCTTTACTTTTCTTTTTTATTTACCCTACCTAAGCCAAGACTGGACTGGACTCTTACTTAAATGGCACAGACTCAGGCTCAGAGTGCGCAGACCTCTGCCAAGGCTATATCAGGTCACAGAGGCAATTCAAATTCAAGATGGTGTTCCGAATCACCCCCAAAATGTAATCCTCTGTTCCTTGTTCTAATACCCACGATGTCCAAAAGTTTCATCCAAATCCGTGTAGTACTTTTCAAGTTATTTCGTACACAGACAAAGAGACAGACAAATACACTGGCAAAAAGATTAGCTCCTTGGCGGAGGTATAAAGGGAAATAAATAAGTTTAAAAAATATATATTTTTGTATGTAATACAAAAGAACAATACCATACAAAACAATACAATATGCTTTCAGCAAAGGATGATGTGACATTAGGCATTAGGCAGTGAGAAAATACCAGCAGATGGGTAGTTGGGGGTGTCCAGATGTTTAAGGCGGAGATAGGAAGTCAAGGACCAGAGTTCATGTGTGGAATGAGCAGGAAAAAGGGTAACTTGTCTCATGCAACTCATTGACGGCAACAAAAAATTGATCCAGTTAAAGACTGTCTGGCTTATACCTTTCAGATGCCAAGCACAGGTGAAAGACTGCCCCCCGGGAACCAAAAGCTTGCATTTCTTATCAGCCTGTGTCTACAGCATGTCCACCAGGTTTCATGTAGCCCAGAGTTAGTGTACTGGGAATCGCAGACAGTAAATACATACTGAGTGTTTATTTCAACTGCCTACAGTTATTGGCAACCCTGGTAAAGACAACTATGAAGTGAAATGGGAATTCATGAGGCAAAAAATTCCCTAAGGACCACTGTTGGAGCATCTTGGGATCACCTTTAAAAAAGTCATGCTTGGCTCATCCAACAGGTCATTAAACCTCCTGCATGGTTGTCTTAGCCACCTGATCTTATTGGTTGTAAACCAATGAACTGAGCTGTAGAGGAGTATGCACCCGAAAGGACCTGAAATATGGACAATCTCAAGGGTGTAGTGGGCATTGGACATCGGGGTACGGAGTCCCCACGCTTCAAGTCAAGTCAAGTCAGCTTTATTGTCAATTTGTCCACATATACTAGACATACAGAGGGATTGAAAGTACATTTCTTGCTATCCCACGGTGAAGACGAGATGCACAACAGATAAGACACTTCCTAGCCTGGCTATGCCTTCCAAGCACTTCCACTTGATTATCTTGATTATCTTCTCCCTACAGTGCTAGTCTGGATTTGATCCCATTGAGCTTGTTGTCATTTTAACCTGTCCAATCAGTGAAAGGAGGGAGGCATTGTGAATGCAAAGCTAGAATGCTATCATTCAGGGGCTGATCCAATGTTTTTAAACTTAAACACCTCAAGCAAGCAATCTAATCTCACTATCGAATGTCCAGACCCTCTGTATGTAACAAAAGTGTAGACTGAGGGTCTGGTTTATTACCTAATTTATTTCCTAATACTAAAGAAAAAAGGTGCATAGCAGATAAGGCACACTAAACAAAATAAGACAAAAACACAAGAAACACAAGAGCAGCAAAAGAAAAAAAAAATCCTGTATGATGTGCAGAATGATGCGCAAAAATGTAATTGTGCAAAAGGATGTGTTGAAATAGTGGAAACAGAGCGACCGCTCCAGCCTTTAGATTAAAAACTAATTCTGACTAAATTCCACCCGCTCAGCTCCCCGCACAGTCCTGCTCATATATTCTGCAACTTACCATTTCTTTCTCCTGTTTATTATGTCGTAATGGCAGTTGAGGTTAGCTGATCCCTTGCATCTGATATTTGACAAAGAGGATATTCAATCCATCACTTTACTTAACAAATCAGTATAGGCCTAATATCAATCCCTGTAGGTAAGGTTGGCATACACAATAGATTTAAATATTCTGTGGCCTACCCGTAGATATGGGGCAAAGTAGAGGCCTACAATAAAATCTTGATGTACACCATGCTGAATTTTTGTGGGTTCTAAATGCATTATTGTGCAATACAATTTTATTCACATTGCATTTCCTGTATTATGCAAATAATTCCCCAAAAATGCAGTTTCTGACATCCTAACCTGCAAAAATGATACTAGCTTTGAATAACATAGAAGAACTGTCAGTGGCAGTGGAAATGTAGGGTAGCGTTTTTTGCCTATTTACATAGGCTAGACTGTGATGCGACCATATCGGGTGAAATGTGTGGGCCTGCAAGCAAGACTGCTTGAGCTGCAAGAAACTGTCATTACAACTACTTAATAGCCTTGAGAGAGAGATGGAGGTCGACTGTAAAGGTAGGTCTGCACAAAATACCAAACAGCCCAATCAAAATTGATAGTTTAAGTTAAGAAGTGTTTAGGCTTTGTAGAGTTTACCATCTCATTCTAGCAGAAGACCCATTGTATCTTTGTTTTGCAGCAAAATAGTGCTCAGTAAAATAATGACAATTACTTTACTGAAAAATTTTATACAAATAATTTTTTTTTAATATACATACACACTGAAAATATTTTTTAATTCTATAATATCTTACAACTGCAGAATTGATTACAATGCAATAACCAGTTACTTTGTATAAACAGTTCTGTGTTCAAGATTTTGTAAATATAACAGTTTTTTCATGGTTTTGTGGTTGGTTAAAGAGGCCCAGTGTTCACACCTCTCATGTTTCTCTTATTTTTCCAATGCAACAGAATGCTGCTAACTTAAGAGAAAGACAACTGTAGCCTTTAACTTCACATAATGAGGTCATTATTGTCAACATGTTCCCAAATTAGCCTCCTGAGATGACAGTGTTGAAGCAAAGAGGAAATAGATATCAAGGATGGAGAATTGCATGTTTGTTAAAGTCTGTGTGAATGTCTCGCTAAACATTTAAGTTTTTTCTTAGGGATGCTGAGGAGATGCAGACATGTCCCTGCAGCAGACTCACATCAAGCTGAAATGAGGCCAGACTGTGCAAGTCTGGATCAATGCAGTGTCTGTTTGTGCAGGTGATTCTAGTGGGTCAAGTCATCTGCAAAGGTACCAAGAAACAAAAGGTTATTTTCATATACGGTAGTCAAAGCTTATATGTTCATTATATTGTTAATGATTATATGAATTACCATTATTACCACAGTTACCATTATTACACTGTACTGAATGGAAGAACTAAACTGCAGTTAGAGGAAGTTGGTAGCTTTAAAAGGGAATGCTGATTTGGCCCACCAGGGGTTACCAAAATCACCCTCTATCAATCAAAAAATGCCCAGCCCTGGGTTAGCATGTTGTCCTTTGTTATTCGACTGTGTTATTTTATTTCTCTGTTCAATTATTTCACTTAGCTTCTGTAGGTTCACTAGTATTTCAGCAAAATTTTTCATTTTGGTGTGAATGTATTCCTATGTTGAGTGCAGTTTTAGTTTTTGAACATAAATTACAAACTACCATGTTAGTTTAGTGAGAATCAATGAGAATTCTCACTGCCCTCTGTACTGTTAAACTGACTTCCACTCTAATTTTCAGTTCCTTTTGTTTGCCTCTTCACTTCTGCCTTTCATGTTAGTTCTGGTCATTACGTTTTGTTTTCAGTGTCCGGAATCTGTGACCACTGTATACAGATAATTTCCATCCTTTACATGTGCATTCAGCTGTTCAGTAAAGAGCTACAACCTTTCCCATCCTTAATGACCATCCTCTAAGATATACAGTATATATAGAATGTTCTACAAGATATACTGAAAATACTGGAAACTGAAAATTATACTATGTGATATTAAACTAAAATGACAAGTAGTTTGTGATATGATTCTGATGATATGTCATGCAGCGAGATACAATCTAAAATCTATCTGTTATTCCTAATATGTCTGTTGTGTGTGTGTGTGTGTGTGTGTGTGTGTGTGTGTGTGTGTGTGTGTGAGTGGGGGAAGATACCGTAATCTGCAAAGGAAAATACTGACCTTTTTGCTATTTTGTTTTGATGGAAGGTATGAGTGTTGCACAGGTGTACAGCAGCTGTACAGGTGAAACCTGTAGCTTCTAAGTTCAAGGGAAACTCGTCTGCCTGCAGAAACCACACTGGTGGGCGCTCTGCAGACCTCACCTCTGGAACTCTGCACACAGTCTGGTTTGCACAGTGCAAACAAGACACAGTCTCACCGAAAGTTATACTTTATGTGGAGACACTTCACTCTTAGTGCTCTTACGTACTCTACTAAGAACAATAACACACAACACACACTAGGAATTTGTCTCTCTTTCAACATAGATAAAGAAGCATTAGTATCTCACACACACACACACACATATATATACAGATGTGAGTCACAGTATACAAGTAAAATAAAAGATGGAGTGTACAGAAATGTGTGGTTCTTCTATAAGAGCACATGGCACCAGGAAACATGTGGCTCAAGAGTGCGATAGTTCAGGTCAGTTGTTGAAGGTGACAGCAGGTGCGTTTGGTGCACAATGTTATGTTACAGAGCTGTTGGGATTTGTGAAGGGGAGCACTGCTGAAGCATGTCTTCTAAAGAACATTATCATCTCCATGATATTGTTGGATGCCCAAGTTGTAGTCATTTTCTGTTCCACTTTTCTGTTCTGTTTGAGTTCCACCTCTCCAATATCCATCCCACATGCTGACTTCACATACCTCACATGAAGTGTCTCAGTGAAGGGTCTGGTGCGAGTACTCCAAAAATCTTTGACCTTGAGGGCACTAATCAGTACATGGACCCCACTGATGGCATAACTATCATCCGAGTACGCTGAGACTCCAAGCTTGCCTGAGGTGCCGGTGTGAACTTCTGAACGATCACTTTCAAATGTTTTCTAAACTTCACACCAACAAAGGCGTAGAATACAGGATTAAGGCAACAGTGCGAGAAAGCTATTAGCCGACAAATGTAGAAGGCATAATCCAGGTGAATGCTCACTGTGCAGTCATTAAATGGAGCCAGATGAGCAAAAGACCTTAGGAGTATGACAATGTTGTAGGGGGCCCAACCTAAAATAAACACAACTACGATGACAAAAATGAGTTTCACCGTCTTGATTCTCTTGCTTGCTGGGGAATTCAGGATTGTTTGGAGTATCCTCGCGTAACAAAAGCACATGATCACAAAGGCAATGAAGAAAAATAGATTTTGTTGATATGTTGCAGCGTTTTTCCATGTGGTGTCGTCATACTGACAGTGAGATATGTTGTAATGAATCTGAGCTTTGTTGCGTAGAGTGGCAGGCAAAGCTGCAGCAAAACTGAGTGCCCACACAAAGAATGACAAACCAAATGCGAACCTTGTACGATTTTCACCACGGTCAGACAAGGGAAACACTACTGCTCTGTATCTCTGCAGGGTCATCACCGTCAAAAATAAGACACTGCTGTAAAATCCAGCATAAAAAACAAAGTTGACCACCTTACAAGTCAAATCTCCAAGTCTCCATTGGTTATCGATATGGTAGTATGCCCAGAAGGGTAGCCCAAGGGTGAACATGAGATCAGAGAGGGCCAAATGGAAGATGAAACCATTAGTCATAGACTTTAGATTCTCATACTTGACCAGGATCACAAGCACCAGTAGATTCCCACAGAGGCTGAGTACCATCACCAGACAGAAGATGACTGAAGTAGCGATGGAACCAAACATAATCACTTCACTCTTGTTGCAGTCATCATCTGGATAGTCTGAATCGTAGTCAAAGCCTGGTGTATAATTTGCCATTGTCTTAGAGGGGCATCAAACTACAGCAGGACTGAAAAGTTTATCATTGGTTAGACACACAAACAGTTTTTTTTTGTATAAGATAGCCTGTGGTAGGTTTGCTTGTTCAGCTTGCTACAGTCTTGTTTAATTAATAATGGAGTTATGTGTCCAGAAAGACTACATCAGTAATTATTTTCTCAAAAAGTGTCTCCTATAAACATCAGTGTTTAAAACCAGATGTTACAAAAATAATGAAATGTAAGCAGGACAAGTGGGCTTGCCTACCACATTCCTTCAGATCACAACTTTAACTTGTTTACAGCCATCTGAATGTACTAAATTAATATGGCACACGTTTAAATGCATAACTAATGTTATTGTAGACTGTTACAGCACAGTGTGCTTATGGGGAGAAAAGTAACGCAATTTCTACGTAAGCTATTGGAATGTTTTGCTCATACATATCTTATGGCAGACATTCCAAAGACATAATAGGCTATGAGATAAGGTTTCTTAGCAACATTTTCATAACGGGGTGATAAAAGAAACACAGAAGAAAGAAAACAGAATTGTTTCGGTAGTAATCATTCAACCAGGAATGTTTCATGCGTTTAAATGTTCTCAGCAGTAATGATAAGGGCAAGTCGAATTCAGCAAATTATATTTTGTTACAATAAATAACCCATATGAGCCATATGCAATTATGTTTTTTTACGCTATAGATCTAGTCCAATATTTAGTTTCATATTTTCTCACCTTTGATTCCACGATAATGTAATGAAGTTCTGTGTTTCTGCCTTGATCTGTTTCTGACAGTTGATCAGGCTCAGACGTGTAAAAAAAAAACGGGTCTCTCAACGCCCCCACGCCCACTTTGACTGGTTATGGTTCCTATACAGATTTATAAGCTGCATTTCAAGTATTCATTCATATACATACAGTCGCCCTAGTGAGTTTGCCGTCTTTTTGACAACCAAAACAACCATCACTTTTATCTCGAGCGCGGGTCCGGGTACATGCATATATTTGATTGGACAATGCTACTCCAACTGCTGTTCTAAACTACGCTAAACTTTCGCTACACCAGCTAGGCTGCATTTATTCTGGTAGCCTGACAATTATTTCCGTTATTACGCAGACACATAATTAACGTAAGCAGTGTAGAAGCAAAGAATCTTTGGTACTAATCAGACAAGAAAACTTGCAGGAAATGCTTGAATACAAGTGCAGATAAAAACTGCGATAATTGTGCAACACTTAAACACCACGGAGACCAAAACTTGTAATCTTAACAGTAAACCATCTGTGTTAAAATAAATGTTAAAACCTAAGAACCCCTTGATTTTAAAAAAGGCATTGTCTGAAGTGTGAATGAATTAAGTAAAAATAAATGCTGACATGAAAACTTCAATAAAAGTGAAAGAGATGCAAATAACTTTATTGGATGAATTAAACAAAGACAGACAAGAAGGGGAAACACACATGTTCTCTGTTATCAAATGCTACTTCACATACTTCTCCATAAACTTTTTGTGAAATTCAGAGCGAAGGGTATCATTGACGAAACGTTTCTCTTTGCGGGACTCATCCACTCCTTTTGCACAGTTCTTGAAAACAACATCATCGTCCCACCTGAAAGTGAAAGAAACTGTGATGCACTTCTTCCACTTCTTTGCCACTTCCACTACAAAGAAACCAAACAATAGCGAGCACAGCAAGCTTACCGTGTGTGTGTGTGTTTTGTTATCTTGAGTATGTGTGTAAAAACTTTACAAAAAAAGCCCAGTCACATGACTCCATACATATTACATAGATTACCTTCTCTTCACTTGGAAAGAGGACTGACTCGGTGCTGGCTGCTGCTGCCCTGCCAGATTGAGCAGCGGGTTACCACTCAGGATGTTCTCCATGCGAATCCTCTCCTCTTCAGCCTTCTGCTCCCTCTCCTACAAAGCCCATGCACAACACACACACACACAAATTTATGCTAACTTGTCATATTTGTTGACCCTTTCTTCCACAGTGATGTACAAAGAGTGAGTGTCAAACTACAGCTCAAAAGGAGACCTCACAGTAACAAAATACTATTTCACATGTAATACAAGCGGAGGTCTGTGGTGTAGAGGTTTAAGTGATAACCAGTGGAAATAATGAGGTGACAACCCAGAGGAAGTAATCATCTGGGCAGTGAATATAAGGTGTGTGAAGACAATGTGGGGCTCTACATCTATTTAATGTACATTTTCTGATTCTTTTTCCAGAAGTGGAAAAATAAACAAACCAAGAAAACATGTGTGGATGTGGATGTGGATCTGTGGATGTGTGGAAAATGGCAGAGAAAACAAGTGAGGAGAAAATTGTGCAGTGGTTGGCAAAGGAGACAAAATATTTGAATATTTTCTAGACTTGAAAATTTGGACGTCCACAGATTTCCAGGAGAAACTAGACTACACATAGCACTACAAAAAGTAAACTATATACTGAACTCGTCAAGGAACTGGCAACACACAACAGAGCTAATTACCAACAAACTAAAAAAGCTCAAGAAAGACTAGCCACACTGAAAAGGATTTAAATAAAAGTGGCAATAGACGTGGAGATTATTTTTGGTGGTGAAGCAACGCCCTCTGTCAATGGCAGGTCATGGGCTCGCATAATGTTATGAACGCAGGTCATTCATGGGCAAGCACTTAGGTTCCCAGTGTAACTAGTGCAGGAACTGGCTCCGACACTGGGATGGCCAGTCTGAAAACAGCTTTAGTGAGAAGAGTCTGGACAATCTTGGCATTCATTTACTTTGTGGTGGGTGGGCACTTTGTTTGAACTTTCAACCTATTGGTCACCATAGGCACTAGGAGGTAGATGCAGCCCCCCCTGTGGGGCTCTAGAGCTTGATCAAACTACACACCTGTAGATAAACTACACTTTGTAACATGCATACCTTTCGCTCCTGCTCTTCTGCCCTCTCCTTCTTAATTTTCTCCAGTTCTGCCAAAAGGGCAGCAGTGTCGTCGTCGCTGTCAGACTCGGAGTCAGAGTTTTCATCGTCCTTAAATTGTGAAGGCATAAAGGGAGCAGTGGGGGTTAAGAGCAATTTCAAGAGCTGAAAACACAGCATTCAACAATTCTGGCAGAGGCCAGTAGAAACTATTTTTGGGGAGAACTTAAGAGTCATACTCACATCTGTGAGTGGGTCATCTGCGTCCAGGTTTGCAGCAGGGATCTGATCAAGACGGGGCCTTTTGGAGGACGAGGAGGAAGATGAAGATGTGGTGTGCTCTACAACAAATCAAAAGCCTATAACTTATTCTCTGCACCCAAAACACACAAGGCTCTTTGAAACCCACTGGTGAAACTAATGTTTCTGCAGTGGAGCACTCACCCCTGGGTCCCCTCTCCCTGGTCTTCTCCCTAACTGCGACCCTCTCACGTTCCTCCAGCTCCCGACGGAAGTCACGGGCACGCACCTCCTCAGGGGCATCCTGGGTGGGTTGCCTGATGAGACAATGACCAGAAAAGAAAAATGGTTTATTTCCCTCACAAACACCTGAATACACAACACTAATCAAATATTTGAACACAACAACTTGTATATTTCTTATTTATTTTAACCGTTTTATATTATAGAACAAAACTGAAACAAAAAACTAAAAAATCATGACAGGAGATTCTCATATAAAGCAGTTTCTGAAAATATCAAGATTGTAAAAGGCCATGAAGGTAAAAATAAACACACCAAAATATTGCTGATCATGTAGGTGTTTATAGTGTGTGAAATGTATATCAAACATTAGGAAACAACCCCCTTTCCATTAGTGCTAGTTGCTAATCTGCACAATTAAGGGAGGTGTCCAATTCTGAATCCAAGTTATATAAAACTTCTGTGTTGTTGCTATAGATCAGGATCAGAACTAACAGACACAAAGATAAGATCAGAGTTACCACGTACTAAACTGGAACTTGACTTTAAGTCAGGCAAAGCAGTTCACAAAGCACATCATGTGAGATACAAACTAGTACAACATGCTAACGTTAATGGTAATAAATGTTCCCAGTCACCAAAAACAGTTTAGACTGAAATGTAAACAAGAGACCCACAACATGCATGATATAAAATAAAACACACTGAACACGCAACTTGCATTTTATTTTTGGATTTCTTGCGAATTGCATGGCTTCAAATACACAAATCAATGAATATGTTTTGACAAATATGATATCATAAGTAACAGATACTTAAAATGTAATCCCACAGAATGGTGCAATTGTCGGACTTACCTATATTTGATTTTAGTGTGCCCCGGGAGATCTCGGCTCGAATACTGCTTTGATAAGGCACTCAGGTCGCCTTCACCTTTGCCTCGCCCGCCTCGAGCGGGTTCGAAAGTTGGCCTTGCGGCAGTGGTCATCTTTATATATACTGAATAAAGCAAAGGGTGGCCTAATGAATTAATTCACTGTATCCGTCTGATGGCTAACCAGCCTAGCAAACAAGCTACGTATCTTAACTTTCAGCTAGCATGGTTCCTAAAAGCTTGGCCAAAGTGACCGTCCAAACAGCCTGACATGATGAAACAAGGCTGTGCAGAATTTATTCTCTTCCAAAGTGACTGATATAAATATGAATAAATGCTACGACCACAGAGATTACATAATAAACTAATGTTAGCTATAATGTTAACGTTAACGTTTGTAGGCTAGCGTTAGTTCATTCAAAATGTGGCTCGCTCTCAACAATCGCTAAATATTGTGAAATATCTGACGTTAAAATACTACAACATTTGCATCATTTCATTTTACCACTTTTATTACAACAAACAGTACAGATAATTTCGGTAAACCTTTAATATCCAATTCTCACCTCCTATCCACACGCAAACAAATGCTGTTGTTCGGGGTCCTACACAAACCCTGGCCCAAGCGATACATTTAGGTGTCCGTTGTTGCCTGACTCAAAAGGCCTATTGCCGATTTTGATTAGGCTGCCTGTCCCGTATCAGTAACCCAAACATTATTATACTATGCTATAACATTAATACAATATTGAAACTGCAAAATATAGCCTAGTATTGCTATTCTATGCAGAAGTCTATTGCTGCAGTGTGCGTGTGTTTGTGTTTCTTGCCAAGTCAGGATTTTAAAAAATGAAATCGATCATATGATCCCACTAAACTACTAAATGCTTTACAACCAAACTATCGATTGAAATAATCCTTTCTTATCCAATGAGAAAGGAGCACAGGGAAGGGGGTGGATTCAGCAAGAGCTTTGTGAAGTATGTGAAGCTTTGTGAAGACATTCTTTGCTTTGTTTACAATTATACATTGTTAAGATAAATGCAAGTTTGGTATTGTCATTTAATTCGTAGCATTTAATCATCACGGCAAGAAATAGATTTACACGTATTTTGCAGTTTTGAGTGATGTTAAAGGATGCCCTCCTGCTGATTAGCTCACTCAAATGTCAGTCAAACAGTTGCGCGCAACTAGCAAGTTTGTTACTCAATGTAAACTATGTTGACTGCTGTGGGACATCTGGCAATAAGTATGATCTAGTTTATTTTTGCGTTGATTTTGGCCGAATTATGAGTAGATAGCTATATCCACAGCCAGCCTATTATTATACAGAAGCGTCAGTTTCAGATATACTTTGATAACACCAAAGTGCAACTTATTAACATGTTTTCAAAACCCTGGAGAGTAGCCAGCCTTATCTGGTAAATGTAGGTTCGAAGACAGAGACGTTAGAAGTTATCTTCGTACGTCTCAACTTTTGACATCTTCGCATATCGTTACAGAAAAGGCAACTCAGTTATTACCCATGTCATTAACTATGCTACACTGGGCTGCCAAATTTGCCCAAACCTAGTTTACATGTCAGCGTAGGCCACTGCCATCTATGCGTTGTTGTGTTTATTCCGGCCTGCAGTTTCAACATGATGGTTGACAACACTTTCGCATAGTTTAAATTAGATTACGCCTATTTGAAATATACTGGAGTCTGTCTCGCCACTTCCTATGCGGTCTTAGTTGCTATGCTCACACCCATGTTAATGTGTAAGCAACGTTTGCAGTGCATGAACGCTTGCAAAAAACTACTTCTTACTTACTACCACGCTTGAAAAAGCCTTGTTTACTCTATGTAGAGAACTAGAATGACAGAATATAAAGATCATACGAATGTGCCATAATTAGGAGACTTGGACCAACTTGGATTGGGGAGTATATCTTTAACTAGACCTATAGAAAAAATAGGCAAGATAGTCTATGTAGTCTGTGATTAATATTTTATCTGATATTTAAGAATGCTGATTACGCCGCCAACCTTTTGCACTCATGATGCAACATACTGATTAACTAGTATTTCTATCTCCATGCGATTTATATAATAAATTTTGCCAATAGTTTTGCCATTTGAAATCATTATGGGTGTGTGAGTCAGTGAACACATTGTAGCCTATGTGTGAAACTGAATGATGCGGCTTACCAAGTGTGTCTGTGTGTGTGTGTGTGTGTGTGTCTTTTGTCTCTGAATATCTGACTGTCTGACTCAGCAGACTCATCGTGACCCCCGACCCCTTTTGCCAGGGTGTGTGTGGCCATGGCAACCAGCACGGCTGTGGGGGAGAGCCAGCTCCAGAGGATTATCCGAGATCTGCACGGTACAGAGTGTGTGTGTGTGTGTGTGTGCATGCGTGTGTGAGAGAGAGAGAACAAGGGCAAACCCACTCTTTACCTACTGTGTGTATGCGAAAGGTATGCATATGTGTGGCAGTCTGTACACGCATGGTTGATTCTGTGTGTACGCGTGTTTGAAAAAAAGAGCAAGGGTAACCCGGGCACAAGCCTTTGTTTGGAGAGAAAACAAGTCTCTGAGGTAGAGGAGAGGAACACCATGCAGATCACAGACAGCTGTGGGCCGTACCTATTGGCTCTTCCCTTTGTGAGCCCAGTTTTGTGATGTGAAGCGATCTGCTGGTTCACCTGGCTCTTTGGATCTCGCTGTGCTTGTCGCTGCCCTGATTGTACTCTATCGTTGGTCAGGGTCAGCATGTCCAGCCTCTCGCTTCACCCATCTGAGTCTCCGGTGCTGTGGAGGCAGCAAGTGGACGTGCTGCGGCGGCAGCGCCAACAACAAAGGGAGACTTTGCTGTGGGGACATCCGTCCCCCTTCTCCGCACAGTTCTTGCGCTTGCTCAGAGGCACGCCACATCCACACTGCTCTGTGGGCAGACATGGGAGGGACAGAAATGTCAGAAAGGGAGAGAAATGAGAGGATGTGGAATTAGAATTGAAAGAAAGCTGGGGGAAAGTTTGGGACATGCCAGTGCTTCAGATGAGGTGTGAAGGAAACGGATCAAAGTAAATGCAAGTTGAAGAGAGAAAAGGGGGAGATGTAGATAGAAAAAGAGAGAGAGAGATGAAGAGCTCAAGATCACTGGAGATGTGAAAATGGAATAGCTGACAGAAAATCTGGGTGCTGGGTATGTTATATCTGTGTAATAGACGTGTGTCTGATCACTGTTACCACAGATGCGGTTGCTGAGCTCACTAAGGAGTATAAAGAAACTGGAGAACCTATCACAGATGACAGCTCCAACCTACACAAGTTTTCCTACAAGCTAGAATACCTGCTCCAGGTGAGTAACACCAAAGTATTCATAGACAACACATCTTCCAGTCACTCTGCAGCCATCTTAGTAGTCTTTCACAGCCATTCCTGTGAATGGGGAGAGGCCTGCAATAACACACTGGATTGTTCTACAGAAACACAGGGTGATACATTTTGTAATTTCACAGTTTGTCCGTTTTTGCTGAAAGTGTGAAAAATGTTTGTAGTGAAATGCCTTTACCAAGAATTTTGCCTTTTTAAAAACACAGCAAAAGTTAAAGTTGAGTTCTAGTATTCTCAGTTCATTTTTCTTTGGCACCTGTTTTGGGCCAACCAGTGGAAAATCAAATTTTGAAGTGGTTTATTTACATGTAATAAGAAATTAACCCAGTTGGAGTTGTACTCCAAATAAGCCCAACTACATGTACACATACACACCCACCCACACACACACACACACACACACACACACACATACACATACAGAGAGACCCAGATTGCATTGTGAATGATCGTAGTTAACACAGCTCAAAACGTTCAAGAGACTAGGCAGACTGTAAGATAAAATTGTCTAGGAGTATAGATCTTCTTGATAAATGTGTCAAACCTTGGCTTGTGATTTGTCTTGAAGAGTCTAAGGTAGAAATGAGACATGCACGTCTTCTCTCTCTCTCTCTCTCTCTCTCTCTCTCAAACACACATACAGACACACACACGCGCACACACACATGCAGAAACGGAAGTGTAGTTATTATGAGCTGACACGACCCAGTTTTCAGATGAGGATAGGGTTAAACAGCATCACCCATAACCACAAGTTGTTTCTTTGAAGTTAAAAACTGACTGATATAGATATTTGGGACATACTTATGTTTTTGTTACATTGATATAGCAGGTTTCCTGAAATCTCCATGAAATATCTAGTCTGGCTGTGCCAGCAAAGTACCTCCACTCAATATTTTATATGCTTGGATACCCTTTGAAGACATTGGAGCCAGACTGGCAGAAAAAACGCTGGCCTGATAATAGAGTGGCTGAAAGCATTGATGCGCCACTTAAGTGTTGAGTTTGAAAGTGTCAAAGCCGGAGCATAACAGACATACTGAGACTAAAACTTTCAGGGCTACCTCTAATAAATCACAGCCCTGATAGTTTTAGGGTTCAAACAAAGTGTCTACCTACTGGAAAGAAAACACATCTGAGGTTACAGGCTTTTTGCACAAAATGAAAGAGTCCATCAGGCTATGAAATTTCATTAGTAAGTATGTTATGTCGTAGTGAGTGTGTGCATATTTTATTTTATGCACAAAAGTATGTGTGTGTGTGTGTGTGTACTGCGATACCAGTTTGACCAGAAGGAGAAGACAACCCTGCTGGGCAGTAGAAAAGACTACTGGGACTACTTCAGTGACTGCTTAGCCAAGGTGAAAGGAGCCAACGATGGGATTCGCTTTGTCAAGTCCATCCCTGAGGTAGGCACGATGTTAGCTTGGTAATAAACCAGACTCTCATTCTGCACTTTTGCTTCGTACAGAGGGTCTGGACATTCGGTAGTAAGATTTGATTGCTTTCTCAAGGTGTTTAAGGTTAAAAGACCGAATCAGCCCCTGATTGATAGCTTTTTTTGACTGATAGCATTCTAGCTCCGCATTCACAACGCCTTCCTCTGTTCGCTGATTGGACAGGTTGAAATTCCTCCTGAGACAATGAGTTTAATGGGATCAAATCCAGACTAGCTCTTTAGGGAGAAGATAATCAAGCAGAAGTGCTAGGAAGGCATGGCCAGGCTAGCACGATGTAGGCCTGCTTGTGTGTTTCCTTTACAGCACCATGCATGGGTCTGCACCTGCTGTTTCTCTACCTGCTTTATGTCTGTATATCTACCTGTTCATGTTTCTCTTTCTAGTTCATCATCTCATCATATAAATATATAATGTTAATGTGTGTGTGTAAAGAGGAAAAAAAGTCTGGTCAGCAGTGGTAAACAAAGTACTGTTTATATGGACAGTATTTAAAACATTGTCCTAGCTCCAGTGCATTACATATATCAGACTGTAGTGAGAGACACACCAGTTTAGTGGAGTGGTAAGCAGCAGCTGTGTCTGTTATAACTGGTTGCTCGTGTGTCCATGTGTGTCTGTGTATCTGTGTGTGTGTTTGCAGTTGAAAACTTCTCTGGGCAAGGGACGTGCTTTTCTGCGCTACTCTTTGGTGCACCAGCGGTTAGCCGATACACTACAGCAGTGCCTCATGAACCAGAGAGTTACCAGGTAATTCTGCATGTCACAGAAAAACCAAACAGCTCAGCATACCTGTGCAGCACAGTATACCTATGCAGCCCAGTGTCCTCTTTCAGCATACTGAAATGCATCCACATTGTCACCCTTTCACATTTTCACCCTCTTCCACCAACCCACAGTAGCAGAGAGTGGCAGAGAGCACAGACCACTGGCAAGGCCAAATGTCGTATCTCACAATGTTGACGAAATAGAAACTATTTTTTTCTGGATCCACTTTTTAGAAATGTCAGGGGTTCGTCCTTACTCGGACCTTCTACCTAGTTTCATGAGAAGCGTTAACATCTGTGATCCTGCTAGAGAAACAGAGAGCATGATCATAATCAAAACTACAAAACTGTCTTTGGCTTGACACCTGTCACAAGTTCATGTCATTGGCCAAAACTGCTAACCACACTAGTCAGGAATAAGATGTTGTCAGTTGTCTTGACTTTGAAGTGTCTTGCTCCATTATAAATATAGAGGGGTAGAGTATCCTGTTTTAGGTTCCCACACACTTGTTCCTGTTTCTCTGAAAAGCAAAAGTCCACCTCACTTCAGCTTTCACTTCTGTTAAAGGTACATTGTCATCTGTAGAAACGGATCAGAGAAAAAAAACAAGAACAGTAACTCTTTGTTTTGATATAAGCATGTAAAATAACAACACACCATTAACTCTTACTGTATTAGAATCTCTGCTCTGAAGATACATATCATATTTGAGGTAATCCTTTTAGTTGGTGGTTGTCTAGAGTAGTGGCTAGGAAGGTGGTAAATTACATTACAGCCATGTGACATGCCATTCTTTTGCAAATATTTGGTCTGTTCTTACTGAGAACCTCCTTGACTGTACTCTGATTTAACAATTCTTAGGTGTAGCTTTGTGTTGCATTCTGATAATTACCCAATTGTTTTGTCCACTTAATTAACTTTGCAATACGTCTTGTTATCATTATGCATGCACAATGCATAACATATTAGTAAACCAGAGCCCTGTTGTTTTGGATAAGACACTAATACATTGGTGTTTTGTGTGTGGGTGGGTGTTTGCAGTGACTGGTACTACTCCCGCAGTCCCTTCCTGAAGCCCCACCTCAGTGCTGACATCATCAACCATCTGTATGAGCTCAACGATGTGCAGTTCGATGTAGCGTCACGGGGTCATGACCTTGACGCAGCCTGGCCAACTTTTGCAAGGTATGCTCCTTCTTCAGTATAACAATAAGCAACAAAATGATTGGTGATGATTGCTGAACATTTCTTATTTACCTCCCATAGAATTGAGATTGATTATGTGTGTGTGTGTGTGCATGATCATGCTTATCCTATAGGAGGACACTTGGCATGACCAGCTCCCCGAGTCACATGTGGAAACCACCCAGTCGTAGTTCAAGCATCAACAGCTTGGCTAGCTCCTTTTCACAGGTAACACGCACACAAATATACACACACAGACACACACACACAGACAAACATACAGAGAGAAGCAGGTACATAATGAATCATATTAAAATCCCTTTGTTAGTTTTTCAGAGGTTTTGTAGAATTATGACCTCCCTACAGATGGCAGTATTTGCCTGACACAAGAAATGTACTGTAGGTAGAACTCATCATACCTACTTCTACTGTTTTGTTGTGATAGAAACATTGATGTCTCTAGATTTTCAGTTGGGTTGCTTTCCGAAGAACCATCGGGCCTTTGCCCTCTTATAGAACGTCTGCTAATAATCCCATCCATCGTAGTTTTCTTTTGTTCTCATTCTTTTACTGTTTTTTTCCTGCTCTTACACCATATTTCTCCCTTTTTTGAGCTGTTGTCCCATTTTATAACCCTCTGTCTGTGCCTCTCTCTTTTTTTGTTCTCTTTTGGTCCCTTCCATTCTCTCTCTCTCTCTCTCTCTCTCTCTGATGCTCACTCCATTTCTAGGCCCATGAGTTCCTTGGGAGCCCAGATCCGGACCGTAGTGGTCTCAGCCTTGGTCTCCCTGGCGACACCTCTGGACTGGCGGATGACTCAGCATCGGTTATGAGCGCTGTGGATGAGCTTCGTCTGGAGCTGGACCAGTCTGAGCTCCGTGAGAATGAGCTCATGGGCCGCGTGAGCCAACTAGGCGGCGAGGCATCCGAACTCCGCACTGTTGTCTTGAAGCTCCAGCATCAGCTGGATGCCGCGCTGGATGCGCAGGCACAGGCTGTGGAACGCGAACGGGCGGCTACTGGCCAGGCTGAGTCCCTCAGCTCAGCCCTGGCTGCCCGGCAGGAGCAGCTGGAGGTGTCGGAGCGTCGCGGGCGAGAGCTGGTTGGGCAACTAGACACAGCGCTGCAGGAGAAGGGCGAACGTGCCGCCGGGCACCTGGACTCAGCCCAGAAGATCCACCAGCTCCTGGACGAGCTCAAGGAGGAGCAGCAGGTGCGCAGCAAAGCCCAGGAGGAGTCCGCCGAGAACCACAGGAGGGTGGAGCGGCTCAGCCTGGAGCTGGAGGCCAGCCACAAGGCGCTGGGCCGGGCGGAACAGAAGTTGGAGGAGGCGCAGGAGGAGAGCTGGCGGCTGAAGGAGGAGGTTGGGGCATTGACTGAACAGCTGGAGGCAGGGCAGAGTGGGGCTCAGGAGGAGAGCGTGGGTCTTCGGAAGGAGGTGGAGGAGCTGAGGGGGCGGCTGGCAGCGGCCGAGGCCGAGCGGGACGGGCTGCGGGCGAGTACTGCTGAGCTGGAGGCCGGCACCAAGGAGCAGGCACGGCGCACGGAGGACTACCGCTCGCAGTGCACCAGCCTGATGGGGCTCAACGAGGGGCTGCTGGAGACAGTGCGGCGCTCGGAGGAGAGCCAGAGGGAGCTGGCTGAGGTGCGAGCTGCCCTAGAGGCTGAGGCAGCCACCCTGCGCACCAAGATGGCTGACGTTGCCACCGCCGCGGAAGAGAAGGAGACACGTCTGCAGGAGGATGCCAAAGCACTGGAGGAGCGTCTACAGAGAGCCACTGCACAGGCAGAGGCAGCAGAGGTCAGTGTAGGCAACCCCCAACCTCATGGTCATGGTCAACACAGATGTAGGAAGGTCGCTATCAGGGCAAACAACAGTAAACATGCATACAACAGGTTACTGATTGGCAGGACAATCTTGGCCCCAGGTGACCTATGTGACAGCACAATATATGTGCATGCCCAGAGGACATTCTTAGTGTAACTTATAACATTTACCCATAGATGGATGGCAGATACTGTATGTTTGCCAATCAGGTCCATAAAGAACTCATTACATGCATATCTCTCCCCCAGGACTGCTAGTGCTGTGCAGTTCTATGAGCTCCTAATACAGTATGTCTAATGCAGAATGTGCCATAGTTGTAGTTAACTACATTTTAGACAGATCCAGAGCCACAGGGTTAAATCTTATTTCAGTAGCCTTAGCTACATGCTCCAGTTCGGCTGCAATGATTCTTTACAATCACTTTATCATATCCCATAGTGCTTACTCTCCTCTTCTTCTCCTTCTTCTTCTGTCTCTCTGCCTTACTTACTCCGCTTTCATTCTACTTTCTATTTTCCTTTCTGTCTCCCTCTGTTCATCCTCTTTCTGTATCTCTCCATCTGAATTTTTTTCTCTTCCATTTCCTTGTCTTGCCGCATTCACTTTTTCTCTTTCATTTTTGCCTTTTTATCTGTCTTTCACACCTGCTCTGTATTCTTCCTCTCTCGCTCCTCCTGTAATTCTTCTTTTTCTCCTCCCCTCTATCTCCTCTGGTCTCTCAGGGTCGTGTGCGTCGTCTGGAGGAGGAGAATGCGGCGCTGCAGGCGGGCAGCGAGGAAGCTAAGCGCCGTTGCCTGGAGGAGGCTCAGCGGGAGCGAAGGGAGGCGCAAGCCCACGCGGGGCTTCTGGAGCAGCAGCTGGGCGCACGCACCGAGGAGTTGGGACGTCTGCAGGGGGAACTGAGGAGCGTGACGCGTGACGTTGACGAGGCCCGAGCCCGACTGCAGGCCGGAGAGGAGGCGAAACAGGAGCTGGCGGCCAGCGTGGAAAAGCTGACGGAGGAAGGGGAACGCCTGAACCGGGCCCACGTGGCTGAACTGCAGGAGCGGGGCCATCGCGAGGAGGCACTGGGCCGTGAGCTGGAGAAGGCGCGGGGGGAGATGCGGGAGCTCAAGACCCAGCTGGAGCGTCTGGCACTGGAACGGGAGGAGGCTCGCGAGAGCCTGCACCGCGCCAACACCGAGACGGCCGAGCTGGGCATCACCCTGTGCCGGCTGAGGGCCGAGCGAGAGGAGGCATACCAGCGGAGGGAGGAGGCCGAGACGGAGGCACACAAAGAGGCCGAGCGTCTCACCGCCAGCCTTGCTGTGCTGCGGCAGGAGAGCGACAGCCTGCGACAGGAGCTGCAGCAGGCTGAGAAGCTTCCGGAAGCACTGCTGGAGCTGCAGGAGAAGCTGGAGAAGGTCGAGGCCCAGGCCAAGACACAGCAAGACGCCAGCCGGGAAGAGATGCAGGCGCTCAAGTTCAAGATGAGTTCGGAGAGCATGAGCCAACAGAGCCAGATTCAGGTACCAATAGAACACTGATAGATTGATTGATTGACTGATTGATTGGTTAATTGATTGTTTTGGCATAAAGACAATATATGCTTGTGATAGAACAAGAAATATAAAAGCTGCACTGATAAAACGATGATAAAAATCAAAGTCATAAATTAATTTTCATTGTTAAACCTTGTGTAAAAGCAAGAATGGAGATGAGTGGACAAGTAGTAACATTTCTTAGATGGAGTTCTGTGACACTGATGCTTGGCAGCATAGGCAAGCAAAGCAAACATTTAGGAATCCAAGGGTTGTTCAGGTTACATACGGGTCTTCCTGGGTTCATGCTGTGGCCTTAACTAAAGGCAGTGAGCCTCATATTCATCTCATTGGATCTCATTGGCTTTTCATAGCAGCCCCCACATTAACTTGGGAAATGGATCTTCCAGTGTGGAGCAGGTATATAAATAGGAGACAATTTAACATTTAACACCATCTGTTCTCCACATATTTTAGGCAGAATGAAATGAGGGAAGAAATAAATGAGGTTACATTTTTGATTATGGGGGGAAATGTGTTTTTTGTTCTTGCTGTCCTCCAGGCTTATTGATTGCTAAGTGTTCATCAGGTATGTGTTTGCAGTGATGTGTTTGTGTGTGTGTGTATGACCTTCCAGAGTCTGAAAGAGGAGCTGGAGGGGGTGAAGACTCAGATGAAGATGGAGGAGAAGAAAGCGTCCAGCCTGGCAGAAAAAATCTCTGAGCTTGAGGTGAGTGCCCTTAGGAGAGAGAGAGAGAAAGAGAAAGAGAGATAGGGATGGTGGTGCTGTGCGGTGAACCGTTCCGTCTCCAGCTCTTGCCTTTCATCCTGTCACGGCTCCTGTCTCCCACGCTCGTGTCTCTCCCTCCAGCTGTGTGTGAGACACGACTGAATTCTTTTATCCCTCTGGCCCACCATCTCAGTTATCCTTCTCTGCCGCTGGGGCCATCTTCACTAATGAAGTAGCTTGGAAGAGGTCCATGCTTGGAGGGTCTGTTCAGGGCACGTAGCGCCGACAGTGGGGTGGGACACAGCTGTGCAGGGGAGAGGGAGCCATGAGAGCAGAGGCTGGGGGAGAGTTTAAAGAGACAGGGGACAGGGAGGGCCTGAGGTATGTGTGCAGAGAGAGAGAGAGATAGATGGAATGTGAAAGTAATGTAATGAAGACAAAGATAAATACAGAGAGAGAGAAGAGGGCAAAGGAAAGGTAAAACAAAGAGAATATGGAAGGAGAAAGAAATTAGACTAACTGAGGGAAAAAAAAGTTGGAGAGAGAAGGATGGAGAGAGTGCCAAACTGATTTGAAAGTTTGCAGTGAGTGAGGGAAGTTAAATGGCAGTCCAGGCAGGAGTGATAAAGGTTCATTATCATTGCACTGACTGGAGGAGAGGGAGAGGAGAGGAGTGGAGAGGGAGAGGGAGAATGTTGCTTCGTTCACCCGGAACGGAGGGATGGAGCGGAAGGATGGAATGCATGATTACCGGTAGTCCTCTGGTGGTGGAGCCGTGCTGGGCAGACCACTCACACAGGCACACACACATACACACATACATACGCACACAAGCATGGATACATATGCAGGAACACATTCGGTCTCACACACATGCACACATAAATGCCGATTCACACACACACACACACACACACAAACTCTCACTCTCTTGTCAAAGCTGAAAGCTGAAAGTTCCAACAAGGACACATTCAAATTCAAGAGGAAAAGTGCTGTAAAGCAACTGGGTTAACTTTACTGGGTCAGAATGGGAGGAACAGACAGTGCGATAGCACTGTAGCTTAGAGATAATTAATACTCACTTAATGAAGTTGATTTCTTTGTTTGTGTGTGTGTGTGTGTGTGCGCGCGTGTGTGTTTCTAAAGGAGGCTAATGAGGAGTATTCTCAGCTGATCGAGGAGAAGAATTCACACCTCACCAAGGCCGAAATGGAGATTCGTGAAAATGAGGCAGAGATGCTGAAACTTCGAGAGAAACTGGACAGGTACAGCACTGACTCCAGACTGGTGCAGTTCACACAACACACCTAGCATATAGTCTCTCATTCACATACACACATACATATGTACAGTATATATGGTAGATTAATTGTCGAATTGGCAGTGAGGATGTAACGATCAGCATTCATGTACAGATTTTGTCGTCTTACTTTGTCTCTCTGTCCCTGGTTCCCTCTCTTTCTCTCTATATTTCTGTCTTTTTTTTCTTTCTTTCTATTATTCTCCCTCTTCTTGATCCTCACCCCCTCATTCTCTGTTTCTCTCCCCCCTGTCTTGCACTCATCTCCCTCTTTCTCTCTCTGTCCTTCTTTGCTCCATTCTCTCTCTCTTTGCTCTCTCTCTGTCCCTCCATCAGTATGGAGCAGGCTCTGGCAGCAGTACAGGGTGTGCGTGGTGACCTGAAGCAGCAGCTGGAGCAGTTTCAGGCCGAGACCCAGAGCCAGCGCCTCAGCATGGAGGCACACATCCAGGAGCTCTCCCAGACCAAGAACCACTTGGAGGAGCGTCTCATAGAGCTCATCAAGTATGTGTGTGTGTGTGTATGTGGGTTTTTGTGTGTGTGAATGTGTTTTTATGTGCCTGTGTGGGTTTGTGCCTTGTGTGTGTGTGTGAGTGACTGAGTGTGTGCGTGTGGTGTCTGCGTGTGTGTGTGTATGTTTATGTGTCTGTGTGGGTTTGTGCCTCATGTGTAAGTGTGTGTGTTGGTGAATGGGTATGAATATGCAGGTATTCCCAGCATCTCTTTGTGTGTATGTGTGTCTTTGCATTAGGTGTGTGTGTAAGTGTGTGTGTCCATAGGGCACGTGTCCATACAGATATGTTTATCCATGGATTTGTATGCATGTACGTGTGAATGAATTGATTTTCAGGTGCTCCATGGTCAATGCGCCACACTCAAGGTCCTCCTCAGTGTTCTCGGCTTACTAGTGACCTTACAGGACAGGAAACAAGAGCTGAGCTTAACCTAACTCTTAACCCCTCAGTAAGAGGTCACACGCAACACAAATGGGGCTGTCATGTAGACCCAGGGTTAACATATCTGTCATGTCATTTGTGTCTTGTGTGTGTGTAAATAGTGTATTTGTATAGGGTATTTGTGTGTGTGTGTGTGTGTTTGTGTGTGTCTGTCTGTGTGTCTGCCAGAGGGAGAACATTAGAGCAAAGGCATCAAGAGCCTAGTCTATTTCATGTTACGCAGTAGGGGGTCTGAGACAGAAACACAAAACAACAAGACGCCTCCATCAAGAGGGAAGATGATGCAGGAAATGGTGTCTGTGAGAAGTGTGCATGACAGTAAGAAGAAACCAACCAATCACACCCCTAGGGCAATCTCTGAGTCACCTGTCACCTTTCTCTGTCTCTCTCACTGTGTGACAGAGCTTGCCAAAAGGCACATAAGCTCTCACAAAATCACATTTGCACAAAACTAACTACACAACAAAGCTTGAAGCTTTCTATTTACCGCTGTGAACGTATTAACCTTTGACATTTCACAAATGGATAAACAAATAGACGTTTGGAAAAGGCACACTGCTTACAAGACTACAAAACGCATTCAGGTCCATGTTCCTCCTACCTGTTCTTAAAATTGACTTCTAGTTCGAGTACATTGACTTCTAGATCAGCAGACGAGGGGGAACATGCACTTAATAATAGACATGAAAAGGACTTCTAGAAAGCCTAGAAGAAAAAGGGAAACACGGAAAGACAGACAGACAGACATGGAAAGACAGAAAGACAGACATAGAAAGAGCGAGACAGTCATAGACAAAGAGTTATTCTCGTGAACATAGCGAGAACGAGGACAAGGTAAGACTGCCAGATAGCTAGTCATCCAAAAGAACGAAACGACAGATTGGGACGTTGTCAGATGAATAGACCAAGCCTATTGAAAAAGGATGAGGTGAGCAAAGTGAGCAGTCAAGGCGGCAGAGGAATTGATTTGGAGTCGTCTACCGTAAAGTCCTTCCATGTTTAGACAGGTGGTGTGCATGTACAACACACTCTAAAAAGCTGTAGGATGTGTTTATCACACAAGTGCACACACACATACACACATTTATATACACATACATACACACACATGTGCGCGCACACACACACGCACACAAACACACTCTCACACACAGAGTATGATCATGCCAGTCTGTAGTGTCTGTATGTAGGTGTTGGACACTGTTCTGTACTAAAAGCAGTTGACTGATCATCCTAAACTTGTTGCCCTAACTGGAACGAATACCGTAAAATGTCAGCTAATCAAAGGAAACGGATTATTATTCCAAATGACGTATGAATCCTAATATATCCCCATTTTTTCTCCTCTCTCCCTCTCTTCTTCCGTTTTTCTCTCCTCTCTCTCTCTCTCTGTCACTCTCTCTCTGTCTCTCCCCCCTGCTGTTTATGTGTGTGTGTGTACTGTGTGCGTGTGTGTGAAGGGACAAGGATGCACTATGGCAGAAGTCGGATGCTCTGGAGTTTGAGCAGAAGCTGCGTGCTGAGGAGCAGTGGTGGCTAGTGGACAAGGAGGCCACTAACTGCTTAGACTGCAAGGGCCAGTTCACCTGGTACCTGCGCCGACACCACTGCAGGTACACACACACATACACACACACACTTGAGTACACACCATAAATCTAAGCACTGTCCTCCTGATACGCAACCAGACACATTTACATTCACAGTTTACAATATGTACAATATATTTATATTGTGATGTGATATTTTATCACGTTATGAATTTATTGATTAAAGGAGAAATGCTGTGTAAATCAATCCATAGCCCTGTTTTTCCAGGTCATTGGGTCCTGTCAGTAGGAAAAAAAACACAACAATATGATACAACATAGACCAAATATTGAACTGACAGTTAACACTAACTGAAATGGTCACAGTAACTTACTTTCAGTTTCATTTTTCTATGACCAATTCAGTTGACTTTAGCTGCCAGTTTGCTATTCGGTCAATGTTGTATCAGATTTTCTGGTTATTTTTCCTACCTCACAGTGTCTATGTAACAGTAGCCTCCAGTGTTTTAAGTCCTTGTTGAATTCTACAGGTTTTACAATGATGTGGCAAAGGATTTTTTTTGATTGGAAATTGATTTTTTGTTCCATACCTTCAGATGAATTAGGATCACCACATGCATCTCATGCATCTAATTTTAACACTATTGTGGTAGTAATCCTAGTAATCCTATTTTGTGTGTGTGCTGCAGGTTGTGTGGCCGCATCTTCTGCTACTACTGCAGTAATAACTATGTGATGACCAAGCACAGCAGTAAGAAGGAGCGTTGTTGCCGGGATTGCTACACACAACACAGCTCTGTGGTGGAGAGGTTCACACCGGCTGAGCTCGACACACACACCTCACTCCCACCAAATGTCCAGCCACCTCCCTACAAACCCACTCCCAGGGTGTCTGGTAAGGAAACAGTATGCAAACAAACACACACACACACGCGCGTCTTGCTTCATCTTGACTCCACTTAATCTTGCACAAAGTCTGTTAACTTCACAGTCAGACAGTCAAATTACACACACACAGTCTGTGTCACATTGACAGCTTTCTCTTCAAAGACCTCCATTACTCAGAAATCAAAAAGAATTTAGAAGAAGTCAGCTTTTAAGTTTCAGCATGCTTCTATCTCACGCATGCACACATACACACACACACACACACACACACACACACACACACAGAGACTACATATACTATGTGTGCGTGTGTAATTGTAAAAAAAAGAAACAAGAATGAAATTGTTTATCCTCAACTCCAAGAATGAATCTTCATGAAGATGGCTGAAATTTCTCCAGATTAATGGTGTGTTAGATAAACATTAAGGGACAAAAGTCCCTTTTTTCACATAAGATATGGCAAACTTTACATTCAGCTTATTCAAGTGTGCATTGACATCAGACGCTGCCTTCATCTGGAAAAAGATTGCAAAGATGGTTGGGGGAGATCCAGTCTCAGATTTTTATCACTGGCTGGGTTTCCATTCAATTAATTTACATTTCATATTCGCCTTAATTGTTTGTCATTATATGGTTTAGCTGGTTGAGAGAGCTTGCTTAGAGGACACACTTTTTTCTGATGAGTGAATTAAACCAGACAGATTTCTATAGGAGGATGAAAGCCGTCAACAATGATTAAAAATGTATATCTTGTGTAACTGAAGTGAAATGTTGGTGATCTGGACCCTGATGTATGGCCTTACACTTAGATAGCAAGATTGATTTTCAATGGGTGTCCATTACTCCTTTTGTGGCTCTTCCTTATATAAGAGGCAACAACTGTACACCTGTGACTGTTAGCAACACACAAACCATCAAAGTACTAAACTACTGAACTACAACACCACCAAATATGCTAATGATAAAAATACTTGTATTGTAGAAATATTGGCAATGATTAATTTTTTAACTAAAAGATTAGTTCTCTGTTGTGTGATGTTTTGACGAACATTGAGGTACCATTGCCATTTTTTACAAGGTGTTTTCACAATTGTACAAATCATTGAATTGATTCTAGTGTGACAAGACCATGTAGCTGTTGTCAGCATTGCTAGATGTCTAACTTTATTTTGAACCTTATGTTAATTTCTTCTGGGTTGTTGTGTTGTTGCCTAGTGACTGATCCGCCTGCCAAACAGGATGATGCAGCATATGACATCATCACAGAGGAGGAAGTGAATGGCGTCTATGACAGTGATTCACCCTCGCACACAACGGCTGGTTCCCAGGATGAGGAGAGTGAGGCCAGTGCACCGGCTGACCTGTAAGAACACACACACATACATACACACACACACACACACACACACACATTCACTTACACATTACATAACAAAACACCCAAACCATCACATTACATTGCATAAAACAAAAACCAAACAAAGGTAAAACAAAGGTCTCCCTTGTAAATTCACAGACATGCTCTAATGCATTAACATTCCTAAGCAGACAGAGGCATCCTGACAGGTAGACTCTGTTTAACCACACAGAGCACATAACTATACAGACAACACTTGTCTTTTTAACAAATTCTAATGAATGCACAGGCATACACACACACAATCACACCACGTACAGTACACGCTGTACAAGCTAATCTGCCTGGCTAAAGAAAGGCATGAACAGACCTGTGTGCTTGTTTGTCCAGCTCTATGTGTAAATTAATGACCAAGAACATAGTCTGAGCCTGCAGTGTCTGACAGCCGAAAATGTATTCTTTTACAATATACACACACTCAAAAGCCTGTGGATTCCTGAATATAGAGGGATTGAGGGAGGGAAGAAAACCACACGGTAAACATGAGGGGAGAAAAATTACAAGGGAGAACACAAGGAAAGCAACGAAATACAAGAAATGACTGAAAAAAAAGGTCAGGATGGCATGAAGTTGGCAGCAACACCTATCCGTGTATGTGTGTTTGTGTGTGCGTGTTTGAGTGCTTGTGTGTGTGTGTGTGTTTGTGAGAGAGTGAGTGTTTGTGTGTGCGCACACATGTGTATGTGTGTGTGTGTGTGTGTGTGTGTGTGTGTGTGTGTGTGTGTGTATTAAAGTAGGAGTGTCCCAGAAGACGGGTTGCTGTGGTGAGAATTAGTCCTGTCTGAATCTGATCCCAGAGCAGCAGTGTTTGCTGTCATATCCACATCCCTCCCCCCGAGGGGGATTCCTCGCTGACACAAAGGCTTTATTTGGAAGACTTGTATGCCTGGTGTGCTCTGTTGTGGAGCAAAAATCACAATGGGAGCCATAGGTAGTTCTATCAGATACATGTATCATACTCCCAAAGTGATGTCTCACAGGTGTTGTTTACTGGTATGAAGCAGTGAAAGACTGTCCTTACAATCCTCAGGTGGATCCTTAAGTTCTTAAATGTGCTACAAAATTAGAGGTAAATCAGCATACCAAAGTATGTAGCCGTATGTGGTAAACAAACAAGAATCAGCAGAACAGCTGAAAGTGCGGTTGAAAGGCAGCCCCACATGTACAGAAAAGCAGATTTAAGGTATGGAATATGTGATAGCATTCAGCATACACATGAAAGATGGGTTATGTGGAATTTATGGATTTTATCACATTATTTTCCAGTATTTATTGTGATAACAAGAAGCATCCTACTTGCCACCATCCCCCATAGCTTTCAAAATGTGGTGCAATTGCCTTAACAGAAGAGGAGGAGAGATACAATTGCTAGTCCATGTTAGCAGACGTAACATAGATTTCTCTTGAGATCAGTACATCTTCTTCTGCTGGTTTGACTTGTGCTTATTAATGGGAATGTTGTCCTGGATATATCACAAATTATATGACATCATCCATCCCTAGTACACAGACAAATCCAGAATCAGTCAGTCAGTCGTCAGTAAGTCAGTTGTCACTGTGTGCTCCTGCATCTACAGGAATTTCCTCTGCTGTAAAGGAGGCAACTAAGCTGGCCTTAAAAACCTGGCATTATGAGTGCAGTATTTATACAGTGGTTGATACTTTAGGTTTTTAACTGGGGCTGGGATACATTGCAGGAGTCAGTGTGTGAATGCATAGGTGGTTTAAGTTTGCCATATCTTACGTGAAAAAATCTCTTTCATGAAGTTTCACTTTTATTCCTTAATGTTATCTAATACACCATTAATCTCCCCGGAGAAATTTCAGCCATCTTCATGAAGATTCATGCTTGGAGTTGAGGATAAACAATTTCATTCTTGTTTCTTTTTTTACAATTACACACACACATAGCAGTCAGTGTGTTTCTCTTCTCTCCTCTCCTGTTTAGGGGTGCTGCGGACAGAAGGGGTGCTGACACCACACCTGAGGAACAGGAGGAGGTTGTGGCCACTGTGCAGGATGCCGAGATCAACCTGCTCAAGTCTGGAGAGTTGAGGTAAGGCTCAAATACACACACACATTCTGTACACACAGAGAGAAAGAAAGAAAGAGAGAGAGAGATTTCTTTTAGTCTGTCCATCTGTCACCTGGTTTGCCCTCTAGTGTTCAAAACAATGAAATGCAATTTTTTACAGACTGTCTCACCAACAGCAGTGCTTTTGGTGTTCATGGAGTGTAGATGTTCTCCAATCACAGAAGATGAAATGCATCAGTGCAGCATTTTCATATCAAACTAATTGCATCTGACTGTGATGTCTGGCCTAAGATTAATAGTATATTAATTATTGATTACTTATATATTCATTATTATATTAATTATTAAGATTGGGCAATGTATATTATTGTCATATAAAAGCCAGTTGATATCTCAAGTTTGACTTACACAGACCAGGCCTGCGCTCTCTGAGAGCTAGAAAAAAACAGTGGAAAAGCAAATAGGAATATTTGACAGTGTCCTAGTGATTGTGATAGCTGTGATTATTCCCATGCTGACAAGTAAGTGAGCTCTGAATTCTGACGAGTGAATGCTGAATGCTGGTGAAGATGAGCACGTCTTTGGTGTTTTGCAGTGAGTCAGTGGGACTGAGCCTGGAGGAGCTGTGTGGTTTTGGGGATGCCTCGCGTGAGCTCCTCATCAAGGCCAGCAGTTACAGCCTGGTCCCCATCAGCGTGGGTGACCAAGGCCCCACCATCAGCTGGGTCTTCTCTTCTGAGCCCAAGAGCATCTCCTTCAGCGTGGTCTTCAGAGAGGATGAGCAAATGCCCCTGGAGCAGTCAAAGGTGTGTTTGTGTGTGTCATTATTCTTTACAGGGTGGTGTTTGTGTAAGTAGGTATATACTAATATTCTTCATTTGATGCTTGTGCAGTGAATGAATGTGTGTGTGTGTGTGTGTGTGTGTGTGTGTGTGTGTGTGTGTGTGTGTGTGTGATCTTTAGAGGGTAGTGTTTGTGTAAATAGGTATATACTAATATTCAGCATTTGGTGCTTGTGTAATGAGTCTTTGTAATAAATCTTTGTTTGTGTGTTTCTCAGGTTTTGATTCCTCTGACTCGCTGTAATTCACACAAAGAAACTATCCAGGGACAGATGAAGGTCCGGAACCCTGGGATCTACACATTAGTATTCGACAACTCATTCTCAAGGTATTCTTTGCCTTAAAGAAGAAATCTGGTGTGAAACAATCAATAGTCTTGTTGTTTGATGTTGCTGAGAGCTGTCGATGGATGTGTTATATGAGTACGTGTGATATATGAGTGTTGATGTGCTAGTGTCCAACATGTTGTTTTTTCTTCCATCTGTCCTTGTGGGACAAATGTTGTCATAACTTCACCAAGCTGCTTGTGCATAGTCATGTTATTGCTGTCATCAATTGTGTATTTCTCCACAGAAGAAATGTATGTGTGTGTGATGAAAAGGTTTATCTTTTTAGTTATCATATTGTGTCTTATGCCCACAAAGGGGTCTTGAGCTTTTAGACCTGTGTAGTGAATTATGAAATACTATGTCTACAGTGCATACGCTAACTGGATGTATAAAATGTCATTTGCCGTAACCTTGTAATTTCTCACTCTGCAGGTTCATCTCTAAGAAGGTACTTTACCACTTGACAGTGGAGAAGCCTATCATCTATGATGGAAGTGACTGCACACAGTGAAGGCCTTCACCTAGAAAAGGCAATGGTTGCTGCCGATTACAGGCTGTCAGGTGTTACTTTTATAGCCAATCGCTGAATTGTAATATATACCTCATAACTGAACCCTGAACCCTCCAAGATATAACTGGCACAAATCAACCAATCATTTTCTTTGAGGATGTAGTGCTTAGGACATAGTGGGGACATTGAGATTCAGCCATAAATTTTTTTGTCTGTCATATCTCTGACCTTTCACTATTGAGATACTGACTGAGCAAGTTATGACTGTTCCAAGCGCTACATGGAGAATTACAATTCTTGTGTGTGGGGCAATGTGATCCAATCGACAACAGAGTTAAAAAACGGGGACTCAGGGAGGATCTAGGTGGATTTAAATTCATTTTTATTCATTTTAATTATTTTTTAGCTAGCTTTTGCCAAGTATCGTGTTTGTGTGTGTGTGTGTGTGTGTGTGTGTGTGTGTGTGTGCATGTGTTCCTGATAGTCTTGTATTGGTTTTTGATTTTAGATATCTTGTTATTTATCTTTTTCTTTGTTCACTTCTTGCACAGTGGCATAGACAAACGCTGGCATTTGTTTTTGAGCTCCCAGACTCAAAGGCAAAACATAGCTGTGCCAGTTTTCTCTTTGATGCCAATGACCATCCAAACCAAATTTCATCAACAAATGCCACACTTCTCCACCAGGTTTCTCAGTAGGTTGTTTATGTCAACAAAATATGTTTCTATGACTTTCATTTATGCAGTTTATGTTATTTTTTGTGCTTTTAGTTATTATCACTAAATTATAGTAAATAATTGGAAAAACAACAACCAAGTTACATCAGCAATAATCCTTTCCCACCACGTCTGAAATACAGTCAGGCATTGCTTACCTCAGACCACGGACTGCGTATAATAGTTAGCTGTCAATATGCAAAGACAGATCTTTAACCCAAGTGTATTTCTCCTTATAAAATACAAATACCTGCCTAAGCAAGTTTATGCCAGTTTATGGAATATAACAATAATCTTCTCCTTCCTCATATACCAAGTCTATATTTTATTTATACAATAATATGATTCCTGTAATACGGAAGTTTTTTATTTTTTGTAAACAAACACATGAAAGATTGATGATAAATCCAAGAGGCTTTCATAAAGAGTTTCATATAGGCTCTGGGATCATCGCATTGCAGCAAGCAAACTCCCCATAGGGTTTGGAAAACAAATTATTTTTTTTAATTTTTTTTAGACAAACAAGAAACTGGCCAGTGGAGCCACTAGAGACGCCACAGTGTTCAGAGTTCGGTTCTGCGCGTCCTGCACGTGTTCTTTTAGGCTTCTGTGCAAGAAGATTCGTTGGAGTTCTGATATAGATAGAGTGGTGACCAGTGTAGTTAATGCCGACTGCTCTGTGGCACTGATAAATTGCTAAAGTCCTGGAAGTGACCCTTAGCGTGGCCACCCTGTGGGTGGTCCTATTCAGGTTCAGCGAGTTATCATTAGTATTCTGTACACGCTGTTAAGATTACTCTGTGTGACATTGAAGATTTGCTCTGTGATCTGAGAGTTAACTCATGCCTTTTGGAGAGACCATCTATTTAATTTTAATGCAGTCTCCTAAAACTAAAAAAAGACAGGTTTGATGCAGACACACAGGCAGTTGTGTGCCCAAGAAGTAATTTGAAAGGATCTGTGCTTTAAAGGACACAAGGAGAAAGAACAGGATTTCTCATTCTCAACAAGTTGTTGAGGAAATGATAGTTCAGAGAGAACAAGTGCTTTATAGACTTTCCTCTTCAGAAAAATATCCAGTCAGAGAGCACAGTGTCATGAGAAATGCTCAATTTCGCAGGAATTGAATTCCTGTTCTGATTCTGGTTCATGTAGTTTAGCTGTCCTAGGACATTTGAAAACTGCAAAGGAATGCAAAGATAAGACAAACACAAGTCAATAACTTTTTTTAAATTGTTTTCAGTTTGGTCGTCGTCATTCAGTCTCTTTATATTTAGTGGTCAATATGGTTTTAATATGGTTAATGGTTTTATAATGATTTTAAAGTAATCCTGACCGGTCACTGGAATTAAGTGCAGCCCCTATGCACAATGATGTATTACACAATATGAAACAAATCAATTTGTGTCACATTCGTGATGTGAATTTGTGTATGAATATTGTAATAGGACATCAAGTGAAGGGCTCTATGCAATCAGTCATTGCCATTATAATATTCAGGGCAAATGTCATCATCTTTTATTGCGTATTACTAATTAAGGCTCCAAGAGCCATTATCAGTTAAGAGGGTATTGCTTATACCAAGATACAGTTCTATATTTATGGAATATAAACCTTTTGTATCTCAAATCTTTTTGTAATTGATTGAAAACAATAAGGTAATAGGAACACTATATATTTTTTGCACTTTTGACAAGGAACAGATTTCTTTTTAAAAGTTTGTATTCATCTGGACTCTTCATTGATTGGTCATTAGTGATGAATCTCACTTGACGGTGTGTTCACTAGTCCTTAATCTTAAGATGAAAAATAACCGCGTGCCTTGAACAGGCACCAGTGTGTTAATTCATCCAGTGTGTCTCAGACCATCTGTGAGAACCAAACCCTTGGGACACTGGATGACGTGAACCTCAGGTCCTTTTTTTCTTCTGAAGGTAGTGCATTACTCTGGACCACACTTCAACAAAACAAAGTGAAGCCCTGAATCTTTACTGATGTAGAATAAGAAAAAAGATTCAGCTGTGCTGTCCACATCACTGTTAAATAGTTAATGGTCATGTGATGCATGTATTTTGCTTTGAGTCAGGTCAATAAACTCTGTTCATTAAGACAGATTAATGTCTCTTCCTTACTCTTCAATTACAAACACAATGGTCAGTCTGTACATATGGATCTTCAAAGACAGGGAAGAAGGCAAGAAGAAGTAAGATAAACAGTAGGGATTTAGACAGTGATCATCTGTGTAGGATGCATCTTAGCACAGCTGGCTACAGCACCTGTACCATGAACGGGCCAAGTTTTCATGAGGACCCAGGTCTGAATTTGGCCCGTGGTCATTTCCCCAATCCTACCCTGTGTCTCTTTCAAACTCAGTCACTCCAAGTAAAGGCAATAAGGCAAATGCTTAAAAGTTGTTATTATCATTAAATGATTAAATAATAATCATTATTATTATATAATAACTATTGTCAAACAGTGTTGACTGTGGTTATAGTCTGAAAGGATTTTGCTTGCCCTTTTTCATGATGGTTAAATTGCCAGCTTTTGACTGAAAAATTTCATAGCTACTTCAAATTGTTTTTAATGCAGTTAAGAGACTAAACTCAGTAACATACATCTGAATCAATCACTCCAGCGTTGGCACTATGGCCTACAAAACTGCAGCAATCTAAGAACTGCCCCATCAGCATTTCACAAGAAGGGTTTACCTTGAATAGCTGTGCTTTTTCCTATAGATGTGCTACATCTTTGATTAATGGAGTCAGGTCTTTTATGCAGCACTTAAATTATTTTTTCCTATTTGTCTCTGTGGGAGTTTAAAAGAGCTTATATACTGTTATACTGTTATGTAACAGATTCAAAACACATCTGTTTTTGGTAGGTGAGTGGTGCAGTTTTTCCATTTTGTTAAAGAACCAAAGAAATTGATACCATAAACTCACCTGGGGAAAAATGTGGCTAATTAATGGCTGGCAGATTGCGCTGAAACCTGACAAACCCAGGATGCATTTGTAAAGGTCAGTTCACAGTGAGGCCATGGGTCCAAGTCTTTGCTGCCCTTTGTAATACAGTGTTGTAAAATTACAACTAGGCAGACATAGGCCTGCAAAAAGCAAAGAGATAGGATTTATGAGATGTCAAAAATGGTGGTTTGGAATAGAATGTGTCCTATCTCCTTGTTCTATCAGTATTACAGGGCACCTCTGACAGCTTTCGGTAGAAATGGTATATTGTTTGGAGGTACTGGGACATTCATCACGTTTCTGTGGGCAAAAAAATGCCTGCCAGGAAGACCTGCTCTCTGAATAATGTTTGCCAAAGCCCGCTGATATTTGTGTGTGTGTGCGTCCTTGGACAGTGGGCATAGGGAGAGTAGATCATTTCCCTGCTGATTCCAAGAGGTGCTATCTGTAATTTGTACCTTGTCTCAACTCACCTTTGCAGAGGTTTACATCCTATGGTGCACAACACCAGCACCAGTTACTTGGACATAGTCTATGACTTTCTTTTGAGAGAATGGTGCTGATACTCAGCAGATCAAAGTAACTGCATGCAAATTGCGTGGTCCACTTTTAACGCATTATAATAGGCAATGGTGTGTCTCTGATCAAAGATAAGCCGGCCGAACACACTACTTTAATAAGCCAATCTGCGCGGTTCGGGCAGCCACTCAAAGTGTTTGGAGATGTGGAATGCGGGGTGACAGTGCATCTCTCCCATGCGCAACGATAAGGAAGACATAGGCTACACGAACTTCAGCATCTCCTACACAATTCATCTCTTGGGGTATTAAGGCGATAGGCTCCTCTCACCCTCCCATGGGTACGTCACACGTTTTCAGTGCTTTACTACGTTCAAGACCGTTGTTAAAGAGATGTTTTGTCTGGTTAGAGGGGACCGGGCTCTCACAAGAGAAGTCACTCCTGTGCGTCCGCTCGAGGTGAAGATGAGTGTCCTCTGTGTGAAGATTCTGTGCGCAGCTTTCCTGACAAGAACGGTCAGTAACGTTAAAATTTCAGTGCCATTTATGTCATGGCACATCATGTAGGTTACTTGAAAAGTAAAGTCTCTGGAACGGGATAACTAGTTATAATGCGGAAAGATGCATTTTTTCTCTTTCGACAGATTTAGAAACATGAATATTCGTCGCCTTTATTGAGTGACTGCTTATAGTTGATTTAATCTGTAGGACTTGCTAAATATATTTGAAACTGTAATAGATAACGACAGTGTGACAGCATACTGCAATTTTATTACTCTAGTGATAAATAGACAATACCTGGGGACTGTTTGGTGGCAGTAGAGTGGCAATGCTACTTCTACAACATGGAATGAATGATATGACGATAAAGTGACTGAAAATTGAATGGTCGATCGATATGGCTTTATAGGCTATATGGGGGCATGTGCGTACTGTGATTACCACAGTCTTCCAGAAAACGCCTTACATTTTGCAGTGCTTGTAATGTAATGTTTATGTTTAGCATCGTTCTGAAATTGTATTCCAGTAGTCACACGTAAGATTTGCTGAACATAATGTAATCTACACTATCACTAACATAATGTAATATACACAATCTATTGCACAATTTCTATAGTCTTTAACAGGTTTGAAACAAATTAAATGTAAAGATGATCTCTTGCCCATGTCCTTATTCTTCTAATTTTGGTCATTAATCACTGAGCTACAACTTTGCATGTATGATTTAGACTCTTCATCTCTATCTCCAGTTATGTCGCATTCCCTGAGGTTTGAATGTTTTCTTTGATCAATGTGATTATCTCTCTTACTGTTGAAACCAGTTTTGAATATGTATCCCAATTAGCCTTTATCAGTGCTGTTAAATAGTGTTGTGATGGGGAGTTATGACTCCCCAACGTCAGATTATAGGTGTTCTTAGACAAGAGACATCATACAGAGCTTTTCAAGACCCAGTGGGATTTGACAAAAATAGGCATAAAAGGCTGTGAGGAAACACCACCCAGGTCTGTTGTGGTTGTAGGGTATAACTGTGCTTTGACCCCGACTTTGAGCTCTGTGTAGTTGTTTGGCTGGATCAATTCGAATGACATACCTGAGGCAAAGCCATTATCAAGACCATTAAGTGTCGTCAGTCTGCTGTGTCAGGCCTAAGCAGTGCTTCCCACAAGGAGAGCTCATTTACCACTAGTTCAATTAGTAGGAAAATAATTAATTTTATGTTACCAGTCTGTCTTTAAAGTGAACAAATAATTTGTATGTCTTTCACACTCCCTCTCTCTCTCTTTGTTTGTGTGTGTGTTTGTGTGTGTGAGAGAGAGAGAGTGCGAGAGATTTGTGACCATCCTCTCTCTCTGTTCATCGGACTTGTTTTCTCCTTAAGAGACAAGTCCATTCATAAATCATGGCAATGTCGCATAACAACCCGTGTGCTACTTGCTAAAGGGCTTTGTATGGATGGAGTCAGTGTGATATTTAATTGGCAATCTCTATGCTGGCAAATGACCTCCTTCCCCAGAGTGTGTAATCATTGGTGGCATTAGTGTTTCAACACGTCTTCATAATCACGCTCACAATTAAATTACATGATAGGAACAGTGTTTTGAGTGATTAATTCTAAGTCAATTAATAATCTATGACGTTACGTGATGTTACTTGCTAAGGAAGTCAGATCACATGCACAAGGAAGTTGGTGCTTCTTTGATTTCTTGGTAACCTAAAAACATGTAAAAACAAAGGCTGACAAACGCTAACGCTATCCATCCCTATATGTACATAGTGTATAAGACTGTATAAGACACACTGTGTAATGTGTGAAATGTTTGTAACGTGCATAATGTGTGCTTTGCTAATGCAAATATTAACATGTCTACAAAGTCTGTCTTTGATTTATCTTGTAGATTTCTTTAAGCATTATAAGTGTTACCATTAGCCTACATAACCACATTATGCAATATCCATAATCACAAATGAATGCATCACAGAGCATGTGTTTATAATATGTTTATAATACGTTGTGTAGAGAGCAGTCATGTGGATTTGACAGTTGTTTTTGTTGGCTAATTAAGTGGGGAGGCAGAATATTTTTGTTTCGGTCAAAATAATGCCTCCAAAGCCGTTTCATCCTACCAGTAATATTGCATCATAAAACTTCCTGACAAAATCCTCTAGTAAATGGCATGTTGATAATGGTCTCTATATAACCCAGTGAAGTTCAGTGGTCCACAAAAGCACGGTCCTGAGAGTTCATTGGTCAGATGGGGTTTGCCTGATACGTTCTTGGTGCTCCAATTCTCTCATAGGGACTCATTGAGCTGAGAGGTCCTTATTGACACTCGTGCCCACTCTTGAGAGAACAGCACAAGCCCAGCAAGAGAAGCCACCATGCACCCTTTGGTGTGGTGAAATAACAGCTAACTGCAGGGCCTCATTAACACACACACACAAATCACAGATGTACTCATATTAAGCCTGCTTTCATGAGTCTGTTGATGTGTAATGACACATGTGATGAGCTTTTGGTCACCTTTGAGTGTCATATAATCCTCCACATCAGTATCTCCAGTGGAGAGAGCAGGGGCTGTGAGACAGACTATTCTAGCAAACCAAATATCAACAGCCTACCGCTGTTGTTACTTATGCAGATCCCCACGCAGTGGTGTTCATGAAAATAGGTGATTTTCTTAAGAAACAATTTGTACATTATTTATTTTAATTTATAGATAAACAATGGAGTGAGAACAAATGAGCTGTCTTAATTTATCCTTTTCTGTCACTCACATGTTAAGCCTAAGTTGTTTATTTTTCTAATTAATCATTCATTAAATGTATAATTAAGTATAATGCATTTCCTGCTGATTTATTAAGTCTTTAAAATGAATGTTAATTGAAATGGGCCCAAGTGAAGTTACTAACGTTAATCAACTCGCAATAAAAATATTGGGTAAGCACAGTGAAATATGTAGTCTGAAAGGACTAATGAGCTGCAGACAGACTATATGATCAAATGTAACTCCTGTGTGGTGTGGAGTAGCAGCAGTAATTCAGAGATTGGATGGTGTTTGCTGATCCTTGGGGAGCACTATTTACATATGTGTGGATATGAAATACATGCCCACACCTCTACTCACTCTCCCCACAGCAAAAAAAAACATGAACAAACCAGAGTGAAGAAATTCATGACATTTGTTTTGTGGTTAATGAAAGGAGGTATGGTGTGTGTGTGTGTGTGAGAGAGAGAGAGCGAGAGAGAGACTAATGAAGTAGTGTTGACAGACAGAATAGATCTTTGAGTGGCTGCAGTCTATGATGCTTGTAGTCATCCACCAGTCACTCAAACACTCAAAGGCAGATAGGCAGATACTGTATTTGCATATAGCTCATCCATATCTGCAATAAAGCAATATAATTTGGAAAGTATGCAAATCATTACCTTTTTTAGGCATTTCATCCTATAAAATAGAACACGGTTATGTTTAGCATTCCGAAGCATGACGTTGAAGTGCTTCAATATACGTATGCTATTGCACTGTTGATTTTATGAGATTATTATGCATAGTTGTGCCTACAACAGCAGGGTATTCTGATTCAAGTGGTTAATAGTAGTGTCATCTCTCCACTAGCTTGTGATGGAGTGTATGGTCATCTGTAGGCCGGTAGACAGAGAGGTAAATTTGCCATGTCCTTGTGCTTGGCTGAGATCTCTGAGCAGATCTCTGGAGGACCCAGGTTGGCCAGGCCCCTCTTGTAAAAGTACATTTTTCTTTTGTAAATTATCATGTTTGTTTCTCACCATGGCTTTATGTCTCTTGTTTTCTATGTTTTCTCTTTACTCCCTCCAGTTTTCTACCAGGGTGCACATTAAAGTTGCTATGTCCTGCTCTTGTGTAACTCTGGCCTGATAATACTTCCAAAAGCTTTCAAATGCTGTCAAATTACTCTCAGCACAGCAAAGGTGTCTCATCATTTCCCTCTCATTGTCTATTTCCCCCTTCGCTCCCTTCCTCTCTCAATCTCCCTCTCACTCTTTATCACTGCTTACTGTCTCTCTCTCTTTCTCTACATCTTTCCTTCGCTAGTCCTAAATGTAATATTTGGAAATAGTTTTCACCATAACTGCTCATGCAATGCTTCTGGGGTGTAATGGGATGTTTCTCAAAGATGTGCTCCTTCTCAGATGTACCGCTCCTCAATCCCCACAGTTCACCACTTTCACCTCTCTCTCTCTCTCTCTCTCTCTCCTCTCATCCTAACCTCACCTCTCAGTTTCTCCTTTACTCTATCTTTATTCTTCCTTTCTTTCCTTTCTCTGCAGTTTGTGTGATGTACGTTTTTTTTTTCCACCACCAGACACCTGTGTGAAAAAGCTTGCTCGTGGATTTAGATGCATTGCCCACATGAGAGTAATGTGTATCTTGTGTGTGTGTGTGTGTGTGTGTATATATATATATATATATATATATATATATATATATATATATATATATATATATATACATATTATGTATACCTGTTTGTGTGTTTGCACCTGTTTGAGTGTGGGTTTGGACTCATAGGAATGTGCTTCTGTTGTCCATTGCCTTGGGAACTGCAAAAAAAAAAACACACTTTTATTGAAAGATTGGTGGTGGAGGGCTGGGGGGGGGGGCTGCAGTAAAGCCCATTTGTGCAGTGTTCTGGCTGGCCTATGATTTGTTGGGCCATGGCTAATGGATGTTTACAGTGTTCTAGGAGGAATCTGTGTCGGTGGTCACCCCAGCACCCTCAGCACATTGCCGCCTGTCTCTGCTGAAGCTTGGAGTGTTGGAGCTTGATGCAGTCGTGTCTCCATAGACTGAACTTCATCCCATCTCATTTTCTTCTCCTTCTTTTCTTCCTGCTTATCCCTCCATTTGTTTATTCTGCCACTTGTTCCCGTGACCCTGTGTCTCAAAGTGGAACGTGGTTGAGAGCTTTGATGGGGAAAATGACGAATCCTTTTAATGCGCCACTCCATTCTACTCTGTTACTCAGCTCTCGAGGTTTGTGCATTGAGTGGCACTGCATGGTATTTTTGAACATAGCATTAGCACAGCTATCCATGGAAACCTCACCAAGAATCATAGATTCGTTTCCCATGGAAATAGAACGAAAGGGAATGCTGTTGATTTGAGGTGTTTGGCTCTTGTAGATAATCCTGTTACAATTCCATATAGCTGCAACATCACATAGATGATGTAGCCGTCAGGATGTCTAAGCTGAGTATTCATATTGTATTAGATTTTATAGAATCAACATAACTAAAATTTCAGCACACTGTTCAGACAGGCATCACAAATAATCTCACTGTCTCTTCTGTGGTGTCTTTATCTATCACTACTATAGTGGATGTAATCTAGCATTATTCAATAACCAGGTTTGAGTGCTTTATAATCTTCCACTTGGCACCTCAAAGACGCACATGTAGCAATTTAGGGACACAAATACAACGCAAATACAACGCAGAAAGCCAGGCTTAATCAGCATTGAAACACAAAAAAGGCGTCATTATTCAAATAGGAGCTGATTGTGTATTCCAGTTAAGATGCACTTCACCTCAGAGTGTAAAAGCTTTCTGACAGATTATTATTTTTTTTGTAGAGAAAGCTGGCCAAAAATGAGATTAGCCCCTGAAATTGCCCATAACTTGTTCTGCTTTTTGCATGGCCACTTCTGTGACTGCAGACCACCATTAGCGCCTTCTCTTCCAGCATGGCTGTTCTGTTCTCGCTAAAAATGTTCCTGATAAACCTGGTTAAACCATCACTGTGATCAGCCATGCCTGAAGAAGGGTGAAAGATCTTTCTGTCTGACATGGGATTCTTTCTTTTAAATATTGTCTCTGCCCTGTTGCCCATCAAGTCAGACATTGATTAATTATAGTGGGTGTAGTCTTGCAGTGAATGTCTGAAGTTCATGTCATGCATACCCGACTGAAGTCACTGTAATTGGTCTTGATTAACCTAATTAGTTGTGCCCAGGAGTCTCACTGAAGTTAAGTCAGCATGGCAGGGAAGGGCAGAGCACCTCAAGAGGGGCTGAAGTGAAAGGATGGAGCTGGACTGAAGCTCCACAGGAGAATGGGAAAACACCAAGGCATTCTTAGCAACCTCACCTTGTCCTTTTCCACTTTCTGAAGAAAAAGCAGAATATCCACAGCTCTGCATTATCAATTTGGTCAGGATAATTCCTAACATGCCAACTGTGATAACAGTATTTGTCTGCTGTGCTACTTAACCACGTCTGCCCTGAAAGGCCTTTGAGGACATGAGGTAACTCAGGTAGTGTTTGCCTTAATATAAGAGGCTTTGAAAAAGCTACCTCTGCCATTTGTTAATATAACATTTGCTGCTATGATTAGTGGCTCTGGAGAACACAGGCGCTATATGCTCTGGTCACATGCGGCCTCTTTTGGGGTCTGAACCGGTATAATCTGTGTCCATTTTTTTACCTGCACATTGTATAACATCTGCTTTCCCTTTTCTCTTACTTATAAAAAAATTTAATATAGCATAGCACAAAAATAATTTGTTTCATTAAATCATTCAAATGTGTGGCAACTGTTAGACATCAAATAAGTGTAAACTGGGGCTACAATATTGCTGACCAATCTGTTTTATCTCTTTTTAAGGAGGAGCTTGAAAACACTAAAGTAAACACTAGTAAAGGAAACACTAATCTGTTTTATTTCAGTTTATCTCTTTTCAAGTAGGAGCTGAAGTGGTTCGATTTACCATCTGAGATCTTTGTAGTCATTTCAACATAGGACAGTTCAGCGCACAGCTGGACACTGGAAAATTGAAACCTTTCACGACCAGCACCAAAAATAACCAACCGGAAATTATGCTCTCCATGTGTCCATGTGAGACTTTGCCAGAGCTACGTACTGTACTGGCGAACAGGACAGACCTCTTGTTTGGCCTGGCTGCTCCCTTCAAAAGTGGCCACACGTCTGAGTTGTCCAGCAGACAAGCATAGCAGGCCTCCTCAATCTAAGCTCCCCCCACCCCTCTTTATTTTAAACAAGCAAGGGAGCCAGGTCCTTACAAGCTGTGCATGACATCTGTACTTATTCATTCAGTCCAAAAAGTACAAAAAAAAACATTGTGGTCACTGTGATCTTGTATTATGGGGTTTATCCTCTTGTGATGATTGTTCCAGAAGTCATATATGGACAGGATATGGGCAAGGAGACTCCATTTCAGTTTCATTTTCCTCATCCCATTCAATTAGCATTAGCTGCAGGTTCACAACTTTAGTCTGTTGGCTAAGACTGTTGACATTTTTTTTGTTCTTCTTCCTTTAGCAGCAACACTTGACCCTGAACAACAAAGCTTTGGGTTGATTTACCGTGTTCTTTTCCTTTAAGTAGCAGTGAGACCTTTCTAGTGGAGGTTTACATTCCATACAAACCAAGCTGTACATAAAAATCAAAATCTGTTGTTTTTCTTCTAAGGTACTAGCGACCTTTTGCTCTCCACCATTTCTTTGAGTAATCAGACCGCCTATGACGAAGGTTCTGCATTCCACAGAAAATTGAAAAGGAGGCAAAGTTAATATATTTCTCAGAGTTACCTAACAGCATAATATGCAGTGTTTCTCTTGTAAAGCTATCTCACAGACCCATGCAGTTTTGTCTGACCTTCTGCAGACCTCTTAGAATAAAAATCAAGCTGAATTGTGACAATACTGAAATGTCATGATGGCTTTAATACAGGAAACTTGGGTCACATAATCTCAGAGCACTGATGATGTAGCAATAAAACTCTGACTCAGAGAGGCTCACCACACCAAGGTACTGCAGCTGTTTATATGCAGTGGAGAAACAACATTGAAGGTGCATTTTCATCAGACGCTTTGGTGTCCAGACAAACAGCACTTGGCCTTTGACTAGGTCATTGACTGGTTTATTGTTTCTTTCGCCGGTCCCACATATGACATTATTCTAAAGTGTGTCCCTCAGAGGGCTTGTCCCTGAGATTAAAGGGTCTACTGACTACATGCCCAGTGAAGATGACCATAATTTGTTTCACTTTAACAGATATTTATCTTGTGTTTTATATTTAGTGTTGGATATGTGACAGGGCCAGGAGGAAACTTTGATGTCTGGAGATCACTTTTGTGGATATCGTTTAACATGATGATTTTATCTAGATTTGTATTATTGGAATAGGGAACAGTGCTGTGCAGTGTTTGGTTTTGTTTAGAATAGTCATGCAAAGGCCACGTGCAAGCATGTGCATACTTATGTCCTATTTTTGGAAGCAGGAATTAGTGCCTGTTCTCACATATTTATTGTATGTAGAGGGGGGGTGGAGAATTCCACTGTTTCTCCATTATTCTCTCTATATAAATGACAGCAAGATTTGGGTTTCCGTTGTTCCGTTGTTACTCCCTTCAAGCCTGTGACTTCTCTTTCTTTTTCATCTGCTGTCTCAGCTTGCAGAGGACCACAGTCAAACGTCTCTGTGTCTCCATAAATTCTCCCTTTTATGGTTATTCCCTCAGCGGCTGCTAGAATTATCTTTTTATGAAGTCCCACTGTGTACTGGTGATGGCATAAAGTGACACCAAGTCTTGCACTGACATTCACAGTAGTGCAGCCAAAGACCACTTGCATCTTTTCTATTTATATTAATGCATTTAGCAGACGCAACTTAAATTTGTCAACTATCAATTGTTCAGGGCCAGTATCCCCTAAAGCAATTTATGGTTAAGTGCCTCGCTCAAGGGCACAGCAGTGGCAGCCGGGATTCGAACCCATTACTTTCCAGGTACTAGAACACTAGCCTTGGCTGTTCTAATTTATTCCAAGCATCAGTATTCAGCCCCACTACAGTTATAGTGTAAAAAAACATGCGCAGGCGCACACACACACACACACACACACACACACACACACACACACACACACACACACACACACACACACACACACACACACAAACACACACACACACACACTGTACTGTATGGTTGATTCTGTGAAAGGGCACCTGTTGGTATCTTATATTGAAACTCCTTTTCAGTATCAGATTAGTAGAGCAGTAACTGCTGCAGCTTTCTGCTGTCCTGCCTCAGTGCTGTAAAAAAGCCATGGCTGCTGGTGCAGTTAAGCAGCTTTTGCTTTTGCCCAGAGGCCATGTCCAGCAGAAGCCGGCTGCCTCAATCACGCCGGAACAATCTGCTTCCCTGGAATTCTCACCACATTTTTCAGTTCCACTTATTTCATAGTGGCTGACTAACCAGGGCCAATTTAGAAGGAGGAATTTGTGTGTGTGTGTATGTGTGTTCACGTGTGCACGTGTGTGTGCGGGGGGGGGGGCGTTGGGGTGTGAGTGTGTGTGTGTGTGTGTGTGCGTATGTGTGTGAGTGAAAGAAAGAGCGTATGTGTGTGTGGCCCTGTTTCAATCTTTGCCATTCTGAAGGAATGAATGGATCAACATTGCAAGACACAAGAATGTATGCAGCACCTGCATTTACTGTCATAATGGTTAGCAGTGAAGCTTGGAAGATAAGAGCTGAGCACCACATCAGACCCAGCACAGCATGTTATATCATAGAAACATTCGTCAGTCTCATGATGGCAACACATATACATCCATTTAACAGCAATAACACACACACACACACACACACAAATATAGACCATCAGTCAGGGAGTTCTTCCTTGACAGAGGCCATCTGTCTAATGATTAGAATAATCTTCTTTTCATTTGAAGAGATGAATATGTGGAGTCGGGTAAGCATAAGGCTATCTCACACTGTCTTATCAAGGCTTATTTAAATGAGATGCCAAAGCACAGCAAGCACAGTAGGGCCCTGCCTGATCATCCTCGAAAACCCCACATCCATCCATTCCATTCATACGTCTGTCACTCCTTGCATCTTTCTTTCCACCACGCTTATCTATCCATCTCTTTTTCTGGGACAGTTATCCCCAGTGAGAGCATATAGATGGAGAATGAAAAGGCCTATAAATTAACTTTGGTTATCTCTGGCCTCTGGAGAATGTCTTCTGAGCAGTGTTGTGAGCAGGCATACCATATGCACTTATTTTGCTGGATGCATGGATGTGAAGCTAAATCTTGAGAGTGGGTGGATGGGTGGATGATGGTTTGCGAGGGGAAGGGGTAGATATGGGTGAAACGATTCCATCTTTAAGGTTGTTGTGGCATTCACAGCCATTATAAAGTTCCTTCAGCTGTATTCGTGCACGTGGATGGAATGTGTGTGGATGTGCATGCTCTGCATATTTTTGTATATGTGTGTGTGTGTGTGTCTGCAACAGAGAGAATGATGTGTCTGTGCGCATGTGTATATCATCAGTAAAAAGCTGGATTTGATACATTTCAAGGCAATTTTATGTCTTCATTCAAACTTCAAGCATGAAAATGCAAGATTGGTACAATGTACTAAGATCATTAATTAACCAATAATGCTGCTACTAAGTTCAGTCTAGGCTGCCCAGGAGCACAGCGCTAAAATACAAGACTGAGTAGCCAGCTTATGCAAAGACCTACATATGTTAGATGGAGAAAAAGCTTTTACCTGTCATTCAGTAGGACTACACCCACTGACTGAGTGACAGCAGAGTGGCAGTACACTCACTGACAGTCTGAGCTTCAAATGACGTTAGCAGCTGATCGGCAGGGTTTTATTAATATTATTCCCCATGGAAAGCCACACATGCCCGGCTCACCTCTAACACAGTGGAGGTTTTTAGTGCCCTGCTGTTCGAACATGTGCTACAAGCCTGTATTGTTCGCCCAAATCACCAGGTATCAAAAATCACCTGGGGGAAAAAAGTAGAGCTCAATTAAGAGACAGGAATTATGGAAGAATAAGAAATGGTGTGTGTGTGTGTGTGTGTGTGTGTGTGTGTGTGTGTATGTGTGTGTAAATGTGAGAGAGAGACAGAGAAAGTGTTTGTGTGTGTGTGTCCGTGCCTGTGTGTGTGAATGTGAGAGAGAGACAGTGTGTGTGTGTGTCTTGTGTCTGTGTGTGCAAATGTGAGAAAGAGAGAGAAAAGAGAGAATAATTAGATGGGTGTTCTGATAAATGGAGGAAGGTGTCACAGCTTGCAGGTAGAACGCAGAGCTCAGAACGAGCACAATTAAAAACCTTGTAATGTGAGGAGTGAGGGAGAGGTAGAAACGAGGACAGAGACAGAGAGAGAGAGAGATTGCAAAAGAACAAGAAGAGAACAGCATAATTGTGTTAGATGAGAGAAAGTGTTAAGTGAATGTCAGTGGCTGATACCTGTGCTTCAGAGCTCAGGCATCTGTAATTACCTTGCAGTGTTTGACCCGCCACTCTCTGAAGTTCATTAAGTATCTCAGTTCTGTCCTCCTGTCTAATGTCCATAAGTGGGGCAGATTTTAACACAGTTATCATGTTTAAGGGTTATTAAGACATTTGGCTTTGGTCCTTGGATAGATTAATTATGTGATATTAGTCAAGAGGCCTGACCAAGTAATGTTTCTCAGGTCCGGTTCAATCTTTCTTTTACAGCTAAGTCCAAATCTTATACATACAGCACTATATCCAAATAATTAATTCATTAAATGCATTGAAACTTTGTCAGTAATTTTATTTATTAGTTCTGCCGTTTCCTACAATAGTTTAGAAAAGTATATGCTAAGAAAATCATGTCAATCAGTTAGGGACAACGGCCACCATTCTCCCTATATAGGAGAATAGGGATACCCCTGGAATAGGTAGGGCAAAGAACAGCATGACACTGAAGGCACCAAGTCCATTATTCTCCTAAATCGGGACACCTCAAAGGCCGGTATCCCGCTTATCACCTGGTTGCCAGAATTATTTTTATATTTATGTT